>JAVJIF010031096.1:0-57771 GCA_038442645.1 Agave tequilana
AAACTCGAGAGCAAAAGAGACTCAAGAATTACCAGATAATTTGTGAAAATTTTAATCATTCAATCAATTCCAACAAGATAGTCTAGGGGGCCTTATATAGGCTTTACAAAAAGAACTACTGGGAAATAACCGATGTGGTACTAAACGCCCACAAAGGAACACAAATAAGGCTAAAACACCTACTACAAATAAAGCTGAAATAAGATACTAAATCTCCCGAATAAGTTAGGGCATAAAAAGATAAAGAACTGCGTGATGTCCTCATCAATTCCCTCAGGGTGGAGGGACTCGACCCTGTCGAATGAGGACTCTCCTCACGAAGATCTCATCGGGCCAAGGTGGCGGTCGTGGCAGCAGCATGGGAACATCATGTCGAGACCATGGTGGCGGAAGAGGAGCTGGTCTCCATGACAGATCGGTGGCGGAAGATAGCAGCACGATCAAGGAACAGAGAGTAGAGCGAGGTGCATCATCCAGGCTGAAAGCAGAGCTGATACCGGGATCCCACGGGCTATCCAACTCGTAAGCAATCACCCTATTATCAACTGTAAATTCTTGCAAAATACTATATGGGTATGCAGCAAATTTGTAGGGTTTATTGCAAATTGCTATCAGCCTAGTGATATCATCAATATGTGTAACAGGCAGATGCAATGCAGTAGGTATTCTAAGCATAGCTCCTAACGATGGGAGAACGAGAGATATAATATGCCTAGAAGGACACACATCTAACAAAGGAGGTACACGGGACTCGGTCACAAACTCTAAACAACCCGAGAAAGAAGTATTAGAAACCATTTTTTGGACCTTGGCAAGAATTCAGGTGACTCCCTAAAAGATGAATTAATAGAATGACCATAAAATTAGGTTCAACACAAGAAGACTCCAATGGTTGATTAGGCACTGTGGGTACATTAGGCTCAACTGTCTTATCCATCCGCGTCATTATTGGCACTATCAGAAGACATATGAATTTCATTAATAATCGTTGTGACAGAATCTACTGCTATGTCTTCAATTATGTTAACAGTTTTAAAAGAGACTTGGACATCCTCAACAGTCTTTGAATCGTCAACTTCATCAGTGGGCATAGTTCTAACAGGTTGACTCTCTGAGGGGCACTGATAATTATAATGTCCATAGCCCTTACATTTAGAACATTTGACCTTGGCATTGACCAGCGTCTTGAAAGTCAAGTCTAATCTTAAGGCCACATCAAAGCATCTTCAACGGTGTCTAGGTCATAGGGGCCAGTAATCATAGAATGTTTTATTTTAGTCCGTAAACCCCAAATAAACCTAGTTAGAGTCTCAGAAGGGTGTTCTCTCACTTCATTACGATGGGTTAAGTCCTTAAATATGTTAATGTACTCATGAACGGACCTATGACCCTGATGGAGATTGTATAGCTGCTGGTCCAAGTGAGAGTCCATATAATGCTGATTAGTCATGATGACTCAAGCAAGCAGGCAGATGCAGTGAAGAGCCCTAAAGTCAATTAAACTAAATGTATGCACTAAACAAAAATTCCCTAAAGTTTAAGGCTCAAATGTAAATAAAAATGCATTCCTAAAATGATGCAAAGATGCAACCACTAGATCGAAGCAAATAGCATTTCTACCAACAAATTATAGCAATCCGTATAGTAGTTGCAAGTAATCAACAGTTAATGAACTAGGTCAAGTTGTGATATCACCTGAGGTGGAGTCGTTCACGCCTGGGAAGGCGACCGTAGCTCAAGCCTGAATGAGACTGCTATAGGCGTGTAGTACTGGTCGTCACGAATCCACTGCCTCGAAAACGGGTCAATTCGGACTTGAAACGAGCCCTTAACGACCTCTGGAAGATATGGTACGACTCTGGGCGACCGTAGCTCAAGCCTGAATGAGAATGCTATAGGCGTGTAGTACTGGTCGTCACGAATCCACTGCCTCGAAAACGGGTCAATTCGGACTTGAAACGAGCCCTGAACGACCTCTGGAAGATATGGTGCGACTCTGGACTGAGTCAGGAGAACTGGATCTGGACTGAGTCAACTCAGTGAGTTAACCCGGTTGCTGATGTCAGCAGTGACGTCACTGAAGTGGATCTGGTTGGGTTCAGGTTATAATCACTCAACCCGTCTAAACCCGGACCCGCAACCCGTTATGACTTTTCTTTAAAACCCAAACGGGTTTTAAAATGGGCCGAGTTGGGTTTGGATCCGGCCCAACCACTTACGGTTGAATCCCAACTCACTTAAGAGTTTGGGGTTTGGTTTTTTAGGCCAAACCCAACACTCGCACACCACACCCGATCTTTTCTTTGGCTGTCAGCTAGGGCAGAACGGAGCAGCGGCGGCGGCGGCGACTTGAAGAGGATGGCGGAGCTCCGACGACGCCTTGGAGGTCTGGCGAAGGTCGCGGTGGAATCAACACACCCTCTGCCTGACGGAGCAGCGGCGGCACCTCTCTCTCCTCTTTCGATTTCACAGCTAGGGCAGGATGGAGCGACGGGCGGCGACCACTTGATGGAGCACAGGACGACGCCGGCCACTTGATGGAGCACAGGACGACGCCGGCGAACCCTTGGATGACGACGACGGTAGACCAGACGGCGGCGAGGGCTGAGGACGACGTGGCTTCGATGGGGATGCTGGCGGCACAGGGGGGCGGAGGAGATGGCGGCGACTGAGGAAATGATGGCGGAGCTCCGATGAGGTGGTGGTGTCGCTGCGATGGTGGCGGTGGATGAGATCCACTGCTGTGGTGGATCTATGGGTCGGCGGTGATGCAGAAATCAGTCGAGGGGTTCGTCGATGGAGAGGAGGCGGTGGACGGGTGGCTGTCGACGGCGGCAGAGGAGGGTACGGAGATCTCTGATGACGGTGGAGGAGGCAGCGTCGGTGGTGGTGCTGCTTGATGGGCGGTGTAGGTGACGGTGGCTCTGGTGTTGGAGGCCGCCGACGGCTAAGGACGAAGGCGGCAAGATCCGGCGGAGGAAGAGGCGGCGAGAGCGATGCTTCGTCGGCCTGAACTGATCTGAGGATCTGGATCTGAATGGCGTTGATTCAGTGGTTGTCGTGGCTGTTGGCGGAGGTGGAGGGCTGGCTGTCGACGGCGGCAGAGGCGCGGTGGAGTTTGGAGAAGATGAATGAACAGTATCAATTTGGATTTTTGGGGGATTTTCGACGGAATTGCACTGTATTTTTTTTTCTTTTTTTTTTCTTTTTTTTTTGGGAACAGTGTAATTTTTTCTTTTTCTTTTTTTTTTTTTTGACTGGATCTGGAATAGATCTAGGTTTTTTTTTTTTTTTGGAATATAGATCTAGGTTTTGGAAATTGGAAGAAAAATTTGAAAAAGCCAATATTTGAAGGGGATTGAAAACCGGTGCTCTGATACCAAAATGATGTAAAATCAATGGATCGCAATCACCTTCAAATCGAAACCAAGATTTAAATTGAGAAAAAAAGATAAAATTTGGGTTTCCACCCCTTACGCGGGCTTCTCACCCAAAACTCGAGAGCAAAAGAGACTCAAGAATTACCAGATAATTTGTGGAAATTTTAATCATTCAATCAATTCCAACAAGATAGTCTAGGGGGCCTTATATAGGCTTTACAAAAAGAACTACTGGGAAATAACCGATGTGGTACTAAACGCCCACAAAGGAACACAAATAAGGCTAAAACACCTACTACAAATAAAGCTGAAATAAGATACTAAATCTCCCGAATAAGTTAGGGCATAAAAAGATAAAGAACTGCGTGATGTCCTCATCACTGGATCAATAGGCAAAGTAAATTTAGGAACTAACATATTAAAATATTCATGTTAAAGGGGTGTGAAACGGGACTGGGACGGACCGGGCCCGTCCCGTTTCCGGCGGGCTGCGGCCGAGGCCGGCACTGACCCGGGCACGCCGGCTTCTCCTGGTCGGCCCCGCCCAACCCCAGGCCCCATAAGGGAGACACGGGCAGCCGGCCGGAATGGGCCAAAAAAAATTCTGACTAATTTCAAAAATTGTAAAAAAATCGAAAAAATTCTTAAAAAACGAAAAAAAAATCTAAAAACACTCAAATGTGAACAAATTTGATACAAGTTGTAAAATGCAAATAAATTATTAACAATCCAATAAATTGAATAAATTGATACAAATACAGAAGATTAATATAAATAATTGAAGTATAACTTTATAAATTTTCCTTCTCCACAATTCTGTCTCGTTCTCCACAATATAAAAGATTAATATCTCTGAGGAAGCGTCTTTTAAGTCAATTTTCCTTCTCCACAATTCTGTCTCATTCTGGTTATATTCCTCCGCGTCACTTCAAGGTGACGCATAACTCCGTCAACATTACAAAGAAAGAAAACTATTTCCTCTTCTTTCCGGTTTTTATAAAGAAAGCTCAGAATTTCTAATTGATTAAAGCAAGACAAAATGTTTCCTCTCCTAGATCGACTAATGATGAAATCAATAGTAAGAATATATCTTAGGTCTTTATAAATCTTATTTTGGCATGGAACTGGTATCAGTTTGTTCTAGATTATTATCAATGGGAAGAGGTTGTTATTTCTGACAATACACTGTGGAATTTGACTTCAACACACAATAAGTTGTGCAATATTCCTATACAAGATAACAAGCAAGAGAAAGGATAGAGCATAAAACCATTTATCAGATATGCAATTAGGCTGATCTACCCTTTTATGGATATGTAGTTTAAAACAAGCAACCAAAGAATAACCCTTGAAACTCCGCTAGTCCAAAATAGAGTTCAGATAGGTTGTATGATATTTTATAAAAAAAAACAGTTTCGGCAGATTTCAGACAAATGATGAGATAACTCGTAAACTAAGGACTGTTATAAGGAAGAAGACATCAGAGATCTCAATCGATCCAATTTTAGACTATCAAAAGAGCAAATAAAATAATCCAGAAAGGAAGAAAAACATACTTGAGATCTCGATCAGCTAATGTACCATACATATGTAACATTACAGCGTTATTTGCTAGGAAAAAAAGAGCATCTTTTCCTACTTGCTGGCTTTCAATCAAATGCTACAAAGATTTTTCATCTTTGGAAATAGACGAGAATTAGGGTTTTCATAAGGATAAGTAGAGAAGTTAGTTGGTCATCTTGTAACTTAAGCGGGTCATAGTTGTTTAAACCCAAATCTATTTAACTCTAAAGAATTCATAAGATTTGACTTAAATGGGTTTGGGATTCAAACCCACAACCCATTTAACTTCTTTCATTTATAACTGAATGTTTTCATTTAAAACCCTTGCTTAAAATCTTGTTACAGTAGATGTCTTTGAACACTCAAAATTGTTATATACTTCAGCATATTCCCCCCAAGACTATCCTTCTTACATTACAATTCCTAACCTGAATTGTTCAGCTGCAATATGCAACTCTCTAGGACATGTGTGTTTGAAAAGCTGGATTGACACCCCATTAACTTCAATTATTTTTTACATTTAACCCCTGAAACATTTTTACTTTATTGACTGAAGTTATCCTTTACATCTAACACCTCAATATTGCAAATTTTATATAAACATCTCACTAAATAATGAATATATATACATAGCGACACATATGTATACACATAAACAAAATAAAAAACCGAAACTAACAAAACTGTCAGAACTTATCGAAACCTAGAACTTTTGAAGGGACCAAAACCGAGTTCTAACCTTGACCTAGACTTAGGTACATGACCCATCATATGTGGATTTAAATGAAGGGAAAGAGACAGATTTAGCCTACATGTCCATTCATTGAAGTTATTTGACCTTTTCTAACTCATTCCAAAAAAACATTTCAACAATCTAAATCCAAGACCGAAGGAGGAAACATCAAGACAAGTTTCAATAACTCGATACTAAGCTTTCCTTGTAAACTTGAATGAAAAGGAAATAGTTCTGTTTCTTTTAATGTATCAATCAATGCAATGCAATTGTCTTCAAGAAGAAACCAGCTTTCGAGTTCAGAGTAAGCACAACTCTTCGTTTACTTTCAGGAAGCAGGAAAAACTTTTACTCTCACCAAATCCAATAACCTCCAAGTTTCTTGTAAAAGCTTGTTGTACTGATTTTAGAGGAAGGATAATCATCATGTATAATCAGAGGAAGCATCCTTTCCTTCTCGGCATTCTGACTCATTCTGGTTATATTCTTTTGTGTCACTCTCGAGACAGCAGTGTTCAAAGTGTAGCATAGCTCCATCAACATTACAAAGAAAGAAAACTATTTCCTCTTCTTTCAGGTTTTTATAAAGAAGGCTCAGAATTTCTAATTGATTAAAGCAGGACTAAATGTTTCCTCTACAGAAGATTGGCCATGAATTTCGTGTTTGTGTGTCAATGTGTGTGTGTGTGGGTGGTTTTCCCATGAAGAAAGAAAGGTCCGGTAACTGATGATAGACATTCGTGTATCACTCATTTCTTTAACCTTTCTAACTCATTACAAGAAAAACATTTTGACAATCTAAATCTAAATCAAAACTAACATTAAAAAAAAAAATTAGATTGTCGAAATGCTACTCTCTAGGACATGTGTCTTGAAAAGCTGGATTGAGACCTTGTTAACTTCAATTATTTTTTACATTTAACCCCTGAAACATTTTTACTTTGTTGACTGAAGCTATCCTTTACATCTAACACCTCAATATTGCAAAGTTTATATAAACATATCACTAAAATAATGAATATATATATACATAGAAACACAATATGTATACACACAAACAAAATAAAAAACCGAAACTAACAAAACTTTCAGAACTTATCAAAACCTAGAATAGAACTTTAGAAGGGACCAAAACCGAGTTCTAACCTTGACTTAGACTTAGGTACATGGCCCATCATATGTGGATTTAAAATGGAGGGAAAGAGAAAGATTTAGCCTACATGTCCATTTATTGAAGTTATTTGGCCTTTTCTAACTCATTCTAAAGAAACATTTCAACAATCTAAATCCAAGACCAAAGGAGGAAACATCAAGACTTGTTTCAATAACTAAATATCTAAGCTTTCCTTGTAAACCTGAATGAAGAAGAAACAATACTGTTTCTTTTAATATATCAATCAATGCAATGCAATTGTCTTCAGGGAGAAACCGGCTTTCAAGTTCAGAGTGAGCACAACTCTTCGTTTACTTTCAGGAAGAAGGAAACACTCTCACTCTCACCAAATCCAATAACCTCCAAGTTTCTTGTAAAAGCTTGTTGTACTGATTTTAGAGGAAGGATAATCATCATGAATTTTCAGAGGAAGCATCCTTCCTTCCCGGCATTCTGACTCATTCTGGTTATATTCTTCTGTGTCACTCTCGAGACAGCGGTGTTCAAAGTGTAGCATAACTTCATCAGCATTACAAAGAAAGAAAACTATTCCCTTTTCTTCCAGGTTTTTATAGGTTTTTATAAAGAAGGCTCAGAATTTCTAATTGGTTAAAGCAGGACTAAATGTTTCCTCTACAAAAGATTGACCATGAATTTCGTGTCGATGTGCGTGGGTAGGTGGTTTTCCCATGAAGTAAGAAAGGTCAGGTAACTGATGATAGGCATTGGTGTATCACTCATTTCTTTAACCTTTCTAACTCATTCCAGAAAAAAAAAAAAACGTTTCGACAATCTAAATCTAAATCACAATCTAAATCTCAGAATTTCTAATTGATTAAAGCAGGAGTAAATGTTTCCTCTATGAGACTGACTATGAATTTCTTGCGTGTGTGTGCGTGTGTGCGCGTGCGTGTGTGGTTTCCCAGGAAGTAAGAAAAGGTCAGATAACTGATAATAGGCATGGGTGTCTCACTTACTTCTTTAACCTTTCTGACTCATTCCAGAAAATAACATTTCGACAATCTAAATCCAAGCCTAAAACAGTACATATCAAGATCTGTTTCAATAATTAGATATCTAAATTTTCCTTGTAAACATGAATGAAGATGAAACAGTTCTGTTTCTTTTAATGTATCAATAAATACAAGAAACTGGCTTTACAGTTCAGAGTGTACATAACTCTTCCTTTACTTTCTGGAAGAAGGAAAAAAATTCACCCCTGCAAATCCAGTAACCTCCCAGTTTCTCTTCAGACCTTGTTGTACTGGTTTTAGATGAAGGATAATCATCATGTTTTCTGGGAAATCTCTCTCTGTGTTTATATTCCTCGTGTTTGCCCTCTAGACAAGGTTGAGAAAAGTGCAGGATAACTCCATCAGCATTCCAAAGAAAGAAAACTATTTCTTCTTCTTTCAGGTTTTTATAATGAAAGTTCAGAATTTTGAATTGATTAAAGCAAGACTAAATGTTTCCTCCATAAGGTTGACTACGAATTGCGCAAGCGTGTATGGTTTTTGCATGAACTAAGAAAGGTCATGTTTCCTCCATAAGGTTGACTACGAATTGCGCAAGCGTGTGTGGTTTTTGCATGAACTAAGAAAGGTCATATAACTGATGATAGGCATGGGTGTCTCGTTCACTTATCCGTTAGCCCGGATGAGGAACAGAAGAGAAATCAACAATCATTCTAAGCTCAACATTCAATTGACATACAAATACAATCAGAGGCAAAAATCTAATCTACTTGCCCCCCAGTCCACTATCCTAAGCTCTTCATTCTAAGATTATCATTATCAGCATCTTTACGTTATTCTATTTCCTATTTAGGAAAGATCTTCTCTTTAGCACTGAGATCATGCTTTTCTCAACTTCATCAGTCCAGATCTACTCCAAATTTAAACATTTATAAGTCTAATTAAAAAACTGTTTTGTCTCCTAATTATTCCATGATCCGGAAAAATAATAAAGAGAAGAAACACACAAAAGCCCAAACAATCAATCAATAGATTCAACATAAGATCGATCGATCAAGACGATGAGAAAACCCTAGAAATAAAAATAGATCAAAACCCTATAAATGATTAGGTCGAGGTGAGAGATAGAGAAAGAGGGAGACTTACTGGGCTTCTCGGGCTTGCCTTGGGACCACTTGGAGACGGCAAAGTGGACCTTCTCCCTGGCGGCGGCCTCAGACTTGTAGGGCTCCTTGAGGCAGCTGCGGACCAGAGAGGCGCAGATGTTGGAGTAGGTTATGTACGTCATACCCGCGGCCCTCCAGAACGGTGCCGCCGCCATTGTAGCCGTCGTCGCCGCCGCTGATGCCATCGTTGATCGAATAGCTCTCGCTCGCTCAGTGATGGTGAGAAGATTTTAGATGGGAGCTCTAGCGTCGCGGCCATTTGGGGGACTTTTATAGCCTGGCCGTTCGAGCGGCTTTCCGTAAATGCGTGTTAAGGGTGAAAGTGAGAAAGTGAAGAAGTGAGAAAACGGTAATAGTTCCCTTTAAAACTTGGCAATTGGTTAGTAAATTTTTCGGTGTTTGAATGTTATTAGGAAGTATGGTTTGAAAATGTTATGTTTTTTTTGGTGTTTGGATGGTAACGTGGAAGTAGAAGTGGAAAAGTTGACCATAAAATTGAGCGCAAAATAAAAATTAAAATAAAAATTAATTAAGAAAAATAAAAAATAGACTGTAATTAGAATGTAAGTGAGATTTACATGATCAAAAATTAACTGTTTTGTGCTACAACTTATTACAAATGAGATTTACATGACCACAAAATTAACTGTAGCACTCATGAAGTGAGGAAATGGTTGTGTAAAAGAGAAAAAAGAATTTCTTATTTTCCTTTTCCAGTGTTTGGATAGATAACGAAGTGAGCAATTATACTTCCTCGTTTCCTTACTTCTGCCCACTTCCTTGCAACCAAGCACGCCCTGAATGAAAATGGAGAACGGAGATAAAGGCCCCTCAAAATATTTACAAGTCTCCAATTATTTTTTTTGACAATTTCATTTTTGGTGAAAATTCTAAAATGTTCTTTTCTTATTTCTGCATGATCCCCCCATGATCTCTCCCGCTTCTACGCGTCCCCCCCCCCTCCTGCCTACCCCCCTCCCATCTGTGATTTCCATCATGACAAGTGATTTACTAACCCCGCCTGTCTCTACTGTACCTTCAAAATCTGCTTTTAGTACAGTTGGACGTGTGCTGACTGATGCGAGCAACTATCTTGCATCAGAAGCTATTGAGATGAGCATCTGCAGGAAGGATTGACTCGATGCAGAGACAAGCAGTTAGAATAAAACAGTAGATAAAATCATTGAAGACTCCCTAGAAGACGAGTGAAGAAATGAAGATTTTTTGTATTTGTATAATTCTATTTATATCAATTTCTATCTATATAATACATGTGTAATTTTATCAATTTATAATTATACTTCAATTATTTATATTAATCTTTTGTATTTGTATCAATTTATCCAATTTATTGGATTATTAATAAAAAATTTACATATGCATTTTACAACTTGTATCAAATTTGTCCACATTTGAGTGTTTATTAGATTTTTTTTTTGAAATTTTATATTTTAAAAAATTTTTTCTGGATTTTTTATATCCTTTTCAAATTTTATAAAAAAAATTTTCCTAACTCGGGCCGACCTGGCCCGTGTATGGCCCGGCTCATCCTGGCCGGGTGTCGGGTGCGGACCGCCTAGGAAAGGCGGATGGGCCCAGGCCGCAACCCTACAGAGATGGCACCGGCTTGGCCGTCCGTTTCACACCCTTAAGTCTATCTCGTAATGTTCCACATATAATAATAATTATCAAAACTGACCAAATGAAGATTTTCTTTTGTGACTCATATAAAAACTTTATTCGTCCGTACGTCTTCTCCTTCTTTTTTCTCTGTCAACTCCTTCTATCGACATGAAAAGCATACTAGTTTTTATTATTTATTATTTATTATTTTTACAATGTTGCCCCTGTACGTTATACCCCCTCTCTCTCCCCCTCGATCCGATCCCTCCAGCGCTCTTTCTTCAATGTCAAAACCCTCTCGATCTGGAGCCTAACGACTTCGATTTCAAATACAAGCAAACCCTAGCGATCTTCCACATCCTTCGAACGTCATCGCCAGATCTTGAGTAAGCCTTCAATCCACAGCGAAACTATTGTCATCATAGATTAAATTTATTATTGAGAAATTTCTGGTATATCTATAGTTTTTTTCATCTGCCTATAAGAAACCTCTCTGTTCTAATTTAATTGATGTCGATTGTTGAGGTGCTTTCGTCTGATTCATGGAAAGCCCACACTTTCTCTCAATAAAAAAATTTATTGCCTGAGGATGTATTTTGTTAACTTTTTCTTTGTGAATTGCAAATGGTCGTTTATAGTTTAGTGAAATTTATACTCTGTCATCATGATTATTTATCATCAGATGCTTTTGCAAATAGTTGAAATATTTTTGCCCATGATGATTGCTTGTTTTTTTTTGTAACCATGGTGTAGTTCTGCAACAATGAGATCAAAAAGGGGGTTAAAACAAAAAGAAGTGAAAACAATGGAGAATTGCTTTGAAAAGTAACTCATGGTTCATATTCAATTGTCAAAATATTATAACGAGTTTGAGCACTGATAAGCAAACTGTATTTAAGTACAAATATGTCAGTATTAGACTCCGGGTGTTTTCATTGGTTGTACCTGGTGCTACGCTGTAACATTTACGAAGTTTACTGTATTTCTCATTCTAAAATGATGTAATTGAAGTCGTGTCACAAAGCTGCAAATGGTGTTGAAGTGCAACATTACTTACTGCATTTAATGTATTTCATGTTTGGATTGAGCTTACAACTTGCAAGTGTTGTTCTCGGGTATAGATTAATTGTTGTAGGTGGTGTTTTGGTTAAATTGGTTGCAAGTTGTGGGCCAAAAGCTATTAAGTGATGTTGATCGCAATACCATTTACAACCCATTGGCCTTTTTCGAGATAGCTAGCTCATGTAGAAGCCCCAGGGTCTCACTAAAGCATCTGACTATCATATGTGGCACCTTTTACACCTCAAGATCGCATAAGCCATAAAGTACGGTAAAAATCCTCTGTCTTAAACCCCCCACCAAAAAAAAGCACCCAAATAAACTTCTTGCAATCCTTATATTTCTATATACGGGATATGTGAAATTGGTAGATACTTGAGTATCCGGCATTTTAACTTATGTAGCTTCCACTTGATTACCAACCTTTCCAATTATTTATGCTTTGCTGAAATATGTAGCCCCCAAGGACTGAGTTAGTTTTGTCCTTGATTATCTATATAATCACCTTAGCACTCTTCACAACAACAATCATTTCTTAAATCGAAGGCTAGATAATCATCAATACTAAAATAAACATTTGGGATTTATTCACCAATGTGGCTTTTTAGATCTCTTTTCATAGAAGGTTGGCACTCTTCCTGATGTTGCTTTTCACACTTTGACATCACGTAAAATTGCACTCTTTTAATAGTTAAGGACTAAATTATTATAAATTTTCACTTTAAACTATACACCTACGCAATTTTTTGTTGCCATTAGGTTTAATGGGGGGTAAAAAGTGTTAAACTCTTTGATTATTTACTTACCTAATTATGAGTCACATTGTAGTTACCTATGTTAGATTATATATTAGATTATTGGTTATTGAGCTTCTACCCATTAGCCCGTATCCTTGTATTATATATCCTCGTGTTAGCCTCTAATGAGAAATTAATATAGGGTTTTAGTTTCTCAACGTGGAATTAGAGCATAAGCCCTAACTTTAACCCTTGCCATCACCTTCCTCTTTTCTCTCTTCTCTCTACTTCATTGCCGGCCCCTGTTTTAAATATCGACCGACTCGGCCGAGATATCGGCCGATATCTCGTTTTTTGCCTGCTGCCAATACGATATGGGAAAATCGTTCGTCCATAAAGTTTGCAGCAAAAAACGGTCGATATTTGAAATGTCAGCTGATAAATCGCTTGATATCGAGCAATAAATTGCCCGAGATATTACCGATATGAAATAACTTATTTATTGCACGACTGCGTGCAAATGTACATTGTTTTGTCTTTGCATGCATATTACATTATTTTTATTTGGTAGATGATATTTATGACACCAAATCAACTTTTAGTTATCAATATTTTATTATATACAATGTGATATGAACGGCCAATATGCGCGCGTATCCCCGATATCTCTCCTGTGTCCAACATCTGATATGAAAAACTCTGATACGATCTCGATATCTGATATTTAGAACTTTGTCGTCGGCATACAAACACCCATCCACCACCACCGCCGACTTCATCCAGCGCCTCCATCGACTTCTGCAACGTCGCCTTACACCTCATAATTCTTCCCGCGTCTTCAACACCCTCTGCTACCTCACCGAAAGCCATCGCTACTCCCTGCAACCTCTGATGAGGCCGGTGCAACATCCAAAGGCTTCGTTCGCCTCTGCAGGGTCCTCCTGACCCTTCTCGCTGTGCTCGCCGACCAACTTCGACACCCTCTGAGGCCTCGTTGACTGTCTTCGGGGCTGAATATGACCAGATCGGGTCTGTTTGATGCTGAAATTTCAGAATTGTTGGTCTGATCTGGTTATTTCATGTTGAACTCTCTGTTTGATGTTGATCTGGCTGTCTTGGCTGTTTCTGGTAACTGAATCCATCTCAATATGATTTATTAGTTTTTTTAACCGCTACTGGCTGTTTCTGGTCTTTATTAATGACTGACTGCAATGTCAGATGTTATGAGTTCCTCCTCCACTCTGATTTCTTCTGCTGCCAGCATTTTTGGCCCCAAGGCTATCTTGAGGACTACTGTGAAGCTGAATGAGTCTAACTATTTATTTGTGGGCACAAGTTTTTTGCATCTTCATCGGTGCTTAGAACAAATTGGGTCATCTTATTGAGCCTCCACATGCTATATTGACCCTACACATGAGACCTAGCTTTCTGGTGACTATTACATGATGACCTGACTCCTCAATAGCCTAGACGAGAAGATCAGTTGTAGTGACATGTTCTTATCTATTGAAAAGAGATGGGGGATATTCTGAAGGTTATGTATGGAAATGAGAAGAATCATTCGAGGGTGTTTGAGATTTATGAGCACCTGTTTGAGCTTAAGCAGGAAGATAGATCTGTGCTTGAGTTCTATGAAAAATTAACGGGTTTGATCGATGAGTTGGAGATGCATCAGCCTGCTGTTACTAATGCAACAACATTTCGAGGATATCATCAGGATCTTGCAGTGCCAAAGTTTTTATTTAGCTTGAGTCTATTACGATATCAGGTGCGGGATCAGATACTGGGAGGAAATAATATTCCTATATTGACTACTACTTTCTCCAGAGTTATGCGTATATTCACTGGAGCTGATGTGTCACCTACACTATCTATTGAACATCTTGCCATGATCTCCAGACTTGGCAAAGGTCGTGGTAGCGACTGTGATTTTGGGAGAGGACGTGGCTCATTTGGAGGTGGCTGTGGATCTTATGGTGGCAGACATGGTATCTTTGATAAGGGGCCCCAACAATGTAAGTATTGCAGGAGGAATAATCATATTTTTGAGAAGTGCTGGGAGAAATTTGGTCTTTCGAAATTGGGCATAGCTGGCTGATGTTGACTCTTCTACCCATAGTGGTGCTACTCATGCTCCTTCAACTACTCTTTTTGGTTCTCTGACTCTTCCACTGTGGTACTGTCACAGGACGAATATGATAAACTGCGTCAACTTAGTTCTTTCAGAATATTCATTCAATGACTTACACCATCTTCAGATATGAATGCCTATTTTGCCTCTTTTCAAAGGCCTTAGATATTAGACTCAGTAGCCTCATTCCACATGGCAGGTATTAAGCAAAAATTTGTCTCATTAAATCTTTCAAATAAATTTCCTTCTATTAATATTGTTGATGGTACCCAATCCGCTATATTAGGCAATGAGGTAGTTCAGGCTACTCCATCCTTGACTCTTATTGATGTCCTGTATGTTTCAAATTCCCTGTTATTTTTATCCATCAGTCAGATTACCAAGCATAATAACTGGGAAATAATCTTTTTCCCTTCCCACCATGTTTTTCAGGACCTATTGACTGGGAAGAGGATTGGTACAGGGTATGAGAGAAGAGTCATGTACTATTTGAACGACAAAGTGTCGCATACTGGCTTAGTTGCAGGTTAGCTTGTTTCTGTTCTACTCTGGCACTGGCGTCTGGGTCATCTTTCAGTGCAAAAGCTTCGGTTTGTAGTTCCTTTTGAGTTTTTTGTTTTCACTTTAGGTTGTGCGTCTTGCGAGTTAGACAAACATCATCATGCTACTTATCAAAGTGGAGTCAATAACCGCATTAGTTTTGCTTTTGAGTTAGTCCTTTTAGATGTTTGGGGTTTTTGTCGTGTGCCCTTAGTTAAAGGTTTTAGATATTTTCTCATTTTTGTTGATGACTTCTCTTGGATGACTTGACTGTATTTGCTAAAAGAGAGGTCTGAAGTATCTTGTGTTATTGAACTTTCTTTAATGAAATAAAAAATCAAATTTTTTACTTTTATTTGTGTTTTTCGTACTGATAATGCATTGGAATATGTGAAAAATGATGTGTCCCTTTTTTGTTCTAAGAATGAGATTATTCATCAAACTTTTTGCTCTTACACTTCCTAACTGAATGGTATTGCTGTACACAAACATAAACACATTCTAGATGTTAGAACTATTATGATACATATGCATGTTCTAAAATTTTTGTGGTCTGATGCTGTGTTAAGTGCATATCATCTGATTAATAAGATGCCTTCAGCTGTTCTTAATGGTCAAGTTCCATTTTTTGTCTTTATCTTAACAAAAGTGTCTTTTCCATTACTCTTTGTATTTTTGGCTGTACATTTTGTTCAAGACTTGTCTCCTGTTCTAGATAAACTGTCTCCTCGGTCTATCAAATGTATCTTTGTTGTGTATTTTAGAACTCAGAAAGGATACTAGTGTTACCATTCTTCCAACATGAAGTATTTTGTGTCTGTAGATGTCTTGTTCTTTGAATTTGTTCCATACTTCTCTCCACAATGTCCAACTACTACATTAGAGTCTATCCTTCTTCCACCATCTGTTTTGTTATCTTCACTTGCTCCTGTTACTGATCTCTCAGTCAGTGTCACAGACAGACACTACAGAGCCACCTGCACCTAAGCCTCTTCGAGATTTTACTCAACAATACACTCGCTAGGAAAAGTTCCTACTCTGAATCAGTTCCCGACAGACTCCTCTCTAGTGGACCATCTCCTCCGCCATCCATCACTTCTTTTGATCTTGAT
Source organism: Agave tequilana (assembly GCA_038442645.1). Classification (NCBI taxonomy): domain Eukaryota; kingdom Viridiplantae; phylum Streptophyta; class Magnoliopsida; order Asparagales; family Asparagaceae; genus Agave; species Agave tequilana. Next base: position 16,172 of record JAVJIF010031096.1, read on the forward strand.
GTTCCTATTGTTTTACGCAAAGGTAACTGATTGTGCACTAATCATCCTATCTCCAATTTCGTTTCTTATGATAGACTTAATCCCTTTTTTCGTCAGTTTGCTCTATCTTTGTCTTCTGTCTCATCCCTAGGTCTTATGAGGAGGCAACATTGGTACTAGCCTGGAAGCAGGTTATGGATGCACTTGTTTCTCAAGGAACTTGAGATTTGGTCTCTACTCTCAATGAAGCAGTGATTGTTGGTTGCCGATGGGTTTATACCTTGAAGTATCACCCAGATGGCTCTGTGGATCGATATAAAGCCAAACTTGTTGTTAAGGGCTACACATAAACATATGGTGTGGATTATTTTGAGACATTCTCTCCAGTCGCTCCTCTGAACTCCATTCGGATTCTGTTATCTGTTAATGTTAATATGGAGTGGTCCTTATTCCAACTGGTTATCAAGAATGCTTTTCTCTATGAGGACTTAAAGGAGGAAGTTTATATGGAACAACCTCCTGGGTATGTTGCTTAAAAGGAGAATACTATCTGCAGACTTAGGAAGACAATCTATGCACTCAAATAGATCTAAGGGCATTGTTTGAAAAGTTCAGCATGGTTATCTCTGTTATTGTCTTTGTTCGCTGTCATTCAGATCACTCAGTCTTTGTTCGTCGTACTAAGTCTGGATCAACGATTATAGCGATGTATGTGGATGATATTATGCTAATCAGGAGTGACTCTGTTGTCTTAGCAGAAATAAAGGAGTATCTCAAGTGTCATTTTGTGACGAAGGATATGGAAAATCCAAAATATTTTTTTTGGGATTGAAGTTGCCTATAAAAAACATGGGCATACTTCTGTCTCAGAGGAAGTATGCACTTGATGTCCTCGAGAAAACTAGTCTTTTGGGGTGAAGCCTGCTAGCACTCCAAAGAAAGCCAATGTGGATTTATGGTGTGATGATACACATCTTCTTAACGACCCGGGACAATATAAGAAGTTGATTGGAAAGTTGATCTACTTAAGAATTACTAAGCCTAATATAATTTTACAGTTGGAGTACTGAGTAGGCTTATGCGTCAGCCTAGAGAGGTTCATTGGACGTTTGCCTTGAGGATTCTAGCTTATGTCAAAAGCTCTCCTGGAAAAGATTTGTTATACAAGAAATATTGACACATTTGCATTTTTGACTATTTTGACTCAGGCTATACTGTCGACAAGGAAGATTGGAAGTTCACTACTGACTATTGCACATTTATTGAAGAAAATTTTGTGACTTGGAGGAGTAAAAAACAAGATGTATCTAGATCTAATGCAGAGACTAAGTATATAGCCATGACTCCTATTGCTTGTGAGATGATGTGATTAAAGAACCTTCTGTTAGAGTTTGGTTTAGAGTTTAGACAACCTGAACCTTTGCCTATGTTTTGTGATGACCAGTCATCCATATTGCACAAAATCTTGCGTTCCATGAGAGCACAAAATCTTGCGTTCCATGAAAGGACTAAACATATAGAGGTTGACTGTTATTTGGTCAGAGATGCGTAGACCAAGAAGGTAGTTTTTCTTTTTTCTTTTTACTTTATCGTCAAAGCAATTAGTGGATCTTCTCATCAAAACAACTTCACCTAAGGTGTTTTCTATTTTATGTGATAAGCTGGGCATGACTGTTATCTATGCTCCAGCTAGAGGAAGAGTGTTAGATTATATATTAGATTATTGGTTATTGGGCTTGTAGTAGTCAGATTTTAATCTTCTTCAAGACCGCGACACGTGTTCCACCTCGTCGGAGCATCCCGATCAAGCGACAAGCTCAACGTACCGGCAGACCCATTGCGTGCCTAAGAAGAAAGTCTGAGCACCTTTCCGAAGCCGCTCCTCCTTCCGAGAACACTCAGCTTTTCCCAAAGTCGCTCTTTCCGAGGACACTCAGCTGTTCCCGAGGCTGCTTCTCCTTCTGAGGACACTTAGCTGTTCTGGAACAAAACGGTGGTATACTCTCGTAACGATCCAATCATGTACCTCACTTTTTTTCTTCCAGTCTGAAATGTGCAACCTCAGGCTGGTTCTATTCTCTGCCACCACGCTCTCTCTACAATTTCACAAAGGTGATCGATGCATTCCTTACCAATATGCCTTTCGCCAAGAAGCCAAGAGAAATAGCCAGCATCTCCTCTCCGCCAAGATGAGGCAATGAGACAATTTCAAGTCGTACATCAATTTTTTTCACAGGTAACCAAAGTCTCCTATTGTGGTGAAAAAGTCTCTGCGCTTGCGTTCATCAGCAGGTTGCAAGTCACACATCCTCTTTATAAACACCTCCTGAAGCATAATGTCGCCAAGATGAGGGAGGTCCTTTCCCGAGCTCAGCTTTACATCCAACTTGAAGAGGCAATGAAGGCTTCTTCCAATCACTTCACGAAGCCAAGCGATGGTGGGGGAAAGTCAAAGTTTCCGCACGATGCTGCCGACCACGCTCAAGATCGACACAGGGGGCAACCTGCTCACAAGAGACAAGCACTCCTGATTCTCCCTCCAAATCTACTCGAAAACTACTGATCAATGGAACGCTTCACTCCACTGAAGCTCCCTAGCAACAAGGTCTTTAACACTATTAAAGACCAACTCTGGGTCAGACACCCGAGACCAATCCAACACAATCCCTTGCCCAGGTCGGAGGAATACTGTTCCTACCACGACTGCAAAGGGCACCAAACTGTCCACTGTTGGGCCCTCCGAAGGTACCCGGAGGAGCTCGTCCAACAGGGCTTAATTAAAGAGTACATCATCACTCCCGAAGCACCTCTGGACAACCAAACACTCAACCTTCTCGGGATCAATACTTGATCGCCCAATACAAGGCGATCGATTGACTATACAAGTTTCAGATTACGTACTTCCTTCCATTCCTTATTCTATATACTCCACTTTTGAATAAAATATTATTTTATACTCCTAACCATGGTAGTACATCCATCAATTGCTGTCTATCCATCCATACGCCCTGCTGATGGGATTTCTCCCACTCAAAGGTGGCCACAAGACTACTCCATAGATGAGATTTCCCCCACTCGGAAGCCAGTCCTCCACTGATGAGTTTTCCCCCACTCGGAGGAATGTGTCTGTACGTTGTGCAGATGGGATTTTCCCCACTCGAAAGCGTCAACGCACACATGCCTATGGACTCTTTCTCGGCCATCGTATGGGAGTTGAAACCCTCCGTTGATGGGATTGCCTTCACTCGGAGTCCCCCACTATAATGTAGGGATTTTCCCCTCTAAGAGCTCTCGTTTGACTCGGAGCATAAATACAAGCCTACGGGCTCTCCTCATCTGAACTTACGGGCGGATGAACCCCCGACAGTTTCCTTCTGTCGGGTCCTTTCATATGCTGATGCGGGGAATACACCTACTCGGGAGCTTTCATATTCCGATGATGAGATTGCCCCTACTCGGGAGACAACTCCGTTGTGGGATTTTCCCCACACGGAAGTCAATTCCACTGCTGGGTTTACTCTCACTCAGACGTACCAGATCGTCACATCAGGTAGTGGCCCCTTCCTGGAACGGACACGTCTAATCTGTCACTGGGTGACATCGCCACTTCAGGTTACTTTTTTGCAGGTCCAATGACTAGTACGTTAGAACATGAGTTCCCCTCGGAGGCAGCAATACAGGCTATCCTTTCGGTATCCATGACACTCTGCTGGGGGATTTCTCCCACTCGGAGTTCAGATTCTGTTGCTGGGTCTTCCCCCTCTCAGGGTATCGGCTTCGCAACTCTGTTGATGGGATTTTCCCAACTCAGAAGCAAATGCGAACCAAACTCCGCATGTGAGATTTCCCTCACTTGGAGGAAATATTTGTAGGTACGGCAGATAGGATTTCCTCCACTCGAAGACCGTGTTGTTTTCCTTCTCGACCACTTAAGTTCATTCATGACAAGTTTCTGGAAAGCTGGTCATCCCTCCGCAGAGGCAGCCAGTCCCGAACAAACCAACAATTGAACAGCACATGCAAGATTATAACAATTACTCTTTCTTCCATTCATGCACAAATTTTATTTCAAATATTTCATTACAAATCCTTTCAATATTATATGCTTACGTCTAACAAGTAATACAATAACATAATGTTTCTGTAAGTTTTTGGAAAGAAATACGGATACATCCCCTGTCTCGGCATCCACATCGGAAAGCCTTTTTGAAAATGAACATCCGCAACAACATTCATGAGATGATTTTCGAGCCAACAATCCCCCACTCTCTCCAATCTATCTTCCAAAGGATGATACCGAGAACTCCCAGGAAGTCATCAAAGCCGAAAGTCAGAGTGAAGACGACCAGACATGTAAGACGACGATGGAATCAGAATCACCACCGCCTTCTCCTTATATAGCTCCCACACCTACCTTAGCAGCCATCAGGAAAGCAAAACTCCAAACGTCAACTAGAGTACTAGACTGATCTAATTAGAGGATCAGATGAACAGACGGGATTGAAGTAAGAATCCTGTCTATCCTTCATGGCGCTAAGGCCTTATCGCAAAGACTGATGTTTATCGACAAGCCCATCGCAAAAATTGACATTTTACGACAACCAAACTCTTGAATATCAAGAGCGCAATAAACTCTTGAATATCAAGAGCACAACAACTGTTTTCATCCTCTTTTTCCTCCACCCGACAAAGAAGAAGAAAGACATTGCAATCTATCAGAACAAGAAATTTGAGAGCAACAAATCTTTAGAAGATAGGCATATTTCATCCCAAAGATCCACCCTATTTATAGATGGAGAAGTCAGACAATTTCTAATTCAATTTCTCAATTTCACAAGAAGTCGGTCCACGATCCAAGATTCTCGGCTTGTCAAATCAGCAGTCCTGAGATTTTTGACATGTCCCATCAATTAGATATCAACCACCGCTGTCACGCGATCTTATTCATCATGACACTAAGATCTTATTCATTTATTAATTTACCAGCTGTCCTCCAGTCACAGTGCGTTCAGATCAAGTTTCAAAGATACGCAATAATGAGTCAGTTCAACCTCCAAACGAGGTCATAGTACGAAAGCCACTTCAACTGCTCTCCCACGAAGTAAGAGGACGTTTCGACTACCCAGAGAAGTCATTCTAGAAAATCGAATTAGTCTGCTTCTCTCTCAGATATGCCAAGGAGGCGGAGGGGGCATCTGTAGTGGTCACATTTTGATCTTCAGGATTGTGACGCGTGTTCCACCTCGTCAGGAGCATCCTGAACAAGCGACAAACTCGACGTACTGGCAGACCCATTGCGAGACCAAGAAGAAAGTCCGAGCACCTTCCTGAAGCCGCTCCTCTTTCTGAGAACGCTCAGCTCTTCTCAAGGCCGCTCCTTCCGAGGATACTCAGCTGTTCCCGAGACCGCTCCTCCTTCTGAGGACACTCAGCTGTTCCCGAGGCCGCTCCTCCTTCTGAGGACACATTCCCCCCGAGACTCCCATGCTTCCAACCGTCCTGAGGCTCCTCCTTTCCAGTGACTTCCGCTCCGAGCAAGACAGCTACAACAACTGTCCTCCTTGATTCTCGCCTTCAGTTACGCAGGCTGACTTCCCCCACAATCATAACGTCCTGGGCAGTTATGGACTGGGGAGGATTTTTGGCTGGTGATCCCAACAATCATGCACCCACAATCGCAGCAGTTACAATAATTTTGCACATGAAGATCACGGCAGTTACGCCAATCTCGTCATCATTCCATCCGCTTCCAGGTCAATAATTCTGTGCAAATAGGCCTGCTCCTCGAAAGAGAGGGGATGAGATCTAGGGTATTGTAACCACGGTAGAGCTTGATAAAATTCACTGTAATTTTTTGACAATAGTTAATTCTCTCTCTCCTCTCTGTGATTTTTTTCAACTTGGGTTTTCACGTAAAAATCTCCTGTCCTTGCTTGCTTTTTGTGTTGAAATCTTTATCAACTTTCGAGAATCCGGATCCCCTTAATCCCGTGGTGTGAGATTGACCGTTCGATCAATCATATCGAAAAAACTGCCACCACATGGCTATTGGGCTTCAACCCATTAGTCCACATCCATCCTTGTATTATATATTCTTGTGTTAGCCTCTTATTAGAAATTAATCTAGGGTTTTGGTTTCTCAACAACCTAATTAGATTCATATTATAACTACCTAATCAGGAGTCATATTGCTATAAGTTATTAGGATCCTACTCATATTTGAGTTGTAATTATAGTTGCCTATAAATAAGAATATAAAGAGATGACTCATCAATTATCTCAGATCCTGTCCTTTAATATGGTATCATAGCCAAATTCATAGCCCTAGCTTTTCTTGTTTTTCATCATAAAAGTTACTGTTCATTGTGAAACAGTAACTTTGACATTATTTGTTCATGATGAACAGTAACCTCTGAGTATTGTTCACGCGGTTACTGTTCATCCTAAAAAACTAACTGCCTTCAAGTTTTAAATTCTTAGATGTCTCCACGATTAAAAATCCTAGTCGTCGTCAACGGTCACCTTCTCTCATGCGTTCCACCACCAACTATTATTGCCCTATTCTATAACTCATGCTACCTCTGTTCTCTCCTGACAGCCCTGGTATCCTCCTTGTTTGCCTCCAATAGGTCTTGCCAGGTCCCTGTTGTGCTCGCCAGGGTCTTACCGTGATTGCTATATGCTCTTATGTATCTGATGTACTGAGTTGATCCTCTACTACTGTTGTATTTGAATGTTTATAACGTGGATTGTTGACGTTCTCTATAACTATTATTGGCTGGCTATCTTTTCTCTGCGACTATATCTTCATTGTAAGGTTATTTTATCCTTCATCTACTACTGCTACTTCAAATTTCTTCATTGGTATTACTGCTGCAAGAAATTTTCTTATCTTCCAGTGTATTTAAGGATCTCTTCAAACCTTTTCTGCTTAGTTTGAGGATTTTTCAAAACCTTCACATCTATCGAGTTTGAAGATCTCCCAAAATTTCTTATACTGAGTTTGAGGATCTTTCAAAATCTCCACTTTACCAAGTTTGAGAATCTCTATAGTCCTAATTCTATTCAAAGAGATGGATACTAATTCTATTCAAATAGATGAATACGACCTTCTGTGCAGTTTTTGTCCAAGTGTTTGGTTCGACTCAAGTTCAGTTCACTTCAGTTTTGCAGCTTCGACATCAACATCATTGATTCAACAAATTGGCATCAACATTAAAAATTTTACTTATTTTTTAAGAAAACTTTGTTTTGGAGATATTTTACTACTATTTGTATCAAGCTAGGATGATTGATATTGCATTTAGATTGAGGGGGGTGTTAAACTTTTTGATTAGTTAGTTACCTAATTAAGTGTCATATTGTAGTTATCTAATTAGGAGTCATATTGTAGTTACTTAATTAGAATACATATTGCTATATGTTATTATGAATCCTACATATTATGAGTTGTAATTATATTTGTCTATAAATAAAAATGTAAAGAGGTGACTCATCAACTATCTCTGATCCTTCCCTTTAAAATTTTGATAAAAGGAAATAAATTTAGTTGGAAAGTTCTCGAAGCATAGGGCCATTTAAAAGTGTAGCATTAAGCAATAGTAAATATGGTTCTAATTGGAATTTGGATTAGTCGCTTACAATGTGGGTCCCACCTGCAGTCAATCTGTAAGGCTAACAAGTAACAACATCTCTAGAACAAGGAGTAATTTGTTTACTCCAAAATACTATTAAGATCTTGACACAAGTACCCGTTCAACCATTGGTAGCTCCTTTTTGTGTAAAACTCATTTAACATGCACCATTGTTTATTCCTCCATCTTAATCAAAAACATCTCGCTCTTCCTTGTCCTCCATTACATGAAGCAGACACCATTTCTCTCCCCGTTGCTTTCTTTCTTCATCTCTTGTTCTAGTTTTCACCTTTTGTAGGTATAGACCATCTTTTACATTATTACTTTCTCCTATTTTAAGCTATGACTTATCCTACTAGAAGGTACATATAGGATTGCATTCAGGATGATAAACTTTCGGAGCATTTGGATGTTTTAATTGTAGAGTGCCTAAGCACATGCAAGACCTAAATCAATAATTGCAAGAAAATTAAAATCGAATTATGTGAATTCATCTTTCTTAATTACACCTTAGATTTCGTTAAGTGAAGGTAGGGCTCAAAGTCAAAAACCCTAGTCCAATATATTAAAAGAAAAAAAATTACTAGAGGCTTGCCAAGGAAGTAAACCAAAAAAGAAATACATGTGCATGAGAAAAAAGAGAGGATCAAGAAGCCAAAGACCATACAAATCTAAGGGAGACCCATAGTGAGTATAATAGTTATTCTAACATGTAGTGATCCTAGAGAATTTTTAGTGAACTCGTAGTGGAGGAATAAACGAGAAATAGTTTCTTGGAGCTGGCCATAAGGGGGGAGAGGAAGTCGTTGGCAATATGTTGATGTTCTAATGCATCTCAGCCCTGAGTAAGGATTCAAAAAGGCCAACAAAAATGGGAACTTTGAGAGACTTTGGTGGATCATATCTTGTAAGCAACTTCATCGTACATTGATATTTTCTTAGGGGTGGCAACTGGGTTAGGTGGGTCTGGCTCGGATCAATTTGGCTTTTGACTCAACCCATATATGCTAAACCACTCATTAATTTTTAGATTAAGAATTCCTGACCCAACCCAATCCAGGAAAAGGTCGGGAAAACTGAATTAGTCCAGCCAAAAGTTACACAAAGAAAAGAAATTACATCATGTGTTAATCATGGACAGGCAAAGTTTCATGAATAATAAAATTACACTCACTACGAGGTGATTCATTTATGTAAATCCATCTCTCAAATCATTTTATAACTTACAAATCGTAAATAGTTCATTTATTTTCAATATTAAATTACAGCAAATTATGATTCCTAACCTTTCAAATCCATGCATATAACACAAAAAAAATGGAAAAAAAAAATTCCTCCAATGGGATATAAATTGTATAATTAATTTTCATGGATGGGGGGACCAAAACCCTTGCGGAAAGAACATAACGTATACAATTTGCTTCAAGATCAGCAATTGGCCAATTGGTGGATGTTGTGCTGGAGCTGCTTGATCTTCCACCCCTTTTTTACTTAGGGTTGAGGTGAGAGGAGAGAGAGAGTGGATGAAGGGAAGAAGGTTGGAGTAGAGGCAGGTTAAGCTGACCAGTTTAAAGGCTAACTCAAACCTGTTGGGTCAGGTTCGAGTTGACCAGTTAGGTCGTGCCAGAATGGTCATCTCTATCTTGGCTGAAGAGAGTCATAGAAGGATTTAATAGGATAAACTCTAGTATTGATTTGCATGTGTTCCGGTGCATCCTATTATGGTGTCCATTGTGCTAGTGACTTGAAGTAAATCAAGCGTTTTTTTGTAGCTGAGCCACCCGATGGAGTCAGAGAATAGTCCTCAAGACTAGCTCCCAACGATAACCTTAGAGCAGTTACAATAGTAAGATCCCACACAATGTCGAAAATAGAGTTTGTCAGCAAGCTGTTTTGAACCAATCCATTTGTCACTCCAAAAGAGAATGAGGTCACCAGTTCCGCATACAAATAAATTGATCTCTTCGAAGATGGAAGTAGATCGGAGGATGCCTTTCCAACAAGGGGAGGTTTGAGGTGGAACGGAAGCATCCAAATCGAGGGCCTGACAACTATTGTAATATTATGTTTAAGGATGAAGACTAAAGCGGAACTATGATTTTCTACGGGCTTCCGCCACCATTTTGCTAGAAGGGAAAGGTTAAACTTCTGAAGGTTGCAAACAGCCCATCTCATGAACCTCCTAGGATCGGATACTTGTTTCCAGTTAACCAAAAAAGCATCACCTTATACTTCTCTTCTCCCCTCCAAAAGAAGCTTTTCCTATTTTTGTCTACGTGATTAATGACTGACCGAAGAAGATAAGTCAACGCCCCTCTTAGGCTTCCAACAAGTCAATCTCCACTCTATCCGATCAATAACAAGTTATAAATCAACTCAACTAAGAGATTTTTGACCAGGAGACTTAAATAAGTGGAATAAGATTGCTTACCGGAGAGTGGAGGGTATGCCATAATAAGGGTCTTCTGGGATATAGGCCGAAGTATGGAGATGGAAGATCTGTTGAAATTAATCTTCAGCCAGAGAAGTTCAAAGCAGTAGAGAAGGAGCTTCAGAATTACACCTCAGATATCCCAATCATGTTTGGCTAGATCTATACATCCATGTCCAAATTATTTAATTGCATGCTTTCATAGAAAATACCAAACTAGTATGGGTAATGTTATCTCTACACTTGTGGAATTTTTTTTCCGATACAGACTGTAGCATGACTTGAACCTGGGACTCCCCACAGCCCACTCCCACTTGTGGAGTTGGGTTGCTAAAAAGTTGGCTCATGTTTTACTGAATGTGAGAGATGAAAGACTTGGGATTAGGGATTAGGATAAAGGTTTCAAGAATGTGAGAGATGAAAGAGAAAGCATATGATTGGAGATTAAGATATGCATAAAAGGGTCATTTTAAGTTAGCTCTTAGCTATGATTGGTTTCGAGTTTTTGATGGAAATCTAACAAAGAGATGTATAATATGGGGTAAAGAACTTTATAAAAAAATCTAATAAATAATTCAGCAAAAATAAAGAAAATTAACTCATCAGAGAAATTGGTCAATTTCTTTGGATTTTCATTTTTGCTCCCTTGGAAATGACTGGAAAGGTTTAAACTAGTAGCTAATCTATCTCTCTTAGTTGATTTTTTCTTTTAACTTTTCATTGATTAGATGAAGGTTAAACTTAAACTGTTACAGTTTTATGTTTCTTGATCTAGATCGAAGGTTTATATCTTTAAAATTCTATCAAGAAGTTTAGAATTTTCATTGTTGTTGTTGTTATTATTATATTTTTTTTTTGGGGGGGTGATTGATGGGGACATCAAACTAGTGCTAGTTATCTTTTTTATGCCTTAGTCTATTTTTGAGTTTAGTTTTTTCTTTTATTATGAAACTTAGTCTCACATCGGTTGCGATGGGGAAGTTCACTTTATAAGAGCCTATATAAAGAGGCTTAATTCAATGAATAAGTAGACAATGAATAATTAAAAATTTTTCTAGTTAAATTCTCTTGAGAGTGCTCTTCAGTTTTGGGTGCGAAGCCCGTGGTGCGAGGGGTGTGAAGCCCAAATCTATCTGGTTTTTTTCTAAACCCTAATCCTTCTTTTCTAATTCTTCAATTCAAAACCCTAGTTTTCATTTCCTTAGTTTGAAGGTAATTGCGACCCTATCCCGTGTTACATCAATTTAAAATCAGAGCTTTGGCTCTAATTCCCTTCAAATCTTTCTTTCTCTCCTTCTAAAACCCTAGATCTATTTCAAACCTCAGATCTAGATCTATTCAAAAAAAAAGAGGAAGAAAGAAAACAGAAAAAAAGAGGAACAAAAAAATTTACTGTTCACCGTGAACAATAATCACCGCAATTATTGTTCACCGTGAACAGTAATCACGAAACAATAATCACGAAACAGTAATTACTGTTCTGTGAACAGTAATTACTGTTCGTCTCTTACCCGACCAGTCCGGAGCATTTCTCACTCGTTCGGAGTTATTTTTGAGCTCTATTCGAAGCGTTTCGTGACTGAGCCCCAGAATACTATAAAATTTCATAGCATTTGAGCAACAGATTCAATCTCCACGGGCTCATATTTGGCATCAGTACTGTCCCAGCAACAGAGAATCAACGTTCTGGCACATTGTCACCCCAATTTGAGTCCAATTCGAGCCACTGAGTTTATTGGGTAACCTCTGATCTTTATGCATTGAGTTTTATTCATGAGATTTTACTTTTGTGGCAAATACATTTATACTGATGGGGATGAAAAGGAGGTTGAAAGTGACATGTATGCAGCTCTCCCGTATTTTCGGTATTTTTATGATCACGATGGGTATGAAAAGTGGGAAAATCATTTTGAGAATTTCTTCAGATATTTCTCCTTGACACCTGCGCAGAAGTGTCATTACACCCAAATGAAGCTAGCTGGAGAAGCTTATTGGTGGTAGGAAGACAGTCATATTGACTGTCGAGCTTGGCTTATCTTACAAGAACTTGTTTACACTCAGTATGCTTCACACCTCGAGGGGCCATAATTCAGCGATATAATTGCTGAATGTAAAAGAGATCCTCGCTGGCATGGTGAAGATGCTAGAAAGCAGGGCGGTAAAAGCTGTTGACAATCCAAAACCAGAGCCAAAAGTTTATGATAAGCCAGAGTCAGGGCCAAAAGTTATTACTGCGTTGGTATCACAGTTAGAAGAGATTTTCTCACAGCCTATGAAAGTTGAAAAGCTCCCTGTTGAGACCCTTGTAGATCTTCCAGTGGAGTTTTTTTTGGAGCTAGTACCACCTTTGGCAACTATGAGGGTATCATTTTTCTTGAGATCGCCTGATGTGTACGACCCATTGTAGATATGTCTATTGGAGCCATGCTCACAGGAGATCAAACTACTTATGGTGTAAAGTGCAGTCGGTTCAGTTTTCATCATGGATGACGTGCCTCAGTCTGCTGTTGGTGTCTTGATCAAGCTGCCATCTTTTATTGATCCGACACGGAGACCAGTTTCACCACCACTACCTTGGTCTCTATGCATTAGTGATACTGTCACGGCCATCACCATGGCCTGATTGAGATGCTTCATGAAAGGTGTCCTCACTCAAAAGGGTCGACTCTTTCCCACCCCGGGGGAAATGTTGGGGACATCACACCGGTGCTAGTTATCTTTTTTATGCCTTAGTCTATTTTTGAGTGTAGCCTTTTCTTTTATTATGAAACTTAGTCCCACATCGGTGAGGAAGTTCACTTTGTAAGAGCCTATATAAAGAGGCTCAACTCAATGAATAAGTAGAGAATGAATAATTAAAATTTTTTCCTGTTAAATTTTCTTGAGAGTGCTCTTGAGCGAAGCCCGTGTGAAGCCTGCATAAGGGGTGCGAAGCCCAAATCTATCTGTTTCTTTTCTAAACCCTAATCTCTTTTTTCTAATTCTTCAATTCAAAACCCTAGTTTTCATTTTTTTAGTTTGAAGGTGATTGCGATCCTATCCCGTGTTACATCAGTGATGGTCTCAAGATATATTTTAATTACTATTTAAAAATATTTTTTTTGTTGATTTGATATGTGATGGTAGCAGTTTGAATCGGTTGATATCAGTATTTTTAGTACGCATTTCATCAATAAAATTTAGTTATCTTCTTTTTTCATACCCATTTTAGATGTTTTAATCTTCTTGATTGTGCGAGTATTACAATTGATTAGGTGATTACTTTGAAATCTTAATTAATTTTACTGAATCAATTCTTAGTTTGAAAATTTTGGTTCTTCATTGCTGCAGTTTGTTAAATTATATAAACAGAATCTATTTTCTTTTAGTTTATTGAGAAAAGATTTAGGAAGCTGAAGACGATGGTACTTCCCTTTCTGTTCGCGTTCAAGCAACACAAAGAATCCATCCTTTATTGGTAAAACTATTGGTAGAAAGCGGTTCATATGCTTATCAGCAATGATCAGAACTTCCCAACAATATTGAATTGAAACATCAATGGTTAATCACTCTTAAGTTATGGATATAAGAGGATCAATTACTGAAAACTTTCTTTTTGGCTTCTAACTTTCTTTTTGGCTTCTCTGTCTCCCTCTCTCCCCCTTGTTTTGACATTTTATTTGTTTGTTTTTCTCATCTTTGATTAATTGGTACGCAGATGTGAGATTAATGAGCAATGCAGAGGCCACGAAGAGCTCTTCTGCAAAGAAGAGCTACTGCATTCGAGAAGAAAGGAAACTTGGGTAGCAAACATCTGTCCTACAAGTCATCTCTGTCTATTGTTTTACTTTTGTGGGGAGTTATCTTTCTTCTCAACTTCTTGATCAGCCATGGTAATGGCTCCAGAGGTATTCTTCTTTCATGGGCTTTTGTTTCTTAGATGAATTTAAATCTGTTTAACATAAAAGGAAGAGAAGAAAAAGAAAAAGAAAAAGAAAAAGAAAAAAAGAGTACGTGGATGCTATTGTTGTAAATGGGAACATATGGAATGAAGGAATATTGGAGATCTTGATATCTTATTGCTTTCATGCCAACGAATTTTCTATTGTTATAATTTTTTGGGTTATTTTATTCGTTGATGAATAATCTCTATTATCTTATAGATGATTTTAGAATTTTCCTCTTTAACCTCCTTTCACTTTATAGTTGTGTCCTATTGGTGCTCGGCACATACTCTTGAAAATTGTGTGAGCAACCGGATATCCTATTAATTTATTAAGTTCAAGCTTGCCTTTTCAGCTACTAGTTGGCAATGGGCAGTTCATTTGCATATTATTTATTTCTGTTAAACCCAATAATCTAGATTATAATTCAGACAGTTCTAATGAAGTTCGCTTGTTTTGAATCCACATTTCCTTTCTTAATGGTTCGCCTGTTTGGGTGTTTGTTACTCAATTCATAACAATTCTTTTATTGCATTTTCAATTGTTTTCGTTCAATTGAAAGTTCTTCACTTAAATATGTTGTCAAATGACACTATCTTCCTGACAAGATTGCAGAGGATGGGTTAAGAAAGAGGAGATGGTTTGGTGTTGATTATGTATTTGTCTGGACACGAATATCGCCCTAAATGGGTTACCCCTCTACAATGGATAGAAGAATAGACGGTGTTTGATTTTGTGTAATATCTAAGATCCCTTCTATAGAAGTATAGGTTTTTGATGGCAGGATTGATATATTTTGTAACTCGAGAGTTTGTTATTATCTATCCTTTGGCAGTGAAGCAAAGGTAATTTCGGTAATGAGTTTATATGAACTCGAATTTAGTGGTAGTAGTGATGAGTGTTTGATATGAGAACTTGGTTTTCACAGTATCCCTAAGGCCTCAGGCATTGCTATGCTATATACCAATTGTAATACAAGCAACAAACTCTTCATCGGGTTAAATGTGATTTAGAGTATGTTTTGCTATGGGAAAGAAAATATTGATTATGGTTCTTATGTATATATCTTGGTGGAACTTTTGATGTAGAAAGGAGCTTTATAACAGAGAGGAATTTTAGTGGATTTTCTGATAGAGCAAGGATTTTTTTTTGAGGCAAGAATTTTGTGGAATTTTTCTGTAGGGAGAGCACTTTTCTTACTAAAGGAAACCTCAACAGGATTTCCTGATAGGGAGAGGACTTACCTACTAGGGAGATTTTTTTTTTTTTTTATTTTTTTGGGTTTAGCTTGGATCCCTGTTTAGTGATGTGTGACTTCGTTGAAATTTGAGGACTTTGACTTTAGTTTAGAGATGTATTGGTCATGAGATTTGAAATTTTGGAATTTGATTTTATTTTAGGGACTTGGTGGTCCATGGAATTTAAAAACTCGAAAATTTCTTCCAATTTAGAGATGTAATGGTCTATTAAGATATTTAAGTTTAGGATTTTGCCTCCAGGTTATTGATATAGTGGTCCATAGAATTTGAAGTGTGGATTTGGAATTTGCTTCCAGTTTTGGGATATAGTGGCTGTAGGATTTGAAGATTTAGATTTCATTCCAGTTTAGAGACATATTAGTCCATGGATTTTGAAGATTGAGATTTTGATTTTTGGGACATTGCCGTTCAAAGTTATAATTTCTGGCGCTTTATAGACTTGACTTACAGACTTTGAGGTTTATTTTGGAATTTTTTGGCCTCTTATAGACGTGGAGGTCTATTTTGCATATTCTGTCAGTTTAAAGACTTGGAGAACCAGTTTGCAGTTTCTTCTTGAAGAGTGATAATCCTCGAAAGATGGGCATTTAATGACCTTATTGAAGTCTAGAGGCTTAATCCTCTAAAACAGGGCATTGATGCCCTTTTTGAAGTCAAATGGTTTGATCCTTTAAAGATAGGCGTTAATGTTCTTGGTGAAATTGAGAGGGTTATTCCTCTAAGATGGGCATTAATGCCCTTTGTCGATGAAGTCGAGAACGTAAATTCACGGGTGTTTATGCTCTTGGAAAATTGAGATGGTTAACCTTTTAAGATGAGCATTAATTCCTTGAGGAATGGAGAAGGTTGGTCCTCTAAAGATGGGTGTTAATGCCTGTATCAACGGAGACATGATCGGTGATGTAGTCAATCAGGCCAAGAAGATGATAAGATGAGATTGATGTTGGAGTTGAGCTCAAAAACCAGAGCCTATAGCATAGTTGGGCTCAGTGATGAAGTTCAACAACAACAACAACTAAGCCATTTGTCCCAAGTATTTGGGGTATGCTACATGAACCAAAAGAGAATTACGCCAGATCGGGCACATGGATCAACTTTCTCCACTCATTCCTATCGAGCAAATTGCCTTCATTAAGATCTTTAGCCTTTATATCTTGTCATATCACCTCTATCCATGTTTTCTTCAGTCTTCCCTGCGCTCTTTTAACTTGCCCTAATTTGATACGCTCTACTTGTCGGACTGGCGCATATGTAGGTTTACGTCGCACATGACCAAACCATCGTAGGCCGTTTTCTCTCATCTTCTCTTCTATAGGGACTACGCCTATTTTAGTACGAATATCCTCATTTCTCACCTTATCTCTCCTCGTGTTACCACACATCCAACGAAGCATGCGCATTTCCGCTACACTCATCTTTTGGACATGATATCTCTTTATAGCCCAACATTCTGTGCCATATAACAGAGCTGGCCTAATAGCAGTCTGATAAAACTTTTCTTTCAGCCATAACGGAATGTTACGATCGCATAAAACTCTTTTTGCACTCCTCCATTTCAACCAGCCGGCTTGAATCCTATGGTTGTCATCACTTTTGATCTCCCCATCTTTTTGGATAATAGACCCAAGTACTTAAAATAACTGCTCATCGGTATTCCTTGTCCGTCTAGTGTCACAATATTATAATTTTGGATTCCCTGTTTACTGAATTTGTACTCTATATACTCTATTTTGGCTCTACTTAATCTAAAACCTCAAGATTCTAGAGTTTTTCTCCATAGCTCCAATTTGATATTTACCCCCAATTCTCGCCTTATTAACTAGAACAAATCATCAGCAAATAGCATACACCACGGTATCTCATCCTGAATAGCTCTAGTAAGCTTATCCATCACTATGGCAAATAAGGATGGAGGCTCAGTGATGAAGTTGAGGCCAACAAAGTTAGGTTCAGAGAATAATCTAAAAAGGGGGATTGGGTTTGTGTAAGAAAGAAACTTTGACTGTCAAGTGTTTTGGCTTGGAAGATCAGGCTTTTGATTTGATGGTGAAGGAATATTTGGCTTGACATTTATGGAAAGAACAAGTTATTGGCTGCATGGTTATATGTAACATTCTGTTGCTGGAGGACTTATGAATGAGGATGAGGGAGAGATACGTTGTGCGTTCTCTTGGGTAGTGATGGAGAGTTTGGGATTAGGGATTTTATTGAGAAGCTCAAGGGGTGGGGTCTTTTGTTTTAGTGTTGGAATTTAGTGGGATGGTAGATGGCATAGTGGTGGGAGTTGTTGAAGGGAATGCGAGAAGGTTGTTGTTGGGGATGGGGGTTGGTTCAAGAGTTTGAGGTGGATACGTTGATGTAACTGACCAAGTTCCAGTTCTTATGTCCTATGTATCTCATGTCCATGAATATGTATGCTTATCATGGGGCCATGGGCTCTTAGTAGCCTATGAAAAATGTTTCTTTTGACCTCATTAGCACACTGATGGGAAATTAGACGGCTCAGATTTACTATTATTTATTCAGATTTAGAATTTAGATTTGATTAGATTTGGTGGAGATTTAGGAGTTATTTGAATCTATATTTGGTTAGATTTGATGTTATCAATAATTGCACGTATGGTGCACGTATGGTAGGCTATATATAGCCATATAGTGGACTTTGAGATTTAAGGATGATTTGAATTAAATTTATGAGGCTATTTGTTTTTGGTACTGATTATGATCCCATGGATTGAATCATAGGCGGTGAAGCCAAAATCCGGGTTGCAATTCACGATATATCTTTCCTTTCCTCTCTTCTTCTTTCTCAATTCTACTAAATCCCCACCACAAAATCTAAAATTCCTTTCGTCCCACATCAATTTGGTATCAGAGTCGAAGCTCCTAAAATAAAAAAAGAAGAAAAAAAAAGAGAAAAAATCAACAAAAAAGAAGAAAAGAAATAAAAAAAGGAAAAAAAATGAAAAATACTGTTATGTGCTGGTTACTGTTTTTTTCCCCACCCCCTCTTTCCCGCACCAACAACACCGTCGCCGACTCCCAAGCCTGCCGACGACCTTGCCATCGGCCCTCCATTTTCGCCACGACCTCGCTGGACCTCCTCGACTGCCAAGGCCGCAACCCAGACCACCTCGCCTTCGCATCTACGGCCTCCCTCCTCCTCTGCAACATCACCGACTTCCTTCGTCTTCCTCCGCTAGCGCTGTCGACGTCTCCCCATCCAACCGCCTTCATCACAGTCGATCGATGCTGACGTCCTCGCCACTGCCACCTCCACACGCCATCTCCCCGCCATTGCCCTTCGTCGTTGCAAGATTCCGCTGATGAGCCATCCAGCAAAGTCCACCATCACCGCTTCGTCGTCACAGGCCCTCTTCCGTCGTCATTGCTCGTCGTCAACGTCAGGACAACCACTAGAGATCACCACCGACCTCATCCTCGCGTGCCCTAGCTGCGAGCGAGAGGAAGAGAAGGGGTAAACGTCTCGTGGTTTAAATTTTAAACCCGAATTCGTTATAGTCGAGTTTAAGTGACTTGGGTTTGGATCTACCCAATTCACTCAAACCTAACCTGAGTCGACTTGCTGACGTCATCAGCTCGTGGAACCAACCCGAGCCGAGTCCGAGCCGAGGCCGACCCTGAGCTGTCGGCTCCGATCCGGCTCAACCGAGTCGATGCTGTCGTCAGCTGAGTCAGCGCTGACGTCATCCACTATTCTGAGTCATCACTGTCGACTGCAGAGCACACTTTTGTTTCATAGTCCATTTCAGGCCCATTCGAAGTTCGATTCAAGTTCCGTGTAAATCGTTGGATGCTTGACTGAGTTCCAAAGCTACTAGAAAGAGTTCACAGCAGTTGGATAGCAGATCTGACCTCCACAAGCTCGTTTTTAATGTCGGTACTATTTCTACAGCAAAAGATCAATGTTTTAGGCCACATTTCCAGCCCGAACTGAGTTGAGTTTGAGCTGTTGAAAATTTTGGGTAACTTCTGATCTTTATGCATTAAATTTTTTACATGAGTTTTTACTTCTGTGGTAAATACATATACACTGATGGTGATGAAAAAGAAGTGGAACGGGATACGTATGCGACTCTCCCATATTTTCGGAATTCTTATGATGGGTATGAGAAGTAGGAAAACAATCTTGAGAAATTCTTCAGTTATTTCTCCTCGACATCTGAGCAGAAGTACCACTATGCCCAAATGAAGCTGGTTGGACAGGCTTATTAGTGGTGAAAAGACAGTCATATCGATCATCTTCGTACTCTTTATGCTCCACATCTTCTTTATGTGTCGAGGCAGATTACAATGAGCTTAATGTTGAGCAAGAGCTCGAGAGCCGATCATTCGTTGATATCTGCACTAAGCTCCTAGATGAGATCTAGAAACTTATAGCAAGCCTGATCGCGAAGGTTGATGCAGATCCAGGGCCAGAGATTGTTGATGAGGCAGAACCAGAAGTGAAAGAGCTTCTTATTGAGACTCTTGTAGATCTTCCCGCAGAACATACCATAGAACTAATGCCATCTTTGGCAGTTATGAGGGCTTCATTATCCTTGAGATCGTCTGACATTTACGACCCATTGCGGCTCTTTGTACAACAGAAGATCGGGTTACTTATAGTGCAGAGTACAATCGGTCCAGTCCTCAGCAGGGATAATTTGCCTCGGCATATTGCATTCTTATTCGAGGTATCATTGACCACAACTGGTTAGTCACGAAAATCAGTTCCACCTCCATTACTTTGGTTCAGCCATGATACTTCAGTGTTGATTCCCCGACCACCACCTTGGCGTGATTGAAGATTCGTGATATGGTTCTGCCCGGTTGTGCATACCTTTTAACTACCACTACATTTATCGGGGATGAATGTTTTCAAGCCGGGGATAATGATGGGAAATCAGACGGCTCAGATTTACTAGTGTTTATTCAGATTTAGAATTTAGATTTGATTAGATTTGGTTGAGATTTAAAAGTTATTTCAATTTAGATTTGGTTAGATTTGATGTTATCAATAATACACATATGATGCATGTATTGTAGGCTATATATAGTCATGTAGTGGACTTTGAGATTTAACAATGATTTGAATTAAATTTATGAAGCTATTTGCTTTTGGTATTGATTATGATCCCATGGATTGAATCATAGGCGGTGAAGCCAAGATCCGAGTGCGATCCGCGATCATATCCTTTCTTTCCTCTCTTTTTCTTATCAATTCCACCAAATCTCCACCACAAACTCTAAAATCTCCTCTGTCCCACATCACACACATTCCTTGATGGATGGCCCAATGGGTATTTTAAAATTGACAACCATGTCCTAACTTGTAACTAGTTCTGCATTCAGCTTGTGATTGGATCTGTATGGATACGCACATGTGCGCGTGCTCGCGCGCGCGCACACACACAGAGAGAGAGAGAGAGAGAGAGAGAGAGAGAGAGAGAGAGAGAGAGAGAGAGAGAGATGCTTTTCTCCTGGTCTATAAGCTATCGATCTCTACTTTATTTACCTCCTTATTGAGGTTGAGTGACGACCTAGTGTAGAAAAGCGAGATGAGGTCAAGCTTGATTAATTTGTCTCATTTGACTTGAATCCAACAGTACTTAGTTCTGTCCGCATAAATTTAAAATTGTATGCCGGGAACTATGAAAATAAGAGACTAGAGCATTTTGGAAATTTTGCATTTAAACAGTAGCCAGCATTTGCCTTTTGTTTTGTTTTCTTCTTTTTTCCTCCTTCTTTGCTGCCATCAATTGTTCTGACATATATTATTTCCTCACAACGGCATATAGATGAAGTGGAAGCTGAGGCTTGTGAGTCTTGGCACGAAACTCAACCAGATTCAATTAAAGCATCCGACTCTAGAGATTTAGCAGCATTGAGCATAACTTCTGACCGGACTGTTCAAAAGATTCCTATTTCTGAAGGGAAGGCTGTTGGCCATAGTACAGAAGTATTTGTTCCCAAAGATGGCAAAGCAAATTCATCAACTTCCATAAAAGAGAAAGCACCTAAAGAAATCTTTGATTCACGTAGCAATCAAGAAAGGGAAACTCTGCCCAAGAGTGACAAGTTATCTCGTGTTGCTCCACCTGGGCTTGATGAGTTCAAAAATAGAGCAATTGCTGCTAAAGAGAAACCCCAATCCAGCCAAACAGGCACAGTTGTTCATCGGCTGGAGCCTGGTGGGAAAGAGTATAATTATGCCTCTGCTAAAAAAGGTGCTAAGGTTCTAGATTCGAACAAAGAGGCTAAGGGTGCTTCTACCATCTTAGATGAAGATAAGGACAAGTACCTGCGCAATCCATGCTCCGCAGAGGAGAAGTATGTTGTCATAGAACTTTCAGAAGAAACTTTAGTTTATACAGTCGAGATTGGGAACTTTGAACACTACTCTTCCAACGTAAAGGATTTTGAACTGTACAGCAGTCTAATTTATCCAACAGATAAATGGGTTAACCTTGGGAATTTCACTGCTCAAAATGTGAAGCATGCACAGAGGTTTGCACTTTCAGAGCCTAAGTGGGCAAGATATCTGAAGCTTAATATGCTGAGTCATTATGGCTCGGAGTTCTACTGTACATTGAGTATGGTTGAAGTATATGGAGTGGATGCTGTTGAGAAGATGCTTGAGGAGATCTCAGTTGAGACTAAACGGTCAGAACCTGAAGAACAAAACATCGAGCAGATACAACAGCAGGAACCCACTAGTGGGCATGATCTTTATCAGGAACCTTTTACAAAAATTAGTGATGAATTGCCTCATGAAATCCCAAGGTCAAAAAAGGAGGCAGCAAAAAGTACCGTGCCTTATCCAGTTCTAGAGAATAGACCATCTCAGGTTGGAAGAATGCCTGGGGACGCTGTCCTGAAGATACTACTTCAGAAGGTACAGTCTCTTGACTTGAATTTCTCTGTTTTGGAGAGGTATCTCGAGGAACTGAATAGCAGATATGCGCATATCTTCAAAGATTTTGATGATGATATGTCTAACAAGGATTTGGTCTTAGAAAATATCAGATTACAACTGAACAATCTTCAGAACAGCAAAAATCTCTTTGTAAGTAATATCTCATTTCTATTAATTTTTAATGCTTGTTTGCTCTTCAATGTTTGGCTATATCTGTAAGCTATAACCCGCCTTTTCACTTCTTGGCTTCATTCAGGCTAAAGAAATTGATAATCTCCAGTCATGGAAATCTTTAATTTCCTCACGGTTAGAGCAGTTAGCCAAGGACAATAGAATGCTCAGGTTCCTCTCATCCCTGATCTTTTTTTTCAGTTGAATTACTTTCTCATGACTTCTGTTCCTCTTATCAGACATACTTCCGAGTTCTCTTGTTCAATAATTGTGAAGAAAATACCTGAACCTTGATGCACCTTCTATACTTGTTAAACTTTTAGGGCACGCTTTAGCATCTTGAATATTCATACTGCTTAGGATCTGTAGCATTATTTAGTAAATTTATTGTGTTGTATTATTTTAGTAAATTTATTGGCTATGTCAACTTAGGGTCCGTTTGTTTCCCTGCAAAAGGCCGCAAAATCGCAAGTCGTAAAACCTCTTTTCTATTTTTCGCTGTTTGTTTCGCTGCAAAACAACTTGCAAAATACAACTCTCATTTCCTATTTGCAGTTGCTACAGTTAAATTTGTGGTCATATAAATCTCACTTTTACACTCACATTTTTTCACTTGCAATTGCTACAGTTAATTTTGTGGTCATGTAAATTTTAATTGTAGTACACTTACAGTCCCAAAGCAGTTACTTGATAATCAATATATAATTTAATATTATTAAATATTTAATATTTTTAATATTTTTAATAGTGTTTAATTTCTTATCTAATTATTTTATATTTGTATTTTTAGTTTTTTATTATTTTCAATATTTGTTTTAATATTTAATATTTAATTATTTTAATTTAATATTTTTAGTTAATCTTGTTATTTAATACTTATTATTTTATTAATATTTACACCAATTTTCTTAATATTTTATTTAGATTTAATATTTTATTAATATAACAATAATATGCTTTACTATAAAATTATTATATATTTAATTTATTTATTTCTTAATATAAATAATTACTTTATTAATATTATAATATACTTTAAAATTATATTAATATTTTATTATGATAATATTGTAATAATATTTTATTATTAAATTTATAATTTTATTTTACTTTGTTTATTTTATATTTTTATAATATTACAATATTATTATAATAAATTTAATATTATAATAATCTTAAGTATTTTATAATATTATAATATTATAACTATATTTTATTATTTTTCTTAAGATTTTTTTAATATTTATGTTTTATTAGTATCCTTAAAATTTTATTAATGTTCTTTATATTTTCTTAAAATTTTATAATTATTTATTTAGTTAATATTTTAGTAATATTTTACTAATTTTACGAATATTTTATTAATATTATTGTTATAATTAAAATATTAATATTTTATCTCAAATTTATTAGTACAATTTAATTTTTAATAGTATATTTAATTTAATAGTATTTATAATATTTAAATCACTGTTACAGTTAATTTTGTGGCCAACTTTTTCACTTACACTTTTAAGTTATCAACCAAACACCGTAAAACACATATACTTTCTCATTCACACTTTTACTTTACCAACCAAACACCGTAAAACACAATATACTTTTCCATTTACAATTTCACTTTATCAACCAAACACTATAAAACACAATATATTTTCTCTGCTACAGTTCACTTTTTCCATTCTCATTTTACGACTTACGACTTGCGACGTTTTGTGGCGAAACAAACAGGCCCTTAGTTAGTTCACTTTTGTGATGGTATGGTTTTGCTGTTATCTGTAAATATATCCACCAATTTCTACATAATTCTCTGTAATATTTCGATTCCCTTATATGAATATAACCTGCTTCTTGTGAAATATATAATCCCCTGACGTCCAATTTTGCCCAAATGTCAAGGTTAAAGGAAAAAGTACTCTATCATTGCCCTTGTTCCTTTTAGGAGTATCTAACAATTTAACTTGTATACTCGAGAGAGAAATGGAGAATCATCCGGTTACAGCCATCCTTGAGATGTTCCTTACTGTGTTGTTTCCTCGTCTAAATACTGCTTCCAAGATCAATGAGCGGAGAACGAGGCCAATCATGACTCTAGTAGGCCTACATCCAAGGCAATTCTCCGTCACATGATTGGCCGACTTCACTGTGCCATCGTTGAGTCTAAGACAAATGGTTGGGTTTTAGTTGCTCTAAGGATACAGACAGGCCCACAGTTTAGCATGTTGCTTACAGATTGGGAACCAACACCTTCGAAGGATTTTTTTTTTTATAAAAAAATTTGCAGACTACTCTGACACTAATGCCTTTTCCCCTAACCTGCAGATCCGAGTTTGAGAGAGTTCGAGATCATCAGGTTGACATGGAAAACAAAGGTCTCGTCGTGATATTTATGAGCTTTATCTTTGGTTGTATAGCAGCAGCTAAATTGTTTATAAGTATGTTCTTGAGCATTTTTAAAAGACAAAATTCTACAGAATTTTGTAGGAGGAGCTCTGCTTGGTTTTTCTTGCTGCTGAGCAGTAGCATTATCGCATTCATTCTTGTGATATAATAGATCCAATGTATTGTATTTTCTTGTTGTATAATAGGTTCAATACATTCAATGTATTGCATATTAAGTTTTTATAGTGGCTGCAAGATTTTTTTTTTTTTTTGCGGAATGAGAGATATTTGATTTTATACCGACTTTGTGGAGTCTCGAGTGCCAATTTTGGCTTTGGAAAATGTTTAATTTATGAATTTGCATCATGTATCAAGTAATTTACATGTATCAACTTGACAATGTTATATGAGTTGTAATTTTTTAATATAAAAACTATTTGCACATTCTTTGTATATGAAGAATCAGGAATGTCATGGACTGACTGTTACTTTCTCTGTTATTTTTGTTTTTTTCCTCCCCTTTTTTTCTTTATTTGTTACTCGTGCCTTAAGTACTAGGCCAAAATGATGATATGTAGGCGGCTGTTGGCGACCAGAGTTAGCAGTAGGCAGTATTTTAAATATCAGATATCGGCGATATACCGGTCGACAAAATTATATACCGGATACCGAATACGTAGTGATATATCGCGATATGGTACTAAATATCGGTTGATATATTAATAGTCAATACATGTAAGACGTTATTAAAAGAAATAAGTTATTATTCAAACATCGTATAAAAACATCATTGAAATACCACAATGAATATAGAATAAAATAAAACGATCTCTCAAGTAAAAAATAATAATAATTATCTAAATAAGTAACTATATCGTCTGATATATTAGATATTTCATCTTGAATATCGGCCGATATATCGACCACGTGGCGATATATCGACCCATATTGGTTCAAAATGATATCTGGCAAAATTTTGCACTTATCATATTGTTTTGAATAAAATACTGGTTTCTCGGTCGATATACTGGTATATCGGCTGGTATTAACTCTTGTAGTTAGGTCTTAACTCTTGCCAAACGTGGAAAATAGCTAGGAGTAAGTTGTTGACTGTTACTTGGGTCTTAAAGGCATTCTTGTTATGCTTAGAAAATAATTATGAAATCCGGCTCTTTAGATTTTTCGGGAGAACGTGGTGTTATTGATTCTAGCTTTATATTGGTATTGCTAATTCTTACCAAACACTTAGTTTAACTTTATAATGTTAATGTGATACCATCCGAAAGTACCTTTTACCATGTAACTCCTACACCTAGACACAAGTCAAATGCAGAGCACAAATATGGTTAATGTAATATGCTAGAACACAGAAACACACATAAAGGAAAATTTTATTTTATTTTATTTTTTGGCTTACGGAGCCTAACGTGCAGCAAAAGGGGAAAAGAAAAAAGGAAAAGAAAAACAGCGGTGGAGAGCAATGACGTTACGATTTCGAATTGCGACTGAACTGCCTCTCAATCTCCCACAGGGTGATGTCATCTTCAAGGAGGGCCAGGATAAGGAGTTTTTCATCGGTGTCGTCGTTGATTCTTGGAGTGTAGCAGCGACTCTTCTTTATTGGTTTCTTACGGATGCTGAGATCGGGGCTTTTCCTTTATGCTTTGAGATGGGAGAGAGCAGGACGTCATCATCATAGATGAGAGCCGGGCGTATTGCCGGCGCCTGGAGAGGACCATTTGAATGCACATCATTCCGTTTGATTAGCAATGAATTTTTAAGTAATCTGATCATAAATTAATGGAGGAACTAGAGGTGCCTAAACGAACTTGGATAGAGACGATTAGTTAACTAAGGAGACAAACTTACACATTTAGTGGACACCACAATTTTGGAAAATTTGGGATATATATACTTTGAATTGCATTGCATGGACCATGATGAATGGGATATAAACCCCATGCCCCCTACATGTGCATTTAGGCACTAATAATATGCTAATGATATGTCAAAGTCCAACACCTCCAAAAGATCCTAAAATAATTAAGCTTGTTAGATGGCCAACATACCAAATTCATGCATCTCCAAAAGTGCATGCATGGAGATTACGGAGCACATCACCACCACCATCATCTCTAATAACAAGAATTACTTAAAGATACGCGGCTTCACACCATGTATGTGTATGATTCAACTCTCCAGACAAGGGCATCAGAGCCTCTTAGAGAATCTGCTAGTTCTTCACCATATGCCAGTGAATTACAAGAAAAGATCTTCTTTCAAAGCTCTCCCATTGTGGATAATGGGAATCAAAGTAACGAAGGACTGTCTAAGGAAGCGAATGTGATGGACCTAGTTGATTATACTCAAACTAGGCAGTTCCGATATGGGCAATTTTTTTGAATAAATATAGTTTTTAAAAATAATTCCAAAACAAATCTCCTTCACAGATATTTTCAAAAACCGACCTCTCACATGCCACGTAGGCGCCATGTCGGCGGTTGGTCGTTTCGTCTCACCAGTGTGGCATCCTCCGTTGATGGGCGGTTGATTTTTTTTTCCCCCCTCCTAGACGGAGTATTTATTTATTTATTAGCTTTGATATACATCGTCTTCTGGGGTCGCCAATTGCCGATTAAAAAATGTAACCGCTCGCCAGAGGAGCAAAACGATCAACCGTCGACGTGACACATACGTGACATGTTAGAGATCGATTTTTGAAAATATTTTTGAGAGAGGTTGAATTTTAAAATTACGTTAAAAACTATATTTTATTTAAAATAAATGCCCTTCCCAGGCATGTTGTTCACACGCCCCCCCCCCCCCGCGCAAAAATGCTAGAAAAGAAACAATTTTACATGCCTAATCTTCTCTCTAGGGAACACCAACCTTGTGAAGACAAGATCTTCACGAAATAGTCTTATGGTTGAGATTTTTCAATGGGTTGATCGAACGGTCAATCTCGCATCACAAATGGAGGGTCTATCTAAATCAGGGGTGAAACTTCAGATTTCAACAAAGTAAACAAGAAGAGAAAAAAGATTTTTATGTGAAATCCAATTTGGGAAAACCATGAGGAGGCGAGAGAATATACTATATTTTCTCGAGATTGCAGTGAACTTTGTATGGTATTCTTGTGTTTACAATTTCTTTGATTCTGCCCCCTTTATTTATGGATCTCTAGGTGTATATGTATTCTGTAGCGTTGTAACTGATGTTTCGGATTTCTTCGATCTATACGATTTGCATGTTACGATCTTTCTATAACCGCTTATATTGTTATGCTTTATTGTTGAGATTGTCATTCCGAGATATCCGCCACTATCCATAACTGACCCACTTAAATATGGGAGTATTTATAATGTGAGGATATTGTGGCAACAAGACTACTTTCGCGATCCAGGAAACCCTGTTGGGTCAGCTGTGTCCAGTGAAAGCGAGAATCTCTGCGGAGAGCCTATGTCATAGAGGTCGGAGAGAGATCTGATAGTTGCAAATGTCGGGAAAAGAAAAGGCCTGAGGTTCTCTCCTCAGGGTTGAATGTGAGCTCGGGGAAAGGCCTGAGGCTCTCTCCTCCAGGTTGAGTGTGATGTCGGGTAGGACCTGAGGCTCTCTCCTCCAGGTTGAGTGTGATGTCTGGGCAAAGCCCAAAGCTCTCTCCTCAGGGGCAAATGTGAGCCAATTGATATCTCGAGTTCGTTGTCCATTTACGACACTCCTAATGTGGCATGATACGTGTTATGATCTTGCAGAGTGGTCAGATTCTCACCACTATAGGCCTATCAAAGGCCTAACAACTGCATGAAGTTGAAGTCCGGGATGGGATCTTGTTTCTTGCATTGAATTGAATGCTTGCTATTGTTGGACTCACAAGTCAATGCTTTTAAATAGAGCATGGCAAGTTTTTTTTAATGATAAGCATAAAATAAACACATTTTGGGGAAGATTACTTTATCTATCATCATCATGGGATCTTCTTGGTGTATGTTCTTGGTGACCATGGAATGGTTTGGGGTGGGATTCTGGTGGATCAGCATAATCTCTATCTTTTAGTACCCAAATCCAAAAAAGGGGTTTTTCTAGTAAGAAAGGTCATAGTTTTATCTTGAATCTAAGACCACCCATAACATCATCTTTCGTTTTACCATTGAAACATAGTCTTAGCCGCAAACTTTAAAATTTTTGCTAGGATTCATGAAGTGACAAGAATTAGAAGCATCAGAGGTAGAAATAAATTAGATACTCGGATAATTAGATTTTTTTCAAAAGAGTTAAAATGGAGGTGGTGGATCGTATAGCTAACTCAAAATGTTGGGACAAAGGCTTCACGGTCTTCATTGTCATATAATGTATCGTTTTTGTATATATAATTTTATCCATTTTGTGTTAAAGTCACCTTTTGTTTTCACTAGGACGTTAAAGAAAATGTAAGAAGAAATTAATAGCTTCCACATGAGAATATCTCGTCCAAGTGACAACATGAAAGGAGCAGATATTGGTACCCACCAAATTGATTAAGGAACCCATTAAAAAATTCAAGAGGGCGATTATTTTTTTTGGACACATTTCTCTTTGAAAAAAGCCCAATGCCTCTCCTTTCCATATTCTTTCATGGCGAGTCCCCTCTCCCCCTGTCAACGGTCCCCTCCTTCGCTGCCCTCCCCCCCACGCCCTAGCCGCCCTCCCCTTATTCTCACCCCATCCGCGTCAACCTCCTCACTTCCTCTCCCCCTCGCGACAGTGTTCGGCCATTGTCGAAGCCCCCCCTCCTCCTGTGGAAGGAGAGGAGGTGGAGGGAGGAGAGGGCGGGGCTGGGGGAGAGGCCATCCGCCCACTCCACCTCCTTCCTCCCCTTCGACGCCAAATTTGGCAGCAAAGAGGAGGAGGGAGGAGGTGGCGGAGGGCCGGGAGTAAGGGGCGAGGGCCGGGGGAGGGGCCTGAGGATGGCAGGAGGGCAGTGGGGGATGTCAGGGGAGATGGGGCAGATGGTAGCGACGGACGACAAACAACGACAAGCAGAATGGGATGGAAGGAGAAAGAGGGGGTAATTTGGACATCTTTAAAATTTTATGGGTGCCTTTTCTAAACTGATGGGTGTCTTAATCCCTTTTGTGAGTGCCAATATCCGTTCCTCAACGTGAAACCTAGTAAAAAAGTGATTAATTAACAATGACGGGTGGAGAAGAAATTACCTCAACACAGATAGGCGTGTCGATTATTAACTAGTTCATCCGACCAAAATGATCCTCTCAAGGTGGAATGAAATTAAATCACAGACATAGAGAATTTTATCTTCCTTTCATGTTTCCATTCTCTAATGGGAACTCAATAACATAGACACATTCAAATCAAACAAAAGACTTGTCACTAAACATTTATATTTCCAGTTAAATCACAAATTGCCTAGAGAAAATTTATGTTATTGGGCTATCGGACTCGGTTACAATGCATCCACAATGTCGAGCACAAAGTTTTCACTCATATGCATGAAACTATCAAAACTATTAACTAATTAACGAATTATCTTTCCACAGATTTGATAAGCTGACCCGCGAGTTTACCGTAACCCTCTCATCTCTCTCTCCCTCTCTCACATCACGACCACGGTTTGTTGGCCCAAAGGCCCATCACTCTAGTTTTGACGATGATTAACTCATGTAGTTATAGTACTAATGATCTAGTGTTTATTTGTCTCCGATATTTGATCAAGATCTTAGTAGGTGTTTAGCTTCAATAAAAGATTTGAAGTCAAGTTTTGGAGCTAGCACGTGTTGATTCAAGAGCTCGCGCATCAAGATTGCATCAAGTACTCAAGAGGAGTCTAACTCTTTGGATCAAGGTTTGGAGCAAGTCAAGAAGGAGAAGAAGATTTTCAAGAGAAGATTTTCAGAAGACTTGTGTCGGGTTTTGTAAGTGTTAAGATTTATTTTTAGATAAAATGTAAAGGATAGATTAGTTGGTGGATTGCTCAAGCTCATATACACAAACAAAATTTATATGTATTTTAGAAAATACCGGTTTGATTTTTAAGCTTCAAAGTATACATGTGTTTTTATCAAAACTATTTTAGAGTTTATTGTCAAAAACATAGATATTTCATCTCATATGTGTAGTGATCATATCCATACACACTAAACTTTAAAAATGTTTAAAATATCTTATTTTTGTATTTGAAGAAGTTTTGAAAAAATCGTTTTTCAATTTGGAGATTGTTTTTGAAAAATACAGATTTTTATTTAAGCCAAAATTTCTATATTACAAAAATGGTTCAAAAGTTTGTAATATATGTTAATTTTTCATCACGCATATTTTAACTTCAAAGTATTTCAAAGAACTCATTTTTGTAGATTTTTAGTGATTTTATGGGATTTTATAAAAGGTAAAAAGATCAAGTTTTAATCTCTGAAAATGTCTGACCTGGCCTTCTGCCGGTCGACCGATGTGAACAAACATGCACGGTCGTTTTGGCTGGTGGGCCGGTCGACCGGGCGATCGACCATCCATAGAGCTCTGCTCTCTGGATCGGGCCCCGGTCGACCGGGCAGTCGACCGGCCAGAGAGCTTTGCTCTCTGGATCCGGTCCCGGTCGACCAGGCGGTCGACCGGTGGCACAACAGTCAAAAATCTAACCGTTGGCCGGTCGACCAGGCTGTCGACCGACAGCAGTGTCAGCTGCTCATTTGCCCTCCAACGGCCATATTTTAGGAGCCTATAAATTGGGGTTCCCTTGGACTGTTTTAAACAAGATTTGAGGAGGGTTTTCAAGTTAGTTTTTTCTACCTCTCTAAGTGTTTATCTCCACTTATTTTAGAGCTAATACTTTCATATCAAAAGGAGAGTTTTTCAAGAGTGTTTTGAAAAAGTGATTTCTTGAGTATTTCTCCACAAAATCCATCCTAGTTTTCTCACACATACTTGAGCTTTCTATTGCTATATCAATCCTATAGGAGAGTTGTTGTGAGAGTATTTTTAGGTCATCAAAGTGTTTAGATCACCAAGTGTTCATCATTGTATTTGAGGAGGGGAACTTGCGGGTTCGTGTTGTTTCGAGTTCTAGTGGGAGCTCGGTGTAGAGGTGCGGCCTCGGCAAGCTAGTGTGCTTGCGTGTGTTGTTCTTGCAGGAATAAGAGAGGGACTAGTGAGTCCAAGGAGTTCTAGTGTGAACTCGTTTTAGGTGTTGCGACACTAAGTGATCGGGTGGGATCGATTCTAGTGGAAATCCTTCATAGTGTTGAAGGCGGGGACGTAAAGAAAGGGTGCTCGAACCTCGAAATAAATCTCGGGTGTTTGCGATTGCTCTCTCTCACTTGTATTTATATCTTGCATGGTTATAATGTTTCTCTCTTTTATATGCTTGATATATTTGAGCTCAATTGATACATGCTTGAGATTGTTTGCTCACACTTGTATTCAACCAAGAGAGCCATAGCGGCACCTCAACTATTATCTATAGGAATCTTGAGGAGATAGTTCAGAGCCCTTCACCGGGAATTCGGCTACACTCTTGTATTATACTTGGTGTTTTTAACTTAATAGTTTTTAGTTTGCATAAATAGTTTTAATTTCGCATTAATTCATTATTAGATTAGCTTATCACCTATTCACCCCCCTCTAGGTGAACTTCAATTGGTATCAGAGCTTGGTGCTCTTGACTAGGGTTAACAATCTTGAGTTAAATATTCTCATTTTTGCTAATCGCAATATTTGTTCACACACACAGAGATTTCATGACACCTCCCATGTTTGATATTCTTAACATTCAAACTTGGAAAGTTAAGATGTCAATATACCTCAAAGCCCTAGGCATTCATGTTTATCTTGCTACCATTAAGGATTCATACTTTAGTAATAGCAAGTATCTTGAGGCTAACTCAAAAGCCATCCATACTTTAAAGAGTACCCTAAATGATGATTATTTATGTAGGGTTGCTAACTTTGATTCAGCTTTTGTAGTATGGAACACTCTAATCTCCCTTAGTGAACAAAAGCAATACTATGCGGGGAGTGATCGGATGATGGAAGTGATGCTTCCAACTTATGCTATATGGTCAAAGGGGATAACCCCCTTGAGGTAAACTCTGAATCCGAGCTTGATGAGGATGTTGACATGCCATATGATGAGCTTGCTTTATTTTGTCAACAACTTCTTGAAAAATATGATTTGCTTAAAAAGGACCATAAAAGATTGAAGAATAAATATGAGTCCATTTCAAAAGAAAAGGATTTTTTTCAAAATAAACTTGAAAATGTTTCAAAAGAAAATGAAGCTTTAAAAAGGAGAATATTTCCTTTTTTTCTAAATTAAATGATATTTGTGAAGAAAATAATTCTTTGAAAAATAAATCACTTTGGTGGAAAAGAAAGAAATTGCTTTAGAAGAAAACAACTCTTTGAAAAGAAAAATTATTTCAAAAGAAAAAAATATTTCTAAAAAGAAAAAGGTTGTTGATTCTCATTCCTGCCATGCTCTTCATGCTGCTATCAATAAAAATGAGATTCAAGTTTTGAAAAATAGAATAAATTGTTTGAGCTCAACTTTGAGCAATTTTGCATTTAACCATTCTAGATTGAAAATCTTGTTTCAAAAGAAACAAGTTCCATATGTTCATGCACATAACCCACGGCATACATATGCAAACTATGCACATCATGATCACACTCATTCTCTATGCATGCTAGAGTGTACAAATGTACACATTCCGGCCGCAAAGGCCATCTTGCAAGATTTTACTTTGATAGATTAAATCATATAAATTTTGCATATAAAAATATTTGGGTTCCTTATGATGCTAACCCCCGTGGACCAAAAGAAAATGGGTACCAAAATCTCCACCTCTTATGTTTGATGTAGGTGTGGGCTCTCACATAACGTGAGAGGTATGGTGCCTGAAATCACCTAGAGGGGGGGTGAATAGGTGATGGCTATATGTAAATGGTCACAAATGCGGAATTTAAAAATTAACCAACACAATAAGCTCAAATGAAAGACTTGCAATAAATGAAGCAATCAACAGTGCAAGAATTAAGGAGTTTAGAGTTTAGAGATATTTGAGCAAACGCAAACACGCAGATATGTTTCCGAGGTTCGAGCCACGCTCTACGTCCCCGCCTTCACACTTGAAGGATTTCCACTATTGAAGATCCCACTGGATCACCAATAAAAGGACACACTTGTCCCGTCTCTCGTGATGCCGCAACACCACCTTGAGCACACTAGCTCGCCTTGAGGCCGATGCCTCTACAACTTCACTCAAAAGAAGATTGATCACACTTGATCACAAATACGCTCACTTGCACAATCCTAGAACCAAAATGTAGATGTGGAATTATGAGATTGTGTAGTGCAAAAGCTAGAGAGAAGTAGAGGTAAAGACTTCAAGTAGGTGTCTAAAACTTTAGGGCTTTTGGAGAGAAAATCTTTTGTAAAAGGAAGCCTTTTGAAAACTTGTAAATCTTTTGAAAATGATGTGTATATTCTTCTAAAATAGTTGTCATATCAATATGAAGTGACCTCCTATTTATAGGGGCCAAAAACTACACCATAGATCCGTTGGGATTAAAAAAACAAAAAAGAATCTGTCAGAAAAACTAGCTGTGGGAATCTGTCAGAGATTCTGACAGCTATCGGTCGACCGGTCGGTCGACCGCCAACGGTCGAAAATATGACCGTTGGGGGACTTCGGTCGACCGCCCGGTCGACCCAATTTAGCCGAGAGCACTGCAGAGTGCTCGGTCGACCGGGTCGGTCGGCTGATACGCACATGCACAGAATGTGCGCATCGGTCGACCGTACGGTCGACCGGATGCTGTCAGTTCTGAAAAATCAGAACTGCCAGAATCCAGAAATCTTGGTTTTTGGGTATAGGTCTAAGATATAAAGTTTTGGATATTGTAAACACTAGAGTGTGAGCACATGTCACTACTCTAATAGGTTAAAACATTTTGATAGAAATTCCTTTGATAAAAATTTATTTTTCCAAATATTATTTTTTCAAAACTTAGAGTTTCTAAAACTTATTTCCAAAAACATGTTTATCTTTAACTCTAACTTGGAAATAAAATTTTGAAACTTATTTTGAAGTCTAGAACCAATATAAAAAGTGTGTGTAAGTGTAAATCCCATAACTCTACTTCTATCATCTAGGTTTTGACAAAAAGATCTAAAATAACAAAAATACAAATACAAATCTTGATGTTCTTCATAAACTTGATCTTTGGCTTGGTCTTCTCTTTAACATCTTGTTCCCAGAGCATCCTATTGTGCTTGGCTTAGGAATGCAAATTTTGGCGAACTCCAAACGTGTGAGTCTTATTTGCGGAGCCGTCAAAAACGACCTTTTAACCTGAAATTCTTGTAAACAAAAACTTGTTAAATACATAACTAGATATGTTTTGTTATCATCAAAATATCCACTAAGATATAGGGCTAATGGCCTTTGGGCCAACAATCTCCCCCTTTTTGATGATGACAAAACATATTTAGTTATCACAAATATTTTGGGTAGAGTCTTCAAATGAAGCTTCCCCTCAACACATGCATATACTAAAAAATCATACTCAGCATAGTATCATACTCAGGCATAGTAAAGATCACCATATTTTCATGCCAACAAAAAATACTCATGTCATAGAACAAATACTCATGTCATAGATACAGATAACACATGGGTTCATACATGACATAAATAAAAGAGATACATAAAAGAAAAGCAACATGTCCACATCACACAAAGTATGTCCAATACAAAACACAAAATATGCCCAATCACAAAATAACTCTCCCACTAACTAACTCTCCCCCTTTTTGACATCATCAAAAGGGAGGTCACTCCTCAGCAGCAGCATCACTGTCATCGTCATCGTCATCCTCCTCATCGTCATCGTCCTCAGAAGAGTTCCCTGCAGGAGTACCCTCAGCCATCGTCGTATCACCAGCAGCAGTGTCCTCAGCCATCTTCTCATCACCATCATCGTCTTCCTCCTCCGAAGAAGAAGAAGAAGAAGAGGCTACCTCCTCGGGATCAACGCCGAGCACCTTCGGCCGAGGTGGGGGAACTGAAGAAGGAGCTCTGGTAGGAAATGGAGGACCGGTGGAGGGAAGGGGACGAGCAATGGTAGTGGGATCAGGAGTAAACATATCGAATTTCGTAAAGAGCGCCTCAAATTGCGTATCCATGAATCTCATGGAGTCAGCAAAATAGGACATGTCGTTACGAATTCCTCGGATCTGAGAGTTCAACTCCTCACGGGAAGCGGCCTCTTGTTTGAGACGG
The DNA here is from genome assembly GCA_038442645.1 of Agave tequilana. Classification (NCBI taxonomy): domain Eukaryota; kingdom Viridiplantae; phylum Streptophyta; class Magnoliopsida; order Asparagales; family Asparagaceae; genus Agave; species Agave tequilana. The sequence goes on from JAVJIF010031096.1 coordinate 52,143, forward strand.
GCGTCCATCTCCGTACGAAAAGCTGCCTCTTGCTGGAAACGAGCGTCCATCTCCGCACGAAAAGCTGCCTCTCGCTGCTCAATCCAGGACTGGTGTGCCTCGAACTGAGAGCGGACCTCAGAGGACATAAGAGCCGGAAGGTCAGGAGGTAAAACTGGGGCAGAAGCAGATGAAGTGCTTGGGGCCGAAGATGACCCTGGGGCAGATGAACCAGGGACAGCTGGAGGAGCAGGAGATTGCTCAAGAGCGTGTCTACGCAACTGGGCTTCCATCCTCTTCAAAAGAGAGCCGTCAATATCTACTGTAGGCTCATCGGAATCGATAGAGGAAAGATCAAAATCTAGAGCTTTAAGGATATGGGTAATCACCATGCCATAGGGCAAGGTCCTACCGGACAGACGGATCTGGTCAAAAGCCATATGTGAAGCTATGAGACGGGAAAAATTTATTCTAATGCCTTGCAGAAGGCAATAGATGATCAAGGGCACAGGACCCCTAGCATGGCTGTATTCACCAGATTTGGGGACAATGTTGAAGAAAATGATTTTGGCCAGAACTTGAGAAGTGAGGGTGTATCTACTCACAACTTCATTTCTAACCAAACCGGGGTTATTCTCCCCGTGAATCAATGTGGATGCGGTGAGGGAAGACTCACCCTCCAGAAACTCAAAGTCAAGAAGATCAAAGAGTACACATCAGCACCACCAGTGGGTAGGTGAAGGATATCAGCAAATTGACTGATGCTAATGTTAATATCCCTACCTAGAACTCTAGTAGAGATACGGTTTCCATCAAAAGAAAAATTGGTATAAAAGTAGGGCACAAGAGGGGTATAGACTTGTTCTCGAATGGTTAAGAACTCGTCTAAGGAATTGTTATGCAAGATGCGGGGGATGTCCAAGTGCTCAAAATCTTGAATTACAACAAATCTCCCCGAATTGATATTTCTTTTGGAAAGATGGATGAACCGATTTTCAGCAGTTTCATTGATAAAAAGTTTCTTGGTTTGGGTGTAGATGAAGTGGGTTTAGCAATAGCTTTCCCCTTCTCAGTCCTAGTCCTCTTTGACATTTTTGAGTAAAAATAGGATTTTTAGGTCAAAACAAGTTAGGGCACGATCTAGAAAGTTTTAGCAACCTAAAATCTTGACAAAAGATAGTAGATCTAGAAGCTAAAAGTGAAGAACAAGGAGAAAAATCAAATTTTTACCTTAACTGTGAAGGATGAAACCCTAGAACAGAGAAAGCCGAATTTCTTCGAATCCAGCGGATGGATGTACCTGAAATTGAAGATCCGACACTAGAAGTAGGAAATACAAGTGGGTTTTTAATTGATTTGAAATCGGATGAGAGATTGGAGAGGTGGAAAAATTTTGGAGAGGAAAAAGTCGGGTTCCGTCGCCAGCGAGTGAGGAGAGAGAGAGAGAGAGAGAAAAGTCAAATAAATAGCAGATCTGGACCTGATTGCGATGCCCGGTCGACCGGTCGGTCGACCCAGAAAACCCGAGAGCTCTGTAATCTCAGAGCGGTCGACTGGTCGGTCGACTCGAACAACCTGAGAGTTCTGCAGACTTACAGCGGTCGACCGGGACCTATTTTCGGTCGACCGATAAAAGAACAGAAATAAAGTTAATTTATTTCAAGCAAAGTCGGTCGACTGCAGCTAGCGTCGGTCGACCGTCTTTGCCTGAAAGGCAGTCTGAAGCAGCAGCCCAAAAAAAATTTTTTTAAAGGGAATTTAATTAAATGTAAGTATGATATATTTAACATACAGGATCAAACATATGTTTTAGTCTTGATTAAGTTAACATATCATCCAAAATTATATACAATCCTTTTTATTTTATTTTTCATATTTTAGACAAAGTTTTAGAGATGTTGAAGCCGAATACCCAGTGACGGGTTCTGAACTTCATCCTCTTGATTCCTCTTGAATGAGTTGAGGTGCGCAATTGCCATCTCTAAGGTATTTACATTAAACATGAAATCTTACAAAATTTATTTTTAATTTTGAAATAAAAGGTGTATCGGTATATCATCAAAATTGTACATGTGGACATATAGTAACATAAAAGACATAAAATTATAATAAGCATGGCATGTACACAATCATGATAGAGATATAGTTAACATGTATCATTGTAGCATAAAAGTAAACTAACAATTCTATGCAATTGTATACATACACAAAAGTCAAAAACTTTTAAATGGAGAAGTTACCGAACATGGGCAATCTCCAAAATATAGGTGCCTCCACGATAGCGATGCAAGCTTGATGTGATCTTTGGGCTTTGTTGCATCCACCACCCGGGCACCGTTTCCCCCTAAGTCTTGGAGGAAGTAGATCCACCTGTTTCATCTAAAATTGGTGGGTCTTTTGGTACCCATATCTTTTGGGTCCTTTAGGGTTAGTACCGGGACGAACCCAAACATATTTATTATGCACATTATTTTTAGCAAAATAAAACTTTTCTAAATGGCCTTTGCGGCCACAATGCGTGCAAATGTAAATTCTACCATTACCATACATGTATGCATGTTTATGTGGTGTGCATGTTTCCGTGCATGTACATGGTGTGTATGTTTCCCTTGGGTTACTCCCTTAGGAAATCTAGATGCGAATTTGTTAAGATCAAAAGCACACTTCTTTAAAGTGTTATTCAAATTTTCAACACGTTTTTGAATTTCTACAAATTCATTTTTATTACATGATGCAATAAGGGTTTTACCTTTACAAGCTAGTTTATATTTTTCAAAATCAATTTTTAGATTCTTAAAAGCCTTAGTTAAATCATCTTTTTCTTTAACTACAATATCCATCTTATTTTTCAAAGCATCATTTTCCTTTTTCAACTTTTTATTATGAGATTGAGAAATCTCATATCTATGTTGTAGTTCTTCAAAGAATTGGGCTAACTCATCCATGGTTAGCTCATCATTATCTATTGAGTTGTCAAGAGTTACCTTGGTTGCATCCTCCCCATGTGCCATGAAGCACATGTGCGCGGCGTCGTTTTCCTCCTCAGATTCCGACTCCGTGTCATCCCACGTGGCCACCATAGCTTTCTTCTTCTTATGGCCGTTCTTGGAGTTTGTGGCTTGGAGAGCGGGGCAATCCGCAATAAGGTGTCCGATCTTCTTGCAATGGAAGCAAGGACCGGGTTCTTCTCTTTTCTTCTCATATCTTCCTTGAGGTTTCCCTCTCCGGAAGTTGCTTTGCCTCCCTTTCCTATAAAACATTTTGCCTACCTTCCGGATAAGCATGGCAAAGTCCTCATCGCAATCCTCCGATGAGTCGTCCTCTTCAATAGTGGTTGGAGTGGCTTTGAAGGCGATTGTTTTCTTCTTGGGTGCCTCCCTTTTCTTCTCTTACCTTCATCTCCATCTCATGGGTTTTGAGATTACCAATGAAGCCGGAGAAGTCCATCTCCTCTTTGTCGTTTAGCTCCTTGAGAGTTGTAGCCTTGACTTCCCAAGCTTTGGGAAGAGCCCGAATGACCTTGCGAATCTTTTAGTCATTGTCGATCTTGTCTCCTAAAGAAGATAAAGCGTAAGTGATCTTAGTAAAATGAGTGAGCATGTCATCAATGCTCTCATTTTTAAACATATAAAAGTTCTCATATTGAGAACGTAGCAAGTCAATCTTGGCTCTTTTGACTTGTGACGTTCCCTCATGAGTCACAATTAGAATGTTCCAAACCTCAAATGCGGATTTACAATTTATGATGCGTGACAAATCATCCTCATTTAATGCTTGGGTTAATGCATATTGGGCTCTAGCATTAGCTTCATAATCCTTGGAGGTGTCCTCGGACCATGAGCTCTCATCGGTGGTAGGTTCAATGAAATCTTTGGTTATGGCCCTAACTACTCTAACTCCTAGGGACTTAAGGAATAGGTTCATTTTGACCTTCCAAATAGGAAAGTTCAAACCATCAAACTTGGGTGGGGACTTGATGCTAGAAAAGTCGAGTGAAGCCATGAATGCACAATAAACATGAATATAACAAATGAATGCAACAACAAATGAATATAGCCAAATAAGGATCTCCCTAAGGTTGTTAGACCAAAAATGTAGGGTTAGGCTCTGATACCAATTGAAATCACCTAGAGGGGGGGTGAATAGGTGATGGCTATATGTAAATGGTCACAAATGCGGAATTTAAAAAATTAACCAACACAATAAGCTCAAATGAAAGACTTGCAATAAATGAAGCAATCAACAGTGCAAGAATTAAGGAGTTTAGAGTTTAGAGATATTTGAGCAAACGCAAACACGCAGATATGTTTCAAAGGTTCGAGCCACGCTCTACGTCCCCGCCTTCACACTTGAAGGATTTCCACTATTGAAGATCCCACTGGATCACCAATATAAGGACACACTTGTCCCGTCTCTCGTGATGCCGCAACACCACCTTGAGCACACTAGCTCGCCTTGAGGCCGATGCCTCTACAACTTCACTCAAAAGAAGATTGATCACACTTGATCACAAATACGCTCACTTGCACAATCCTAAAACCAAAATGTAGATGTGGAATTATGGGATTGTGTAGTGCAAAAGCTAGAGAGAAGTAGAGGTAAAGACTTCAAGTAGGTGTCTAAAACTTTAGGGCTTTTGGAGAGAATCTTTTGTAAAAGGAAGCCTTTTGAAAACTTGTAAATCTTTTGAAAATGATGTGTATATTCTTCTAAAATAGTTGTCATATCAATATGAAGTGACCTCCTATTTATAGGGGCCAAAAACTACACCATAGATCCGTTGGGATTAAAAAAACAAAAAAGAATCTGTCAGAAAAACTAGCTGTGGAATCTGTTAGAGATTCTGACAGCTATCGGTCGACCGGTCGGTCGACCGCCAACGGTCGAAAATATGACCGTTGGGGGACTTCGGTCGACCGCCCGGTCGACCCAATTTAGCCGAGAGCACTGCAGAGTGCTCGGTCGACCGGGTCGGTCGGCTGATACGCACATGCACAGAATGTGCGCATCGGTCGACCGTACGGTCGACCGGATGCTGTCAGTTCTGAAAAATCAGAACTGCCAGAATCCAGAAATCTTGGTTTTTGGGTATAGGTCTAAGATATAAAGTTTTGGATCTTGTAAACACTAGAGTGTGAGCACATGTCACTACTCTAATAGGTTAAAACATTTTGATAGAAATTCCTTTGATAAAAACTTGTTTTTCCAAATATTATTTTTCCAAAACTTAGAGTTTCTAAAACTTATTTCCAAAAACATGTTTATCTTTAACTCTAACTTGAAAATAAAATTTTGAAACTTATTTTGAAGTCTAGAACCAATATAAAAAGTGTGTGTAAGTGTAAATCCCATAACTCTACTTCTATCATCTAGGTTTTGACAAAAAGATCAAAATAATAAAAATACAAATACAAATCTTGATGTTCTTCATAAACTTGATCTTTGGCTTGGTCTTCTCTTTAACATCTTGTTCCCAGAGCATCCTATTGTGCTTGGCTTGAGAATGCAAATTTTGGCGAACTCCAAACGTGTGAGTCTTATTTGCGGAGCCGTCAAAAACGACCTTTTAACCTGAAATTCTTGTAAACAAAAACTTGTTAAATACATAACTAGATATGTTTTTGTTATCATCAAAATATCCACTAACATA
>JAVJIF010031097.1:0-376728 GCA_038442645.1 Agave tequilana
TGCCATAGGGCAAGGTCCTACCGGACAGACGGATCTGGTCAGAAGCCATATGTGAAGCTATGAGACGGGGAAAATTTATTCTAATGCCTTTCAGAAGGCAATAGATGATCAAGGGCACAGGACCCCTAGCATGGCTGTATTCACCAGATTTGGGGACAATGTTGAGAAATGATTTTGGCCAGACTTGAGAAGTGAGGGTGTATCTACTCACAACTTCATTTCTAACCAAACCGGGGTTATTATCCCCGTGAATCAATGTGATGCGGTGAGGGAAGACTCACCCTCCGGAAACTCAAAGTCAAGAGATCAAAGGAGTACACATCAGCACCACCAGTGGGTAGGTGAAGGATATCAGCAAATTGACTGATGCTAATGTTAATATCCCTACCTAGACCTAGTAGAGATACGGTTTCCATCAAAAGAAAAATTGGTATAAAGTAGGCACAAGAGGGTATAGACTTGTTCTCGAATGGTTAAAACTTGTCTAAGGAATTGTTATGCAAGATGCGGGGGATTCCAAGTGCTCAAAATCTCGAATTACAACAAATTTCCCTGAATTGATATTTCTTTTGAAAGATGGATGAACCGATTTTCAGTAGTTTCATTGATAAAAGTTTCTTGGGTTTGGGTGTAGATGAAGTGGTTTAGCAATAGCTTTCCCCTTCTCAGTCCTAATCCTCTTTGACATTTTTTAGTAAAAATAGGATTTTTAGGTCAAAACAGTTAGGGCACGATTTAGAAAGTTTTAGCAACCTAAAATCTTGACAAAAGATAGTAGATCTAGAAGCTAAAGTGAAGAACAGGAGAAAAATCAAATTTTTTTTACTGTGAAGGATGAAACCCTAGACAGAGAAAGCCGAATTTCTTCGAATCCAGCGGATGGATGTACCTGAAATTGAAGATCCGGCACTAGAAGTAGGAAATACAAGTGGGTTTTAATTGATTTGAAAATCGGATGAGAGATTGGAGAATGGAAAATTTTTGGAGAAGAGAGGTGATGGGTTCCGTCGCCAGCGAGTGAGGAGAGGGAGAGAGAAAAGTCAAAATAAATAGCAGATCTGGACCTGATTACAATGCCCGGTCGACCGGTCGGTCGACCCAGAAAACCACGCGAGCTCTGTAATCTCAGAGCGTCGACCGGTCGGTCGACTCGAACAACCCGAGAGTTCTGCAGACTTCAGCGGTCGACCGGACCTATTTTCGGTCGACCGATAAAGAAACAGAATAAAGTTAATTTATTTCAAGCAAAGTCGGTCGACCGCAGCTAGCGTCGGTCGACCGTCTTTGCCTGAAAGGCATCTGAAGCAGCAGCCCAAAAAAATTTTTTAAAGGGAATTTAATTAAATGTAAGTATGATATATTTAACATACAGGATCAAACATATGTTTTAGTCTTGATTAGTTAACATATCATCCAAAATTATATACAATCCTTTTTTATTTTATTTTTCATATTTTAGACAAAGTTTTAGAGATGTTGAAGCCGAATACCCAGTGACGGTTTCTGAACTTCATCCTCTTGATTCCTCTTGAATGAGTTGAGGTGCGCAATTACCATCTCTAAGGTATTTGCATTAAACATGAAATCTTACAAAATTTATTTTAATTTTGAAATAAAAGGTGTATCGGTATATCATCAAAATTGTACATGTGGATATATAGTAACATAAAAGACATAAATTACAATAAGCATGGCATGTACACAATCATGATAGAGATGTATAGTTAACATGTATCATTGTAGAATAAAAGTAAACTAACAATTCTATGCATTGTATACATAACCAAAAGTCAAAACTTTTAAATGGAGAAGTTACCGAACATGGGCAATCTCCAAATATAGGTGCCTCCACGATAGCGATGCAAGCTTGATGTGATCTTTGGGCTTTGTTGCATCCACCACCGGGCACCGTTTCCCCCTAAGTCTTGGAGGAAGTAATCCACTTGTTTCATCTAAAATTGGTGGTCTTTTGGTACCCATATCTTTTTGGGTCCTATAGGGTTAGTACCGGGACGAACCCAAACATATTTATTATGCACATTATTTTTAGCAAAACAACTTTTCTAAATGGCCTTTGCGGCCACAATGCGTGCAAATGTAAATTCTACCATTACCATACATGTATGCATGTTTATGTGTGTGCATGTTTCCGTGCATGTACATGGTGTGTATGTTTCCCTTGGGTTACTCCCTTAGGAAATCTAGATGCGAATTTGTTAAGATCAAAAGCACACTTCTTTAAAGTGTTATCCAAATTTTTAACAACGTTTTTGAATTTCTACAAATTCATTTTTATTACATGATGCAATAAGGGTTTTACCTTTACAAGCTAGTTTATATTTTTCAAAATCAATTTTTAGATTCTTAAAAGCCTTAGTTAAATCATCTTTTTCTTTAACTACAATATCCATCTTATTTTTCAAAGCATCATTTTCCTTTTTCAACTTTTTATTATGAGATTGAGAAATCTCATATCTATGTTGTAGTTCTTCAAAGAATTGGGCTAACTCATCCATGGTTAGCTCATCATCATCTATTGAGTTGTCAAGAGTTACCTTGGTTGCATCCTCCCCATGTGCCATGAAGCACATGTGCGCGGCGTCGTTTTCCTCCTCGGATTCCGACTCCGTGTCATCCCACGTGGCCACCATAGCTTTCTTCTTCTTATGGCTGTTCTTGGAGGTTGTGGCTTGGAGAGCGGGCAATCCGCAATAAGGTGTCCGATCTTCTTGCAATGGAAGCAAGGACCGGGTTCTTCTCTTTTCTTCTCATATCTTCCTTGAGGTTTCCCTCTCGGAAGTTGCTTTGCCTCCCTTTCCTATAAAACATTTTGCCTACCTTCCGGATAAGCTGGCAAAGTCCTCATCGCAATCCTCCTGATCGTCCTCTTCATAGTGGTTGGAGTGGCTTTGAAGGCGATTGTTTTCTTCTTGGGTGCCTCCCTTTCTTCTCTTACCTTCATCTCCACCTCATGGGTTTTGAGATTACCAATGAAGCCGAGAAGTCCATCTCCTCTTTGTCGTTTAGCTCCTTGAGAGTTGTAGCCTTGACTTCCCAAGCTTTGGGAAGAGCCCGAATGACCTTGCGAATCTTTTGGTCATTGTCGATCTTGTCTCCTAAAGAAGATAAAGCGTTAGTGATCTTAGTAAAACGAGTGAGCATGTCATCAATGCTCTCATTTTCAAACATATAAAGTTCTCATATTGAGAACGTAGCAAGTCAATCTTGGCTCTTTTGACTTGTGACGTTTCCCTCATGAGTCACAATTAGAATGTTCCAAACCTCAATGCGATTTACAATTATGATGCGTGACAAATCATCCTCATTTAATGCTTGGTTAATGCATATTGGGCTCTAGCATTAGCTTCATAATCCTTGAGGTGTCCTCGGACCATGAGCTCTCATCGGTGGTAGTTCAATGAAATCTTTGGTTATGGCCCTAGCTACTCTAACTCCTAGGGACTTAAGGAATAGGTTTCATTTTGACCTTCCAAATAGGAAAGTTCAACCATCAAACTTGGGTGGGGACTTGATGCTAGAAAAGTCGAGTGAAGCCATGAATGCACAATAAGTATGAATATAACAAATGAATGCAACAAATGAATATAGCCAAATAAGGATCTCCCTAAGGTTGTTAGACCAAAATGTAGGGTTAGGCTCTGATACCAATTGAAATCACTTAGAGGGGGGTGAATAGGTGATGGCTATATGTAAATGGTCACAAATGCGGAATTTAAAAAATTAACCAACACATAAGCTCAAATGAAAGACTTGCAATAAATGAAGCAATCAACAGTGCAAGATTAAGGAGTTTAGAGTTTAGAGATATTTGAGCAAACGCAAACACGCAGATATGTTTCCGAGGTTCGAGCCACGCTCTACGTCCCGCCTTCACACTTGAAGGATTTCCACTATTGAAGATCCCACTGGATCACCAATACAAGGACACACACTTGTCCCGTCTCTCGTGATGCCGCAACACCACCTTGAGCACACTAGCTCGCCTTGAGGCCGATGCCTCTACAACTTCACTCAAAAGAAGATTGATCACACTTGATCACAAATACGCTCACTTGCACAATCCTAGACCAAAATGTAGATGTGAAATTATGGGATTATATAGTGCAAAAGCTAGAGAGAAGTAGAGGTAAAGACTTCAGTAGTGTCTAAAACTTTAAGGCTTTTGGAGAGAAAATCTTTTGTAAAAGGAAGCCTTTTGAAAACTTGTAAATCTTTTGAAAATGATGTGTATATTCTTCTAAGATAGTTGTCATATCAATATGAAGTGACCTCCTATTTATAAGGGGCCAAAAACTACACCATAGATCCGTTGGGATTAAAAAACAAAAAGAATCTGTCAGAAAAACTAGCTGTTGGAATCTGTCAGAGATTCTGACAGCTATCGGTCGACCGGTCGGTCGACCGCCAACGGTCGAAAATATGACCGTTGGGGGACTTCATCGACCGCCCGTCGACCCAATTTAGCCGAGAGCACTGCAGAGTGCTCGGTCGACCGGGTCGGTCGGCTGATACGCACATGCACAGAATGTGCGCATCGGTCGACCGTACGGTCGACCGGAATGCTGTCAGTTCTGAAAAATCAGAACTGCCAGAATCCAGAAATCTTGATTTTTTGGTATAGGTCTAAGATATAAAGTTTTGGATCTTGTAAACACTAGAGTGTGAGCACATGTCACTACTCTAATAGGTTAAAACATTTTGATAGAAATTCCTTTGATAAAAACTTGTTTTTTCAAATATTATTTTTCAAAAACTTAGAGTTTCTAAAACTTATTTCCAAAAACATGTTTATCTTTAACTCTAACTTGGAAATAAATTTTGAACTTATTTTGAAGTGTAGAACCATATAAAAGTGTGTGTAGTGTAAATCCCATAACTCTACTTCTATCATCTAGGTTTTGATAAAAGATCTAAAATAACAAAAATACAAATACAAATCTTGATGTTCTTCATAAACTTGATCTTTGGCTTGGTCTTCTCTTTAACATCTTGTTCCCAGAGCATCCTATTGTGCTTGGCTTGGGAATGCAAATTTTGGCGAACTCCAAACGTTGAGTCTTATTTGCGGAGCCGTCAAAAACGCCTTTTAACCTGAAATTCTTGTAAACAAAACTTGTTAATACATAACTAGATATGTTTTGTTATCATCAAAATATCCACTAAGATATAGGGCTAATGGCCTTTGGGCTCATATATTACATATTTATACACATATCTAAATATGATATATCATATGTATCCATATCTGTCAACACATACACAAGTAAAGAGACTTTTCATGTCAGACAATAACAGCCATTTTAGGATTTGGCCTTCCCCATTTTTCTTTACTTTTTTTTTCCTTCCTTTTTGCTTGTGCCATCAGTGTTGTCTGATGGAAAGAAAAATAAAGAAGAAACCAGAAAATCTAGAATGTCTATCAAAACTAAGTAAGAAGAGTGACATTTTTCTTCATTGGCTATTGTAGAGATATTATTTTGTTTTTTTCGAAAAATTTAGGCATTAGAGTAAGAACGATTTTCTTTATTTTGCTTCAATTTACTAGCAAAATCCAAAATTCTCTCCAAGCAAAATATTCTCCATATAGAAAGGTATTTCCCTTACAATTTCATTCTTTATTTTTATTTAGTAGAATTTTATTCTAATTCAACTTTTCAGTACATTCCTATAAAAAGAAAATGAAAATTATGCTTTTAAAAGTGTTCTTAAATAAGTAATGAGAGAAAGGGGGAGAATGAATGGTAACATTTAACTTTTCATATATTATGAAAAGACTTGTGCTCCAAAAACTCTCCATTAAAATACAAAGTTTTTGATTTAACATCTAATCTCAATGTCTCATGTCTAAATCACTAAACATCTTTATGTAATCACAAAGAAATAGGGGGAAGAAAAAAAACAAGAGGAATGATGCATTGCAAAGAAAGAGAAGAGAGTGACAACACAAATGAGGGCCACAATCAGAGATCAGGTGGCCATTTCATGTACAACCCTCTTTAAATTTTTCTTTTTTTCTTTTTTGTTTCTCATTTTTGCAGATGAGGACTCTCAAACCAGACAATTGTATGTGGTGTCACTTCTCTCAAGGGCCACTGACTCTAATTACATACTAAGCAAGATGACAAAAACTTAATTACATTACTTAATTTTGTTTTTTTGTTTTTTTTTGTCTATTATTACAAGAGGCCTCCCTCACTTCTATTGAGCAATATGAAATGTGTGTTACATTGTTTTAATTTGGTTTTTTTTTTCTTTCATTACAAGTGGCCAATAGCTAGCTCAGGAAGATAACATGATTTTAAATATTGGTCAATTCTAAAACAATCGACAAATCGTGTCGAATTTTCAGACTCTGACATGATATTAATCCTATAATATTGATCGATGAAAACTGATTACTGATATTGACAATATTAGTATTAAAAACTATTAATTAATACTAAAAATTAATATCGATATCGGAATTTCAAATCATAAATAATATATTAATTACTCAAACCCCCCCCCACCCCCCTACAAAAAAAAAAAAAAAAAACCCCTCTTCTGCTGCTTTGGCAGAAGAGTTGATGGATTTACCACTGCTCTCTCTCAAAGGATACCAAGCAGATTCCTTGGAAGGAACAAGGAAAGACAGGCCTCCATTCTCTCTCTTTTAACTTTTTTTTTTATTATTTTTACTTTTTTCATTTTAAATTAATAGCTGGCTCTTAAACTGATAGGACAAATGCATTGGGTCTGTTTGGATTTAAGGAATTGGTGTGAAGTGAGGAAGTAGGAAGTAAGATTTATTTCCTTTAGGAAAAAAGGAAATGATAGTAAATTTTCTGGTGTTTGGATGGTTTGTTGGGAAGTGTGGTTTGGAAAATGTTTTGTCGTTTCCGGTGTTTGGATGGTAATGAAAAGTGGAATGGAAAAGTTGACCACAAAATTGACCGCAAAATAATATTAAAATAAAATTATTAAGAAAAATAAAAATAGATTGTAATTAGAATGCAAGTGAGATTTACATGACCAAAAAATTAACTGTTTTATGCTATAACTTATTATAAATGAGATTTACATGACCACAAATTAACTGTAGCACTCTGGAAGTGAGAAAATGGTTGTGTAAAAGAGAGATGAAAAAGGGAAAAGGGGTTTTCTTATTTTCCTTTTCCGGTGTTTGGATAGATAGGGAATGAGCAATTATACTTCCCCACTTCCTCACTTCACTCCGATTCCTTACATCCAAACACGCCAATGGATAATATATGAGAAAACAGCCTTTTTGCAACATTTCTGAGAGAAAAGCATCAAATGGACCTCATGAGATCTCAAGTGCTCTCTCTCTCTCTCTCTCTGTTTGACTTAAACTGTTATGTAGTTTAATAAAGATGGTTGTGAACATGAGTATCAAATTATTTTGTTTTGCTTCATTGATTAATTAATTTGACAATTGAGATTTTTTTAATTATATGAGAATTAATGAGTGGTCATAGTATTTACTAGTATTGAAACTGTACAAAAGTATCAAATACCCATTTTCTTTTTAAAAAAAAGTGAAATATAACCACCTCTTTAATTAAAGAAAAGTTTCAAATACTTTCATTATATTAAACTCTAATAAGATACATTAACCTCTATAACCTTTCAATACCTTCCTTTATTTCGGCACAGTATTTTTTAGAGATACCTTATCCTCAACAAGAAAAATACAAAAAATTTAAATTTTATTAGGTAAAAATAAAAACATACTTCACAAGTTATATCACATGAATTTCTTTTTATGAAGGGTGAAGAGCATTAAGGAGTCCATCCAAGGACTTACCCATTTAGTTTTTGTCCATGCACTTGGTTTTGACTTCGAATCAGTAATACTCTCATAATTACACACACAAACAAATTTTCTTTTTTACTTTAGGAAAAAACAAAGGTGAAAGGTAAACCCTAACTTTCTAGGGCCATTCCCTTCCTACATCTTTTTCTTACCTATGCTAATTATTATCATTAATTTAGTTTCCTACAAAGTTCTAGTTAAATTTATCAATATCGGGTTCACACTGAGGACTACTGAGGAGCAAATTCTGAATTTGTTTAGTGGCCAATAATATCAGACAATAAAATATCTGCACATGGTGGGGTTCGAGAACTTGAGACTGTAGGGAATTTGGAGCTCTCACCGAATTGAAGAACATTGGAGTTCTATCCTAAAAGGTTTACCTATTAGGTAGAGTGGCTCAAATTCTTATAAACTCAAAATCATCTCCATGTCTAGGTCTAGTCGATGTGGGACAATCTATTCGACCCAAGTTCAACTTGATCGATCGTGATTCAACTCTGATATGCCCATTGCAAAAGAGCAACACTGTCAAATATTTGATAAGCCCAATATTTAAATTGCTTTACAGCCCCTACTCGGCCTTCTTGTGCCAGATTGAGGGGATCAATAATATCGAATATCACCCACATATAGAACTAATAACACCAATTGAAAAATCTTAAGGTTCCATCTTTAAAAATTAACGTGTGACCTAAATTCTTATGTTCTCAGAAGAACCTCATGTCTAGTCGGTGTGAGATTATTTTTTTTCCGAACCAAATCTCAAATTATCCATAATGCATAAAAAAAAAGATTTTTTCCAATGGATGCCAATTGCTTGGCACGCTTATAATTATAAGGATGAGCACTTGCTCACAAATTTGTTGCTACCCTTGTCACTACCCACCAACTCCCTCTCTACAAAATCCTCCCTCATCCATTTAACTCGCCCTCCCCTCCCTCTCTCTCTCTCTCTCAAGTTTTTTTCTTTCAGTTTCCGAATATGGCATCCAAAGTAGAAGGAGAGCCTCTGCAGTCCCAAGGTAAATTGCTAAAAATGCCAACTTTTTTCTCTTGTACTTCTCTCTCGCTCATTGATTTTTTATTTAGGTTTCAATCTTTATGCTGAGTTCTGTTGTTTTTGTGATGTTTGCAGACGTGTGTGTTGAAGGTTTCCATCCATTGTGAAGGATGCAAGAAGAAAGTGAGCAGAATCCTTAAGAACGTTGGTGGTAAGACCTCAAACTGATGTCTTTTTGTTGTTTTTAAAGGTTTTGGATAGGAATTTGTGATGGGTTTTCCCAAAATGTCTGTGTTTTTTTTCTCTTTTTTGTAGTTTATGTGAAAATTTTTGGTGGGTTGTTGTCAAAACTTGGAACTTTTTGTTGTTTTGGGAGGTTTTGTGTGCGGAGTTTTAATGGGTGGTTCTCAATTTTGATTTTGGCTTCAGGGTTTATGAGATTAAAATTGATTCACAGCAGAACAAGGTGACGGTGACTGGAAACGTGGAGGCCGAAACCCTAATCAGGAAGTTGCATAGATCGGGGAAGCACGCGGAGCTCTGGCCAATTGAGAAGAAACCGAGCAACAATCCAAACCCTAACCCTAATAATCCCAATAACAACGATAACAAAGGGAAGAACAAAGAGATGGAGAAAGATGCAGATAAAGATAAAGATGCTTCAAAGTCCAATGAACCCAATAAGCCCCCTGAGAAAAAACCCGAAAAATCGGCCGCCACAAACTCCGAAACGGACACGAAACCGGCAGCGGCGGAACCAGCCCCGGTCACCACAGAAAAGCGGCGGCGGACGCCGGATCAAAACGTACCGAAACAGATACAAAGTCCGGCACAGGAGTTTCGGAAACGAGCAACAAGGAGGCATCAGCATCAAATTCAGACCCGAAACCCCGAAAAGCCGCCGACACCCGACACCGAGACCAAACCGGCCGATACCGCTACCAACGGGGGCGGAAGCGTGGGGAACGGCAAGAAGAAGGAAAGCAAGAAGCAGAGTCAGACGCGGGTAACGAGGGGTTTGTATGAATTCTGACGGTGCTCCGCCGCCGCACCACCAGCAACCGACAGCGGCCTACCAAGTTCCGCCGCAGCCGCAGCCCGTGTACGCGGCCAGCTACAACATGGTGTATCCGACGGCAAGCTATTCATACCAAGCTCCGGTGCCGCCAACGCCGCAGAGTTACATGTACTCCGGCCACCTGCCGCCGGAGTACTACCCTCAGTACCCCCCACAGTACCCCCACTACCACCACGACAACTACTACTACGGGCCAATGGGACCGATGGAGCCTGCGCCGGCATCGTCTTCGCAGTCTCAGGGCAGCTACGACTTCTTCAGTGATGAGAATGCAATTCCTGCAGTGTTATGTGACAATGTGCAGAGGGTTTTTGTGAGAGTTGAGAGGTGTTAGAGGACAAGTGTAAGTTGGCAAAGTGTTATACTCCTTGTGTAATGTAACATAGAGTTGAAGGTGGCAATGGAATTGAGATAATTTTGTGGCTTCTCTCTCTCTTTTTTAAGGCATGTGTAGAGTTGGTGCCAACTTCTTGTTTGATTGCAGGAACGCTACTTGTGTGATGCATGGGAGTTATACTTGTAACTATGTCTTGAATGAGGAAAATGTTTCCTAGGGTTAAAATGAGGAAAATGTTGCAAATTACAATTATAACTCTAATATTTTGTGGATAGTTAAAATTCAATATGAGTATACATTAAGTTTGTGTAAATTTTTATGAAAGATTCTATATATTATTTTTTTTTTATAAAAAATTCTTATTAAAAAAGGTAGTTATGTCTCTGTTTCTTGCTGTGATGGCTCTCATACTCTACGCCATGTATATTCCCTCTCCAGACGGAGACAAGTCACTTGAAGTTTATGTGGCCCTAATTTTGTAATAGTTTATCTTGAATTAAAAAATCACATTGTATAATAATCGTATTGTGTATTAGATCTAGAATATTTCAGTAAACTCCCAACTTGTGTATCTTGCATGACATACAACTAGTTTCTCATGAGACACTTTGAACTCCCAACTTGTGCATCTTGCATGCATACAAGGACCAAGACTAGTTTCTCATGAGACACACTTTGACAACATTAAAAAAAATAAAAATTTAAAGAAACCCCCTCCAAACAATGAGTTGGAATATACCAGAAACTAGAAAGTAGAATATAGTCAGGTACCAGTCAAAATTTCAGAAACTAGATGCTCAAAGTACTTGACGTTTGTGCGTTTTGTTTCGGAAAATGTTAATTATACTATTAATATTTTATTAGATTATATTACTATTAGACTGACAAGTGAGCCGTCCGCATTTGTTAGTCTAATAATTGTATAATCTAGTACAATTTAACAATACAATTAGCAGTACTATTCTGTTTTCCATGTAAACAAACTTAAATTTTTTTTTTATACTTGAGCTTAAGATTTGGTGAGCCGTGCAACACACGGCTTAGGAATCTAACAATAGCATGTGATACTACATTGTGCGACTAAAAATTTTTTGCGCTCGTGGATTTTTGAAGCATGTGAACCACACCCGCACGTTCCATGGTCCGCTGAATCTGAACCTGAATCATCTAAAGATTTTTTTTTGCTTCCATAATTTTCTTAAAGCATGCATAAACGGTTTTAGATGCATGAACCACGTGGTGCATGGTCCACCAAATCCGAGCCCTCGAGAAACTTAGGTGCATTTGGTAAAATGTCGCATACAGCGGTGGTGCTGGCTGACTAGGATGATTAGGTGGAGAGTAGCATAAGCTCAATGGCTTCATCATAACAACAACTGCTAGCTGCAGTGCGTGGAGCCCACAGCTCTCTCTCTCTCTCTCCCTTCTCTCTCTCTCTCGAGCACCACACAAAGATGAAGGGTTAGCTTTCCCCTGTTCTTTTGTATACTTTGTGTGAATCATCATCTTATCTCATCTCTTTACTGGGCTTTGAGCCTTAACCAGTGAAAAATAATAGAAAGAGAGTAGGTGTTCTCGTTTTAAATGAGTAGGAGTTTGAAAGCTTGAAATTGTTACTTCACCTTTGCATGCTTCTATAAATATCTATACCTGTAGTGGGGTCTATTGCTGTCTATGGCTAAATGAAATGCCTTGAATTTGATCTTTGTTTGCTTATATGTTTTGTGTGTGGTGAGGAGGTGTTGCAAGTTGTAATACTAGAGCCAATTATTATTTAATGGAAAAGAAAAAAGTTTTGAAGCGATTGGTTATATGACCGGATGCACCAATTGCCGTATCTGTATTGGTGTTTATGTTATGTTTGGTTGCATGCAAAATTAGAAGGAAAGAAAAGGGGGTTTTTGAAAAGATTTCATCGGACAAAAGAGAGACAAAGTTATTTAATTATTTTATATAATTTAATTTGATGAAATTTTCCAATACTTTTTTTAATAGAGCAATTTATGTATGTCACCGTATAGTTTTAAAAACCATATTTTCCAGTATTTTTTTAATAGAGCTAAGATTATTAATTTGAGACTTGAATCTTTGAGATGTTATTCTCAATTTCATGTTGTTATTGTTGCGGCCTACTGAGGGATACCAATACAGCGACACGCCGATCACCCGAAATTAGCATTTCAATGTCGAGTCAATCACAAACTAATATGGCACGAACCAAACACAGAAGGAGAAAGCGAGAAATAAACATTTAACGAGATTTGATAACTTGCCTACGTTCATGGGCAGAAGAGAGAATATCTTACTCAACCAACAAAGTTATAAAGGTTTATAAAGATGATCCGATGATCCAACTAGAGCAACTACACAATCGACCGTAGAAATCTCATAAACAAACTAACCCTAAAACTCTCTCAGAATCGATTCAGCAACCGATAAAATTTAGAGTGCAGAGACCCTCCTTATATAGGCAGAGGAACAATGAATGAAAATCCAATTTTGATCAAAATCTGATACAAAAAAAAAAAAAAACCCTACTTGGATTGCGCAGAAATCGTGTTATAGTCAACCGGGTGGTCGACCGGATCTATGTAGCAGTTAACCAGGTGGTCGACCGCTAGCCTAATTGTTGTGGCAGTCATTGCAGTCTCCTCGGGTCGGTTGACCGGACAGTCGACCGACTGTATTGTTTTAACTTTCGGGTCTTCTGGGCAGTCGACCGTTGTTCCTTCCTTTCAAACGTGCACGGTTGTGCACTTGCGGTTGACCGGGTGGTCGAACGCGCTGCTCCTTCTCTACTTTTCAACTGAGTTTAAAACTATATCAATCTTTTTACTTTTGATCTTCTCCCCTACAATTCTTCACCTCGGTAAAAGTTTCTCAAATCTGAGCCAAACACAACGAATCAACCAATTTTGATTCATCCAACCGGCTGCGCCATTATGGCAGCCTACGTACCCCCTGCCTAAAGGATCAAGCCACACGTAGTTCATCCAAACGAACTCCACATAGCTCAACCAACTGAAACCGATTCTGCAGCAACGAACCCAAATGGCTGAGTGATATGAATCTCACAATTTCAATCGCCATAAAGAACAACGACCTTCAACTTGAGCTCATCTAACTCATCAACTTAACATTTACGCTTCTTCACCACCCACTTTCATGGATTTAACTTGATTCCTTCCACTGCAATCAAATCAACATCCAACACGGCTACACGATCTCCACCTGGTGTCACAATCAGTGAAATCCCAACTGATACCGAACCAACTAGAGATGGCGGAGTAGTAACAACTTTCAGCCGTTGTGATACACCTTTGTTCTCCATCCTCTCCACCTACTGAGAGACGGTAGATTTCAATAATGAAACCTCATCAAATGTGACATGCCTGCTCAATATAGTCTTCTTGTTTTCGAGGTCTCATAACTTGTAGCCTTCAAGTTCCTTTTGACTCTCAAAACACGAACTTCTTTGCTTGCGGATTCAACTTGTTATCTTTGACACTGAAGTAGGCCGAACATCCAAATACCCGCAACAAAGTATAGTCTTGAGTAGTTTCACCAGACCAAATATCCAACGGAGTTTTACTTTCTATCGCGGTCAACGCCAAATAATTCATGAGATGGCTAGCATACCTCAGCCAAAACGATTTGTCTAATAATGTATTACACAACAATATCGAACATTTTCCAGCAAGAACGATTCATCTCATTTGTCACCCCATATTTATCAACTTTGAAGAGAATACCAATACATTGTTCTATACAATTGTAAGAATTGATCCTTGTACTCTCCAATATGATCAAATTAGAGCATCTTGAACTTTCTACTACCAGTTTGTTTCTCCATTAACGTTTTTCACTTCACCAACATATCTAAGACTTCAAACTTTGTCTCATGGTGTACACCGCACGACGTCTAGATTTATCAACAAAAGAGACAAAGTACGATGCCTCCAAGCGATGTGGTCTTGGTAAGACCCCAAGCATCAAATGAACACAATCAAGAAGACCTTCCAAGTGGTGAGTTGCGATTTTCACCTTCATCTTCATGTCTAGAACACAATGTTCACCAAATTTCAAGTTGCAGGTTAGTGCGCTTTCCATAGTCCTTGTGTTGCCAAACTTGCAAGGAATTCATATCAACTTGTTGGAGCCTCATCTGCTATAACCTGACAGAGTCATTTTCCAAATGTTCTGGAGCTGCCAAAATTTTAGTAACTGCACTACTTTTCAATTAGTACAACTTATTGTGTCGAATGCCCTTCAGAACCACTAATGAGTCACTGGACATCTTGAGAATGCCTTTTCCAGAGTCCCTCTCAGGCCCTGCGCCTCTAAAGCTCCAACTAAAAATTAAATTCTTATTCAACTGAGGTACATACCTCACATCCTTCAACTCTCTTATCATCCCATCAAACTACTTGATGTGGATTGTACATATCCCTTCAATTTGACATGTGTGTCCATCGTCGAATGTCACCAAGCCTTCATCTAGTTTTTTTTGAATTAGCTAATCACTCCCGTCTGGAACAAACATAATAGGTAGCATGTATCCAAAATCTATTCAGATTCCTCCAAACAACAAATAATAGAGGTGATAAAAAGTGAATAACCAGATGAGTCAGAATCATTAACATTATCCGCCTATTTGGCCTCTGATTTAGACTCCTTCTCTCAGCTTAAACTTTGGACAATCAATCTTTCAGTGTCTTTTTTCTTTACAGAAAGCACACTGATTCTTCTTCAAATCTTCACGATCACAAGTTTTGAACTTTTTTCGATGATTGGAACTCATCTCTCTTGCAGTCAGTGCCTCTGCTGTTGTGCTACTAGAAGAAGACTCCTTGTTCTTCCTCCTCACTTTATGATTCACAAGAGCAGCTGACATATCACTATAACTAAGTGATTGCTTACCATTGATCAAGGTCAAGATGAAGGGCTCATACTCTTCATTCGGAAGAGAACTCAAAAGAATCAACGCCTTGTCCTCTTCCTTAATCATTTCATCCATGTTAGATAGGTATGAAAGAAGCTCTGTGTAGTTATTCATGTGATCATCAATGGAGATTTATTTCTTCAACTGAAAGCGGTAAAGCCTCCTCTTAAGATGCAACTAATTCTCGATGTTTTTTGTCAGATACTTACTTTCAAGGATCTCCCGAATTTTTTTGTGAAAGTTTCGTTCACCACATGATACTTAATCTCATGTGTCAAACAAGACCTTATGACGCCACATGTCGTTTGATTCATCTTTCTCCAATCCTTCTTTGAAGTCTCCTCGGCTTTCTCTTCAAAAGTAGAGTAACTTTGAGGTTTGATGTCATCAGCACCCATCACCTCGCATCTCCACATGCCAAAATTATTCATGTCGTCAAACTCCACCATATTGATTTTTGACTGGTGGATGTTCATAGTTTTCACCGTGAGTTGATTATTCTCAGCCGTATCCTCTAGCAAATTCACAAAGCAATGCAAAAACAATTAGTAAAAACAAATCTAAATAGATAAAGATCAGATCTTTACCTCCAAACGAAATCATCGACCATTTTCCAAGCGATTTCCTGCACTTGAATGAAAATTTCCAACGAAACCTGGAAAGCTCTGATACCACTTATTGCGACCTCCAGAGGAATACCAATACAGAGACAAGCTGATTACCTGAGATCAGTATTCCAATGTCGAGTCAATCACAAATTAATATGGCACGAACCAAACACAAAAGGAAAAGGCGAGAAACAAACGATTTAATGAGATTCGACAACTTGCTACATTCTTGGGACAGAAAAGAGAAGATCTTATTCAGCCAATAGAGTTACAAATGGCTACAAAGATCTCGAATATCCAACTAGAGAAACTACACACTCGACCATAGAAATCTCACAAACAAACTAACCCTAAAACTCTCTCGCAATCGATTTAACAACCGATACAATTTGGGGTACAGAGCCCTCTTTATATAGGCAGAGGAACAAACAATAGAAGGAAACTCAATTCGGATTAAAATCCAATAAAAATAATAGAAACCTGAAACCAACTTGGATTGCGCAGAAATCATGTAGCGTCGACCGCTAGCCCAATTATTCTGTGCAGTCTGTGCGGTCTTCTCGGGTCATTGTAGTGTTCAACTTTTAGGTCTTTTGGGTGGTCGACCGCGTAGTCAACTGTTGTTCCTTATTTTTCAAATGTGCACGCTTGTGCCCTTGCAGTTGACCGGGCGGTCGACCGTGTTGCTCATTCTTTGCTTTTCAGCTGAATTTAAAAACTCTATCAATCTTTTTACTTCTGATTTTCTCCCTCACAGTCAACGCCCTAGGAATCAGCTGATATCAACATTCTTATTCCTAGTTCCTACAACTTGTGCTAGAATTTCTATTAATTTTGTACCTTTTTCTCTAATGAGGAGAGCAATGCTTGAAATATCCATCATATCCCCCAGACCTTCCAAGGTCCCTTTGGAAGCAACTCGGGTCTCAACATTTTGGGAGGAATCAAAGTGATTGTTTGATTGCATAGATTTTATAAAACCTTGTGGTCAAGAGGGCTAAAGGAACTCCATCATCATCATCATCAACATCATCATCATCTCCACCATCCTCATGTCTTTTTCTTAACTTTTCTAAGTGAAAAAGATAAAGCATGCTTTTGTGACAAGTTGACAATTTCAACACTTTACTGCTATGATATTTTAACAAATTTTTCTTTTCCTTCTCCCCCATTTTTTTTTTCAGTGTGAACAGTGGAGTCTTAGCTTATCTCATTAATCAACTAATCTTTTGTTTTTAGTTGTAATCATGAGGGTTTAACGAAGATCGAAGGAAGGTTATAGGTGCTCAAATGCGATAAAACATAATACAACCATTTTTATTTTTATTATCACATATGATTTGTGATGAAAAGATTATTACTTTTTTGCTTTGCCAAAATCTATATAATGTCAACTATGAACTCAATATGTTAATTCCTAACTTTATACTCATCTGGTAGGGAAAAAAAAAACATCATAAATGGAGGGATTTGGTTAATGAGGTTAAAGTAAATTCATTACAACACTAAATTCCAACAAGATGCAGTTACATATGCCCATCAGATAGCCTTACCATGAAAACCTTGATGCTATTATTGTGCATTATGATTGTATTATAAAGTTGGTCACTTTCATTCAATGCTCTGGCTGCTACAGATATGAGTCAAATTCCCAGAATTTTTTTTTTTTTTTTTTGGTTTCTAAGTATTCAAGAATCAGCAAAATATTTCCCATAAATTATGAATATTCCTGAAATATTCCATTAGTTGTTGTTGGATGAGGGTTGATGGCAAATGGTAGTTGGAGGCGAAATAAAGCTTGCGAGAGATTTATTGGCAGAGATTGTGGAAGTTTAATGGTGTTGTCATAGGCTACAATCACTCAATAAGTCTCATTATAGTATAATGATAAAATCTCTTTACAATAATCACACAATAATAATAAACAAAACAGACTGTTGGTTCATGGACCATGTGTTCCTATTAGCTGGAGGAAATGAGAGAAAAGAAAACAGAAAAAGAAGAAGTGATCTTTATGACAATGATATATTTTTTATATGTTTACAAGAATTTAAGAAAGTTCTATCATACGTGATCCATCACCATCATATTTGCTGTAACAATAGACTCAGCTCACTGTACATAAGAACAGACTTTTGGTACCATAAAGAAATTTCAAGAGACAGGCTGAAGTGTAAAGCAGAGGGGCTGACCTGGGTGCTTGATGTATGCATTGTTGGGGGAGAAAGGCATCTTCCAAAAGGCAAGCAAAATGAGTGATTTTGAAAGAGAGCATTCCTGGGGCCACAATTTGATTTGCAGAGCTTGATTTGTTGACAAGGCTTAATTTGAAGCAACACCAGAGCTAAAACATTTCTTCGTTGCCAGTCTCTTTCTTTCAGTCATCCTGCATCAGAATCGTCGAAGAGGTGATCAAATTCCTTCCCTTGAGCGTCATATGAGCGGATGAAAGGTAAATCAGCTATGTCCGACTCGAGAAATTGCGTGCATTTTGCGCTTCCGAGTGTGTTTCCATCACCCGCTGTTGTAATATAGCCATCACAGTGTTATTAGTCGTCGAAGATATCATAGTACACGCCAAAAGGAAAAAAGAAAAAGGAAAAAAGGTCAACGAATATCGCTGGACATGAAAGATAAGATTAAGACTTGATTATTAGTTGTGAAGAATATTTAAGCAAGTTTCTGATTGTAAATTGTTATGAACAGAGAAATATCCGAAACCTCTTTGGAGTCGGTATGAGAAATTTCCCTGTGAGTTCTGTAAGTGTTGGTCCAATACACTTTGAGAATCATTTAGGAAACAATTTTTTTTTTCTGTCTGTTTTTTTTAAGATTAAGATGGTGAATTCTTGATCTTGCTATTGTAGGGAGAAAATTTCTCTAAATATGATGGTTATAATGTCCCTAGAAGTATAATAAAACTAATTTTTCTTCAAAAAAAAAGTACACCGATACTTCAGAAGTAGAACACGAATACATTATACAAGTGTAGCCGGTAGAAACGACAAAATTTTGGTCTTTATACAAACAATCGGACTAGGATTGAAAACACATAAAACTATTGCAAGTGTGACACTAATCTACATGAAGATTGTAGAATTATCAGGCATCAGGCTCATTGTCTCCAAACCTATATGGCTTCGGATCTACGAAAATAGTCATAGCATTTCTCAGTAGATCTTGTCTATGAAAATGGATGCCATTAGCAACCAGGATCGGTGTGAATTATGGAACACAAATATGCAGTTAGGTAACGTTGTTCACAGAGATACGAAATCCTAATGGAAGTTTGTCAAAAAGAAGACATTTGAACACTTCTGATAACTATATATAGCGTGTGATGCACACAAAAGTTCACAGGAAACCAAAGATTTGAAATAAAGGCATGGTATATGTTGGTATGCATAAAGTCATGCAGAAAACTGTCAAATGGAAAATGAATAGAACAGTTCATGAAGTATACATGTGTCGCCGTATAGATCAGAATCACAATGTATTCTAGCAAGAAAATGAACAGGTTTTGACAAATTAGTGTGGGCATCAGTCAGTGCGATAATTCCTCTGACAAAAAGGTCCTCCGTATGTGAAGAACACAATGGTGGACCGTGATTTGGAACCATGGTAGCTAGAGAAAAGCACAGCTACTTACCTGAAACACATAATTTCCAAACATTGACAAACCTTTGACAAGTTCATCAGGAATACCATTTTAGAACTCGAGTGATAATGAAGGGGACATCAATGTCATGAGAGAATGTGAATTGAGTCTGTATTTTCTTTTTTCGAGCTAGTGTATTTTTTTCTTTTATTTTATTTAGCTTTTGTTTTCAATATTTAGTCCCACACCAGTTATGTAGTGAAAAATTAAAAATTGTAGGCCTATTTAAAGACACCATTGCTTTTAATAAAAATAAATTAGAATTTTGAAAAAAAAATATTTTGGGTTGTTTCTCTTGAGGAGCATGCTGCCAATGATAGGGTGAAACCCTAATTGTGAAGTCAAAATTGAGTCAAGATCGAGGAGCATATGGCATGAGATAGGGGAAGGCGAAATGCCTTTTCATTTATCCATTAGGTAATCTTTAGCTATTTTCTTTCATCTCTCTTTTTTTTTTAAAATCCGTAAACCCTCTCTTTCGTTTCACATCAGTTTGGCATCGGAGTGAGGTTAAAAAGATAATGAGTGATGAAATTAAAATTGTAGTACATGTGTCTCGTGAAAAGATCCTCGATGTAAAATCGGTACAATTTTTTTTGAATTATTCATTGTTTCTTTCTTTTCTCTTTTGTTAAATAATCTCATTCATTTTTTTTTCTCACAAATTTCAAAAAAATTACAAAATCTTTTCAATCTCCTCATTATCTCTTATCTTATTTCAAATGCTCACCACGCATCTCAAATCCCAACTACAATTCAAAATCTCAACCCTAAATTAAATTCTCAGCCACAATCTCAAATATTTAGTTACAAAATCACAACCAAAATATTTAAAAAGAAAGTAAGTCTCCTTGTTTTCTTTTTTCTCCTCTCTCTTTTTTTTCTTTCTCCCCTCACGAGAACAGCAACATAAGACATCAACCAGCACAAGCCATCCGGATCAAAAACTGTGAATCATCAATAAAAATGGGTACCTGAGAACTGGCTTCTCAGTAGCAGCTTTAGATCCAGATTCAGTGTCGAGCCATCACCACTTCATGTATACTCGACGAGCTTGAGTTCTTCACACCCGGCGAGAATGATGGAGACATCAATATCATGAGAGAATGTGAAATGAGTCTGTCTTTTCTTTTTTCAGCTAATGTGTTTTTTCTTTTATTTTATTTAGCCTTTGTTTTCAATGTTTAGTCCTGCATCGGTTATATGGTGAAAGGTTAAGAATTGTAGGCCTATTTAAATACTCCATTGCTTTCAATAAAAATATAATAGAATTTTATATATATATATATATATATATATATGGTTGTTTCCCTTGAGGGGTGTGCCGCCCATAACAGGGTGTGCGAAGTGAAGCGGCGTGAGGTCAAGATCGAGGAACGTACAGCGTGAGATCGGAGAAGGTGAAAGGGCTATTTATCATTAGGTAATCTTTAACTATTTTCTTTCATCTCTCATCTTTTTTCAAAATTCATAAACCCCCTCTTTCGTTTCACATCAGATAATTTCCTCAAGTGTGATAACTTCGGTATCAGGCATAAGGAATGCCATTATGGCAGTTGGGAAGTTAATCAGGTAGGTTCTCAGTTTTCAATCAAAGCAGACATGAATATGATTAGAAAAAGAATTAATACGGATAAAACTGTTGTGGTGCTTGTGGAGGAGAACCTTGAAGCTAAGATGTAGTATTTATCTCCAAGTACAAAGGCAATGAATGTTTCAAAAAGCATCTTGTTGTCAAGGGAAGCTAAAGGAAAAGAGAGAGCCAACAAAGCAGTAGGTGATTCGAGAGTACAGAAATAAGCCATTGTACAATGATCTACAAACAAAAGTTCATACTCCCATATTATGGAAAAGACTCTGAAAATGGTTCTTACCTACATTGTAACACACAGAAAATGGAAAGCTTTCTTTAACGATCCATATATCTTAATTGACATTCTTCATTTCTGGTGGAGACTTAATGAGGTTGGTGCAACTTGCCACCTACTAGTATCCTTTAATAGCATCTCCAAAATAATTGCAGAACTGAAGGTACCTGTAATTGATTTTAGGGATGCTATGGACTGAGGAGTACTTCGAATCCCAAATCCAAATGTATCGTACCCAAACACAGGCAGGCTCCCACAAGGACCCATTTTATCTCTCATGAATTCTTTGATCATCATATTGAAAACCAGAAATGGAACTTCCCAGGGTTTATTAACTATGCATCAGAGTCGACATATCCATCTATTTCTCTAGAATTTCTAATTTAATTCTATGAGACCTTTATAACTACATATCACAGGAATCAAATTCTAAAAGACATGATACGGTGCAATAATTTTAGTATAATAACATAGCACTGAATCCCTATCAGATACTACATGCAAGCAATCTTAACATTGCAGAGTAAATTGAGTTATCTTTTTCTTGAGTAACTGTCCGTTCACATAACAAATTGTATTGGCCAAATAACAATTAATATCTTTCTGCAGCTTAATTTTGTAGAGTTAACTATATAGCTTCAAGATCATATGATAATAAGAGTAATCCCCATTAGGAGGGGCTTATCTCCTACATAAGAAAGGCGCATTAACAAGTCTATTGCATTTTCCTCCCCGAAATGCAATCTGTTAATTAAAACTCTAACTAGAGTACAAACATGTAAAATGCCTTAATAGCTTCCAGTAGTTCTAGAAACCACCTTTTAACAGTGTTAAGCAAGCAATATCCGGAGCTACTGGTTCGCATAGTTTGGATCAACTTGATAATTATTCACTAGATATTTATGCTTTCCTGTCAACAGTATGAGCTTAAGCTCGATAACCAAATATTCATGATGTCTTGGACGTTTGCTAGAGCTTCCATGGCCCATAACTATAAGCCTACCATCTAAAAAGTAAGAAAATGTATTGTGAGAAACTTTGAAGAAATTGGAGAATCTAAAATTTACTCTCCACTTCACACTAGAAAGAACAGATGATCAAAACCTTCGATCACATGTTAGATCTTTTGCAAGATTCAATTGTTTCAGTTATTTTGGAGCCGTGATGCCACAACTAGATTGGGTTTTAATTCGCCTCTTACAATTACTGCAGAAAGGCACTAACTGTCAAACAAAACGTGAAACAAGGGTTGTGATTGGGTAATTTAGAGAGGCATACAAGAAAAGTTTAAAGTCTAAGTGTAAACATTATGTATTTGTATTGAGGTGAGTACGTGCACAACTAACATTTAGAAACATACACAAACAAACCGTATTTTCTCCTAAATTTACTTCACATGTGAACTTGTCGCATGCAAAAAGTATAATTAGTGGGTAATATATAAAACTTGCACGCATGATTGACCATGAGAGGAGATTTAGCCAGGAAGATGGCATGTCAAATCAACACGTTCACCATCAGGGGAGATTTACCCAAGAAGATCTCGTATGTCAAATCAACACGTTCACCATCAGGGGAGATTTACCCAAGAAGAGCTCGCATGTCAAATCAACATGTTCACACGTTCATATAATCAGCTATCGAGAAGGTGAATGATAAATAGCAGCTTAAACTAGAAAATTAATAAACCACACTCTACTTCTTTCCAGGATTTCCGTTTCGTTTATGAAAGCAACTATCTGTCTTGCCTTCTCTAAATGCTCAAACTCCAACTATAAATATTCCGTATAACACAACTCTTTCACACAACGCTCTTGCATACTGTCTAACTATGGCTTCTCAAATCATCTCAACTCTCCTCCTATGCTTCTTTCTTCTTCAATTTACTGGCCATGCAACTGAACATCCCAACAATCCCAACTATCCCGCAATCCCAACTATCCTAACTGCGCTCCCCCAAGGCCTCCACTTATCAATGTGCCAGTGTTCCGAGATGATGTCGACCTCCTACAGTTTGCTCTGAACCTCGAGCACACGGAATGTGAGTGGTTTCTATTTGGTGCTTTTGGCTATGGGCTTGATGCTGTTGAGCCAGAACTTGCCCAGGGTGGCCCCCCTCCAATTGGAGCCAGGAAAGCTTATCTTGATGATCTCATACGGCGGGTCATTGCTGAGTTCGGTTACCAGGAAGTTGGGCATTTGAGGTCTCTACCCATTAGCACCCCCCAACACTCCCCCACACACACACACACACACACACACACACACACACACACACAAAAGAAACATCATCAAATAAAGTGATGAAATCACCAAATAGTAATTCTGATATTGGATCATAACAATGAAATATTATGACATTGAATTTTCTCATGATTCACTCAAAATTTAATGGTGAGAAATTATTAAGATTACTGATATGGAAACCTGAAACTACAGATGATGCATAATTGGTAATTAACATTTTTTATACATCAACTTTTCACCGTACATCATGTTCATGGACCAATATTTTCAAGCATATCCATTATACTTGAAAGAAAGTCGTGTTTATGTTTTTCCTATTTGAATATTCTTTACCTAATCGTATTATCATGTTCTTTACTAGGAATAAAGATAACTTTTATCTGGATAAAACACAAACACAAGAAATTTGATAATTAATAGGAAGGCTACTTACATTATCAACAAACTATTGTTGTCATTTGTATGGGGTAATTAACAATACTTTTGATGCTTTACCTAATCGTATTATGTAGCAGAGATAAATGCAGTTCCCTATAGCAAATTATAGCGATGGTTTAGAATCAGTATCAGCATTACATTTAAAAAAAATTAAATAATGCACTGCCATTTTAAAATTAATTTGCAGTATAATACTATAATATACTTTTCCTGGACTTCTCCTGTAATTTACTGAGTCTTTGATTGATTGTAGGGCTATCAAAACAACTGTGGGCGGCTTCCCTAGACCTCTGATAGATCTGAGTAAACAGAATTTCGCGAAGCTAATGGATGAAGCATTCGGATACCCTCTCGACCCTCCATTCGACCCATACATCAACAGCCTTAACTACCTACTGGCATCGTATGTTATACCATATATGGGCCTCGTTAGCTATGTAGGGGCAAACCCACACATCAATGGCTATGTTACAAAGAGGGTAAATACCGCATTTCCTTTGTTAATTCTTGGCACGATAAACAGAAAAGATTGAATAGGATCACATACCTGTTATGCTGTCTTTACCCCAATTTTCTGATATGTTGTTCCACAGCCTACACAAAGGGTAGATAATATCTTGTTAGCCACCCACAAAGATTGCCGAATACAAATCAATACAAAGTAAAACAGGCATCATTCTATCTTCTTGAAAAGAAACTTACCGTCTCAAGTCATTCTTCTGCAGCTATTGGCAGGGCTGTTAGCAGTAGAATCCGAGCAGGACGGCATTATAAGAGGCTATCTCTTTGAAAAACTGTATGAGCCTGTGCCACCATACAAAAACATCACAGTAGCAGAATTCACCGACCGCATATCAGATCTGAGAAACAGGTTAGCAATGTGCGGCATCAAAGACGAAGGCCTGGTCGTCCCCATTGAATTGGGAGCAGAGCAGAGGATAAACACCAATGTCGTGTCAGCTGATCGGAACTCACTCGGCTACGCCAGAACACCCCGGGAGATCCTTCGGGTAGTGTATGCAAGTGGCAACGAGCATGTTCCTGGAGGCTTCCTCCCACAAGGGGGAAATGGTTTTATTGCCAGAGAACTACTTGGAAAGCATTAGAACACTCTTCAAGTGATCAAGATATGAATTGATGTGCAGGAGTAAATAAATCTGTTGAAAACTCTATTGTCTCGAAAAATATCCATAATTGACTCTGTACTTGTAAAAAAAAAAATGACATCCAGTCAAAATTCCTCCACATTGCTACCATGCAATATAATTAGAACACATACATTTCAACAAGAGATGTCTCCAACACAAGGATTCCACAAGCATCAAGTATAATGGCCAACAGTCATGGCAAAACAAACATCTCCATTAGGTCACCAGTAACTCGAGTTACATAAGCCACAGAATCAAAATAGACCATCTTCCCACAATAAACACCATGTAAACTTTGCTAAAAGTAAATGTGTTACCAGCATGTCAAGAAAACTTGTATCCAGAGAATAACATTAAGATGATAAACACGACTATAGTTTAAACACATGTACCTAAAAAGAAAATAAACAGCAGCCGATAGGATCAAAACATAGGCCAGATATTTCAAATGCCTTTCCGTCTTCAAAATTGAAGTTCATGAAAATCTCCTAACAAGACATGGATGCAAAACAAAATTATCAAGCATTGGTTTTGGCAGCGGCAGCGGCCGCAGTGGCGGCACGCTTGCGGGCTTCCTCAATGATGCTGAGCTTGATACCCTTGCCCTTAGGCAGAGTCACCCAAGGCTTGGTTCCCTTGCCAATGGTGAAGACGTTGCCCAGACGAGTGGCAAACTCGTGGCCAGTGGCATCTTGGACATGAATGGTCTCGAAGGTCCCCTTGTGCTTCTCCCTGTTCTTGATGACTCCAACACGTCCAGTGTTTCTTCCTCCAGTCACCATCACCACATTACCAACATCAAACTTGATGAAGTCAACAATCTTGTTGGACTCCAAGTCAAGCTTTATGGTGTCGTTAGCCCTGATGAGTGGATCAGGGTACCGAATAGTCCGTCCGTCATATGTGTTGAGATAAGGAATGCCTTTCTGCCCAAATTGAACAGACCGTACCTTGCAAAGCTTGAACTGCAGATGAAAATAATAGTAAGAGTGTTAGGAAAATAAATAAAGCTTTAGATTCAGGAAAAAATAAGGATAACACAGCATGCTTCATTATAATGCAGACACCCCAAATCAGCATTCTAAAAAAAGCTTATCCCCTCAACAGCTAGCACTGAAAACTTAAAAGTTAAAAATAACAAATTCCAGGCAGGCTATCTTAAAGTTGTGAATAGATCGTTTAGGTAAATGTGGCAACCGGTAAACCCTTTGTTAAAAGGTCATTTCATGTCTTATGAACAAACAGTGCACATTTTCTAACTCCTCAACACTGTTCTATAAATCGGATTTATCGGCCGATTAATCCTATTCGGTAGCAACCCGCTTAATATTACATTAATCGCTCTGATTATGCGCTCGAGCGATTAATCGAGTCCAAAACAATTAATCCCCGATTAATGCGATTACTCGGATTAATCCCCGATTAATCCCGATTAATCCCCAATTAATCTGATTAATCATTTAGGTATTCATATGTTTTTTATTTGAAAAACTTATCACTTTATGTGTGTTGGATCACTAAGTAGTTTATGTTGTGATGTTGATGAATTGATAATGATCTTTTATTAAATAATAAATGAACTGTTATTTATTAAATAATAAATGAATTATAATATTTTATTATTGTATTTTTGCATAAAGTGATACTTATGTTTTATTATTTTGATTATTTTTTAAATTAACTTATTTACAATCTTTCTCCATCATTCTTTAAAGCTCATTATTTTAATTGAAAATTGATTAGTTTTTTATTTATCTTATTTTACAAGAAAGTTCTTTGATTTATATCTATGTTGTAAAATTTGAAATCTTGGATTACTAATCTGAAGAGATAAGTTCTTTTACTTCTTTTTTTACTATTTATCCATATTGTCTTATTCATCATATCATGGTTTATAACTTCACATCTAGATATTTTGTTTAATATTTAGATATTTTCAATAATTAAATGTAAATATTCATATGTAGTTGTGTATAAATATAATTAAATATATTAAAATTTTCAAAAATGATTAATTCACGATTAATCTCCGATTAATCCGATTAATCATTATTCAGTATTGGACTACACAATAATGAAACCGATTTTTAGAATACTGCTCCTCAACCCCGATTTCTTAAAGGATTTTTTTGGCAAAAACCAAATGAAACGATGTTTAAAATCAGCTCCTTGAAGTGACACCTAAGTGTTTTTGCTTTTTATTCATTAATTTATACTGCAAAGCAAATAGACGGTATAAGAGAAAAAATAAGCAAACTTGCCTTAGCTTCCTCATCCTTGATAGAGTGAAGCCGAAAGCGGCCTTTTGTATCATACAAAAGCCTGAAGTTTTCATTTGTTTTAGGAATTGACACAACATCTGCAGCAAAAGATGCAATTTAATTTACCAAATTAAGATTTACTAAAAAGGAATCGGAATAAATAAGAAGACATGCATAAAACCAGTAAATAATTTTTTTTTCAAATTTAAGGAATTCCTTTCAGTTGCTACAATAAGAAAAAAAGTTGACAGTTATACATACCCATGAAACCAGCTGGATAGGTTTTGTCTGTCCTGACTTTGTTATCAACCATTACATGCCTTTGCATCAGAATGGCAATGACTTCACGGTATGTTAGAGCATACTTCAACTTGTTCCTCAGAATGAGGATCAATGGTAAACACTCTCTGGCCTTGTGTGGACCAGATGAGGGTTTGGGGGCCTAACAGATGATGGTCAAATATAAGAGGCAAAATAATAAAAAGAAAACTCGGGAGAGAAATCACTATGATTCCACTTACAAAAGCACCCCCAAGCTTGTTGAGCATCCAGTGTTTGGGGGCATTTAGCCGTTTGAGATGCTTCTTAAGCCCTCTAGCCTGAAATAATAAAATTACCAAGAAATTAGAATTAAAGCAACAAATTTAACTTACTTCAAAAGTAATATTATATACATCAGATCAAAAGGTTAACCGCCTGATAGTAAGTGTACAGATGTCAGGAAAAAATTTAGAAAGTTCAGAGTAGATATTTGCGTATCTTTATATAAAGTGAGTTTGGAAACCTATCATCTATTATTGAGAAAGGTGCAATGAAATGTAAAAAGAGAATAGCGCAATTTATTATAGTTGAACCCAAATAGGCAATTTCTCAAGAGAAATCTTACAGTTGCCAATGTACTTGTTCTAAATGACTTTCTTGATAAAATGAAAGACATAAAGCTTAATTATATGTTATTCTTGATAAAATTAAAGACATAAAGCTTAATTATATGTTATACCTATGAGAACAAAACATGGTAGACCTAATGGAACTCGCACACACATGTTAAACACTAAAAGTAGTGCAGAACACAAAGGGAAAGCAAACTTTGAACTTACTTGCACAAAAGAATCATTTATGTAATATACCACGATAAGCAGTGACATTCCATAATTTGAAATATTATAGTTCATTGCAGGTGTGATAATCTTCAATAATTTAGTGGGCAACTTGATCTATTATTCATCCCATGTTAAGGTCAAGCATCACGCAATAAATCAAATGCAGCCATCCCACGACCCAGTGATAGTAAGCATTAAAAAGATTAATTCAGAAAAATGTCCAGAAGACAGATTAAAGATATGCCGCATAGTGATAAATTCAATTAAAAAAATGTTGAGCCTTTTCAACTAAAAGTAATGATCATATACACATCTAAAAATTAAAGTGAGTGGAAAATGAAGCTTCATATATTAACAAGAGTAAAATGACAAATAATCAGCTTGTGACAGCCTATGATAGCAGTGCACAAGAAGACCATAATAAAACCTTAAAACATGAACTCATGAAGATAATGAAGTCATATAATAGTTTCATGAACATAAGCTACACATGCAGATAATGATTCCATATAAGCTATGATGCCTTCAATTTCCCAAGGAGGATCATCAACCACCCGTAAATCCAATATCTAAAAATCCCAAATCTCATAAACACAAAAAACTAGAACTAGATAGAGAAACAGTGATAAACAGATAGAGGCTGCTACAGCAAACCTAGGGCTTTTATCCTTACATATTACAACATGCAGCTCCCTGAAGGAAAAAAAAAATCTCTACTTCAACCAATTCAGTAGAAGAAAGTCAGTCCAACGAGGAGACCTGAGACTCAACACCACTGATTTGATTGATTTCTAGTCATGATATGTAAGAGCATCTCCAATGCTGCCCTGCATTTTGCAGAGCAGCTTGAAGAATATTCTAGGAATATTCTCTAATTTGGACGGAAGAAATGCAGGGCACTCCAATGCACCTGCAAACAAAATTTTAATTAAAGTTATTTTAATAAATATATAGTTTAAACTAATTAATAAATTAATTGATAGTTATTATTTTTAACAAAAAATATTGTTAGAAACGTTTCGCCGATACCTTTTAATGAGACAAATATTGAATGTCTTTGAAGTTAATTTTAAATTAAGTATTTAATTTAATTAAAATATTATTTTTCAAATAAGCAAATACAGGGAGATCTATTTAATCCGCCCCAAAGGAACTACAAATAAGAATACAAAAATTACATTACACGAGAAAAATAAGATAATAATAGCTAGTAGGCATCTCTGTAGCCAGATGATGTTGATTCTACTCAACCTTCAATTGCTGAAGAGATTAAGGGCGATGATATCGAAAGATTCTGACAGTTCTTCGCTCGACATAAGAATATCCAAGATCAAGAGGCCGTCGTGAGGAAAAGATTGACACCGGACAGCTTCAGAATGCGCAATTGAACACTTATGACAGAGGCACGGCAATGAAGAATCTAATTTTTTTTTTTTAAAATTCAATGTATTTCAACATTTGATGTATTGCAAGTTCAATATTATTTTTATTTTGCTGCAAACAAAATAAGGATATAATAAAATAATAATATATTAAAATCTATATTAAAAATATTCAATGTTAGTCTCATTACGAAGATATCGGAGAGACATTTTCAATTATATAATTTTAATTAAAAATAGATGAGTAAATTTGAAACTATACTGGTTTTATATAATTAGTTTATTTATAATAAAGGATACATTCGATATTCTAAAAAAATCACATAGGATTGTAAGGATAAAATTGAAATTAATAAAAGTGATAGTAAAATGGAGGGTGTACTCCAAATTCACCATCTCCCTCCAAATTTGAAGGGGAAATGAGCTCCCTCCATTTTTAGAGGGTTTCGAGGGCAAGTGAGATCCCTCCATTTCTAGAGGGGAAATGGAGAGTGATTGGAGTGCTTCTCCCTCCAAATTTGGAGGAATGAAGGGCCATTGGAGATGCTCTAAGTAATGATCAAAGTAATAGTCAACCAAACGCTTCCAAAAAAACTTGGAAATGATTAAATTTAATATTTTTAATGACTGCACAACACTATCAACAGATGGCCTGTTAGACAATTCCAAGAGAGATTAGACGATGAACTATGCAACAAAGGTGAATTCAACACCATTCACCTTTCCATCTATCCCGGTAATAGGGCGAGTGACATGTTATCCTTGAGAAAACTGTTTGCTCCACCAGTTGAAAACAATTCCAATGATATACATTTATTTCATGTTAACAGAGCGTCCTAATTCTATTAACAATTTATTTGCCCCAATGTCCAAAATTAGCCTCCAACCTGTGTCAATATGATTTAACCAAAATATATTTCCTAATCCACAATTTAGTGCATTGAATAAAATACTGAAAATTAGACCAGAAAAATAAGACGGAAGATCCAATCTATATCATTTCAAGGTTAAACTACAAAGGATAAAAACTGTTTAAGTTTTATGCCTAATCTATGTTCCACGTATCTACACAAAAAATCACCCTAAGCATTCAACCGCGCAAAGCACTTGGAATTTAATTGATTGTTATAAATGCGGGCAGATATCAGCATTAACAAATCCAAAAAGTTAATCATGTGCCTCAAATACTTCCGCTTTAATCCCAATACTAATCAAATCCACAACCCTAAACAATCAATAGATCATTCACACAAATAGGGGATCGCGACTGTAAAAACCAGATTCAGACGAGAAATGGGAGCACAAAAATATTTGCGAAAAAGAAAATAAAATCTAGAAGATTATGAGAACAAATTAATCAGATCAATAGAGATGAGGAGATATTGAGGGAGAGGAAGGGAACCATCTTGTTCGTCTAGATCTCGGCCGCCTCCAACGCCTCGCTCCGGCTCTCTCAACAAAAGGACGCAAACGACAGAGGATGGAATCCTAACTCGTGTTGGCGGTTATAAAGGGTAGGGTTTAGGGTTTCGTTTGGAAATTACAAAATCGTCCTCTCCTGAGAATTTCGGGCGGTGGGTATGGGCCGGGCCGGGCCGGGCCGGTGTCAGATATTCATTTGATATAAATAGTGAGCCCCAGGCCCATCTGTGTGTCGAAAATCACAGGATATTCAATTCTCTCTGATTTATGGAGGAAAAAAGTTATCAATTATTGCTGAATAAAAAAGGAAAAAAAAGCCTAAAAAGATATTAAATACTTCAAAACAATACGTTTGAAATTTATACTGTGATAAACATTAGTACTAAATCAAAATTTAATCTACATTTTGAAATTCAGCCAGGTTCTAGTATTAATTTTGTAACGTTGGTTAGAACTGATTTGTGACCACTTGTCTCGACCCAGATCCAACTCAATTTTCAGGGTTGGATAAGAATTTTCAACCCAATGATATTTTTATGTTGTCTTTGGTAATTGATTTGGATTTATATGTTTCCCTTTTGATTATGATAAACTCCATTGTTATGCGCAGAATTGATATGATTTGATATTAATTGTTGTTCACGGGATTGACGTTTGCGTAACTTGATAGTATGATAATACCTATAAAAAGAAAATTATTGTAGATCAAACAAGTAATACTAAAATAAAAGAGTAATAACAATAACACGATGATTTAACGTGGTTCAGCTCAAACTTGGTTTACCTCCACGGAGAGAGAACTTGAGAGAGTTATATTAATAAACTTGGTACAAGGGATTTAACACTCCCCTTGATTCTTATTTCACCTTCCCCTTGAATCCTGACGAGATTACAAGAGTATATCTTCTCTCTACGCACTGTCACCTTCCTATCTCTTTCTTAACTTTCTCTAATCTTCTTCAAGATACAATATGCTAAGTTTTTACAGTACAAACCCTATTCTAATTCTGAGAAGAATTTTGATCATCAGATGCTTGAAGAATTTGATCAAAATTGTAGGAGTTGATCTCCTTGATCTAGAAGAATTCTAAACCCGTTAAACTTTAGAAACAAACATTCATTAAATAGAATCTGAATCCTATTCAAACTCCACCAAAAAGAAAACACGCACCGTCTCTGAATTTGAAACTGCTCGCTTCAGAACGGCATACTAGTCGACTGGTTTCTATGTATCTATCCAGTTGACTATATAACGACTGGCTTGAGCATTACTCAACTAACAGTCGACTAATTTACTTCAACTTGATTTGTTTCTCCTGCTCTAAGTTTGTCTTCTACAATTCGATTGAATCTTCTTCGACCATAATCTCTTTTTAAAAACAAGCAAATCCCAACACCCATAACCAGTGTGTTTTGGATTTTCAATTGATTGGATAACCTTACATTTATCATCTTTAGTCGTTAGGATTCGCATATCATTATTCTCAACTCTTCTACGGTTGAAATGTCTACTCTTCTGCTTTTCAATATTTAAATTGTGTAATGGATGTTCAAATCTCCATTTAGATGTCAGTTTGAAGATGAATCCATCACGCGATCTAAATTCTTTTTATGTACTAATTTTCTTATGTATGGATTGCATCAGTGAAAGTGAAAGTTTAAGATACAACTCTCTTTTAAAAATAAAAAATAAAAAACCTTTTTCTTGACGAAACATAAAAGAAATATTTGAAGAGCATATTTTCTTTTCTTTTCTTTTTCCCTTTTTTTTTTTCCCTTTTTTTTTTCAACTCTTCAATAACATCTATTATTATATTAAGCATTATTCTTGACAGTAAAGATTTTGCGAACTAAAATATCTTGACAACATGCTTCTGGTTGCGCCATTGTGTTTACATTCGTAATTATTTTTATATAAATATACATGTAATCATTACACTCAACAGCACAAATTAATATTTTTTTTCTATTCGTCACCAAAAAACAATTAAAATATTTATAATCCGAGAACGTGTCAGATAATCCGACAGTCAAATCCTACCCGGTTAAAATGGACCCGATCCGGATGACTTCAAGCTTATTGGGTTCTGGGTCAAGCATGGACATGTTCTTGTGAAGCTCTGGTCTGGACAAGAACAGTAAGAATCAAAAGTATTGGGTATTATATGCAAAACAGCCAATACAAGGATCCCTTTAAAAAACGGTCACCGTAACAGAGGAACGGATATTGGCACCCGTCAAATTGATTAACACACGCACCAGATTATGGCACCACAAAATTGATAAAGACAACCACCAAACTCCCACCAGTTTTTCAAAAATGGCTAACATACCCCCTCTTCCTCATTCCCTCCCATTTTGCTTTGCCGCCTCGCATCGCCATAAGGCCCTATCTCCCCCAGCATCCCCCCCCCCTCTGTCCCTAAGATCATCCCCCTTTTCTTCTTCTTTCCCGAGCTTTCCCATCATTCCCCAAGCGCCCATCTTCTTCTTCTTCCCCGAGCTCAGATTAGTTGAAGCCCACATGCCTAGTTCTGCTCACCCGATCATCCCGATCTGCTTGCGGCGCCGTTCGACGATGAATGTCGTGATTGTAGTTTCATTTGACCACCATTGCCGAACAGTTACAGATGTGTTTGACGTGTTTGACCGACCGAACGCGTCTGTAACCATTCTGCAATGGCTAGCGATCGAAACTATAACTGTTCCACCAACAATTGCCGAACAGCGTCAGGAGCAGATCAGGGAAGGGGGAGATCGGCATTGGGGGGGGGGGGGGGGGGGGAGGGAGGAAAGGTGAGGGTAGAGAGGGGAGAGGGGCCCGGGGGAGGCAAGGAAAGAGGGGTATTTTGTACTTTTTAGGGGTAACAGTGTCCAAAAAATAATGACACTCTTGTAACAAGGGAGCGGATATTTGCCACCTCAAAAAAAGATTAGGGCACTCACAATTTTGATAAAGACCCTCCTAAAAAAATGACAAAATTGCCCTATTATTCTCCTCCTCTCCCTTCCTCGTAGGCGACCGACACCCCCCTCCTCCCTCGGCCAACCGGCAACCCCCCCGACCGGCCTCCTCCCTCCCCGCGAACCGGCAACCCCCGACTGACCTCCTCCCTCCCCGCGACCCGCTGACGACCCCCCCCCCCCCCCCCCCCCCCCGAACGACCTTCCTTCCTCCCCGCGACCCATTGGTGACAAGATTGCCCTATTATTCTTCTCCTCCTCCTCTCCCTTCCTCGTCGGCGACGGCATCCCCCTCCTCCCCCGGCCAACCGGCAACCCCCTCGACTGGTCTCCTCCCTCCTCGTGACCCACCGACAACCCCTCCCGACCAGCATCCCCTTTCTCCCCGACCCATTGGTGAAACCCCTCCCTCTCCCTCTCCTCGACGCTCTCCCACGCCCTCCCCCCCTCCTCCCCCTTCCTGGTGTTAGGCCATCCCGGCCGAATAGAGAAACCTCTGTTCGGCCAACTCCGGTCGAAACAATGAGGGGGAGAAGGAGAGGGAGGTGGGGGAGGGCGGGGTTCGCCGGGAAGAAAAAGATGGAAAAGGAGAAGAGGTATTTTAGTCTTTTCATGAGGGTATCGGTGTCCAAAATTATAATGACACACTTGTAATTATTCGCGTGGTGCCCTTCTCATTTTTGGTGGCAATATCGGCTCCCTTGTGATAATCTGATGGCTGTGTTAATCTGTTTGGTGGCGCCAATATCCGTTCCTCTATTAGCGCACACAAAGAGAGGAAAATTAGCTCTCATTTCGATTCAACTGTTTGCAAAATACAATCAACAATCATGAAAGCAGACAGCATGTAGAATTGGATTACAAATTGAGTTGGAGATGATATGTGGAAAAGTCTCTATGAATTCTCCATGATCGTGGGGAGCCAAGCCTGTACCCACACAAACGCGGGCGAAGTGTTTGAGGAAATGTCAGTATGCAACTGCAAGCCCACTGGCGCCCTGTAAGGTATGCTATTGTTTTGTTTCATCTCATTTATATTGGTATGAAGCATCCGCATCTTGGTCGTGCCTAAGGACTAAATACATCAATTTTTTACTGCTATTGCCATCGACCCACTTCTTTAGTTCTTGCATTTTTAGCCTGTTTACTGTTTTATTCTTAAGATTCTTTTCTTTCAATGCGTTAAATCAAGTTAATGTATTGAATTATGGCAGTTGTTTTATCATTAGTGCTGAAGCCATCTTGATTTGGCCTAAGTGTGCTTAAATAATATTTGGCAGGGGTTTAAAATGGCCTAGCGAATTGTCCAAATAAACAGGCAGAGAACTAAAAACATATAAAAGGAGTTAATATGTCTTCATTCTTGTTGCTTCTTTAAATCAATATGGGAATGAAGTAAGGAGATACCTCTTCCTTTCAAAATCAGAAGGTGATATATTCATAGACAAAGGGTTGTTGTGGGAATTAGATCACCTTCTTATAATTTCAATCTCTATTAAGGATTCCATGTAGGATCCCGTGGGCTAAAGAAAGAAGCCTTAACCATCGAGTTGAGCAGCTTAATTGCATCTTCAGATTCAATGCACCTTGGAGTCTTGTACTGATTGATTGAGCCTCCTTGGTTGATAAGGAAATCCATTAGAGCGTCAAAAGCACCAGCCTCGACCACACGTATCTCTAGTGGACCCACAGACCGATCATGTGATCGACATCTTCGATAATTATAATCAAGTGATTCCTCCATGGCAATGCAACATTCTTGAAGGAGCTCTGCCTTGAGTGATGGGTCTGTGTCGGTGTTGCCGTCAGCTATGCGCACAATCTCCCAAAACAACACATAATGCCCAGGAATGGTCGAAGTGTCAGCATAGCTTGTGTACTCAACCAGTAAGAAGTTGCGTGCTTCTAGAAGCTTCTTAGACGAAGATATGCTATTCTGTAGGTCTTCTTCGTTGGTTTTGTCATTATCAATGCTGAGGGCGACATTCCTCCGGCAGATGAACCTGAATTGAGGGGCTTGATTGTGGAAACCAGTCACCTGAAGCACATCTCCAATCCGATACCTGTAGAGACCTGACCAAATTGTATTTGCATACAATTAGTATTTTTTTTGTCAGAATTCTCCTATTCCTTTTGTTTTGCTATCTGTTATTTCTCTTGTTACACCTAGAGTTGCAATTTCAGTTGTAGAGATTTGTCGTGGTTTATTCCTTAAATTATTTCCATCTATTACATCCTTGGTTAGAACATATATAATGCATCAACCAAGTTTGGGAAGAAAAGTGCACTAACTGTTCTTCATGGAGCTACAAGCACAGTGTATAGAATAGAGCTTACCCGCAAAGGTGGTAACCACGAGCTCGTAGTAACAATCAAGTTTCACATCCACTAATTCAACGAGTTCGACATCCCTCATCTCATCTTCTTCACAAATCCTTGATCTCAACCCATCGTCTAATGGCAGGAACTCAAAGTAGGCCATTTTTGGCAACAACGTGTATGAAACGTCTGCTGGATCACATAATGGCCTCAAGTTCACCCCAAAGTAGCACTCTGAAGAAGCATACATTGTGCAAACTAGTGGTATCATCCCATCAGTATGGTACTCCAATGCAGGAACATACTGTGCCATGGATCCTGTCAGCACTGCTTCAATGCACTTTGCTTTTGGCCACAAGCGGCAGAGTATACCCTTCCATGACCCATTGCAGATGACATTGATCTCATCAGCAAGTATGGGGTTTGGTGAGGAAAGCATTGCTGACATAGCTTCCCTACAAGCAGGGCTAGTGACCGACAAACTGAGGTAGCCAGTGCGGATATCATGACTGAGACTTAGCCAGTGGCGCTCAAGAAAGCTAATGCAGCGGAGTAACGCAGATGCAAATACAGCGCTGATGCGGAGGACGCTGTGACGAAGGAGGAGGCCAGCTAGGAGTTGACAATACATGCTCTCGTGGATGTCAGGGCAGAGGATGGCCTCATCTGGGCTGGTTTGGTCATTGAAGGGATCTGGAGAGCGGTTACGGAAGTGAGGGCTCTTGTAATAGCTGGTGAGGACGGGTCGAGCAGGGAGGCCGGAGGGGGTGGGCATTTCGGACTTCACAAAGAGGAGGTTCATGGCCTTGCCCTGATCCAGACCTCGAATGTACCTGTGTAGAAAGTATTTTGCGTTGAAATGTTTGTAAGCTCTTCTTTGTTTTCTAACTTTGATTTCTCGTTTGTTAAAAAAGTTATTTATAAGGTACCTTAAAAGTCCTTTTTTCATCTAAGTTAAAAGTTTGTGGTATGTAGCCTAATTCAAATTGGAATTCTGATAAGTAGAGTTCCTTTTTATTCTTAACTACATGATACTAGGTCCTATGTACAATATAAAGTTCTAATCATAAAATGGACTTTATCCAGGAAGATCAAGTGAAATTTGGCAAACAAGAATCCCAACAATAAAAAAGAAGGAACAAATGGGACAGTACTGTTTACTAAAGGCCTGTTATCAAATGCAAAGTGAGGTTTGGTTTTCCAGAGAATTCAGGCTTCCCTTCTTGAAACCATAGGAACATATATGAAATGCTTTTGTCATACTATCATTCAGTTTTTTCTTTTTTCTTTTTAATTCTCTAATATCAGCTTCTTTTAGCAGAAGTTGAATTTTATTGAAATAATATTGAATGCAATAGGAAATGCAAGCAACGGTAGTCATTTATAAAATTTACATTTTTCATGTTATAAACATGATTACCATGGCATTACCGGACAAGCATGCTTGTTTCTGTATATATGTATGCATATGTAAATATATGGCATGTACAACTTGTGCCTCTCTTTGTTTAGCTTTCTATCACAAGTAATTGAAGAACATCGAGAGATTATATTTATATGTAGAATAATTTGAGGACAGGCTGGATTCCTGTCCTTCAAAGAATGTACAGAAGTATGTTTTGATAGAAATGGCTAGACCATTTTTGTTTATGGCTCAGTACCACCTTATGTACCATACAGAATGTTGACCATCCAGGTATATTGGGGTTTCTGTATGGATTTGTATTGAAATATCTGACACTTCATCACAATATATGTGGTGATAAATAGCTAAGAAATGCTAATACTTGGCGGTTTCCATTAACACTTAAATATATTTATATAAAACCCTAGGGAATGTAAAACTCGGTGTTTTTCATGGTCTTCAGTTTTAGGAATTTGGGGTTCTCAAGAAATAGCAG
This sequence comes from Agave tequilana, assembly GCA_038442645.1. Classification (NCBI taxonomy): domain Eukaryota; kingdom Viridiplantae; phylum Streptophyta; class Magnoliopsida; order Asparagales; family Asparagaceae; genus Agave; species Agave tequilana. Next base: position 38,517 of record JAVJIF010031097.1, read on the forward strand.
AAATAATTTTCTTCTGATAACCAACAAAGATCTACTAGGATTGAGCTTTCCAATAGGTGTGTGATTGTGTCACTGTTTTAAAATTATACAGTTTGATGAACATGAAAAGGCTTTGTTCGCTTACTGATTCATGATAGGCATTATGAGGTTATAGAGGTATGTCCGTCGGTCTAGATCCTCAGCAATGGATGGCATCAACTTTGGCTCCCCACCTGAAGTCCCTGAACTGTTAATAGAAAACAAAGTTTAACATTCATGGATTTTCATGTTTTTAGAAAGAATCTTGCAGAGTTCTCGCTGAGGATTTGTTGCATTATTTGGAAAAGTGAGGATGTTGTTTAGTTTGTCCTCGCCATTCATATGGCTTGAATTATCAGGTGTTGCAGGACTTATCAAACTGAGCAGCACAACTTCTGAAAAAAAAATCAGATAGAAATCATGTTGAACTAAAGATCAGAAGTGACCACATGTCTGCAACGGGATATAATGAGGAGACAGCAAAAAGGTAGATGCCATGGAGAAAGATAGTGTGGAGTCTCTCTAAGATGTGTGTGGTCTTAGAGAAGTGAGACACTTCCTCCTCAAATCAACTTTGAATATAAGAACAGACAACATTTATGCAAATGGATATAAAGGAGACGCAAAAGAGGAAGATGCCACACAGAAAAATTTTGTGGGGTCTCTCTAAGAGTGAATGGTTGAGAGCATGATTGCTTTTTTTATAGCAGTGAGACCCCTTTCTCTATTCAAATCAACCTTCTCGTTGGGAGCTAGAGTTCAAATTTAGCTTGGGTTAATTTTTGAAAGTATAAAAAAATTATGAAATATTGAGACATGGAACAACTACAGGGGGAGAGGATGGTTAGCACCTAATCAACATTTCTGTGATGGGGTGTCCAGATATGATGGAAGAATCCTCGCCATTGGCAATTCTCTGGATGTATGGCCGGATTGCAGCATAAGTGATCACAGGGACCCGTCTCTTATAATCATAAGCATCAGTAGATCCCTCCATGTACCTGCACAAATACTCACTTCCTCTATTCCTTGTGAGGATCTCCTTCAGGATGCTCTCTTGGGCTTCTCCAGCATTCACAGTCACCTTCTCGAGTTCTTCGAGTGCTTCCTCTCCTTTGTACTCCAACCTCTTCCCATCCATAGCTCAAAAATGCTAATTGCTAAGTGAAGAAGAAAACGAGTGGAGGCAAGCATGAGATGTGTAGGCTTGGAGCCTCCTGGGTGCTTATATAGTGTGAGCACGGATAAATTTAGTAGCATATATTTCTCCTTTTCTTGTCGGATCGTATGGAAGGCCCACTGCCCTTTTTTTATGCAATGTCATGTTTCCTTCCTTTGCAAACTCCCATCATCGTAATTCCTATAGAAAGGAATATCCCCCTGTTTGAGCTAATATGTTTGTTTTCTTTGGTTTTTTTTCTTGTTATTTTATTTTCGGGGTAAGGATAATGCACAGGATAGGCACGAAGCTCCAGCACTTGTTTTCTACAGCTCTTCAATCCAACTTTTAGATTGTGATCCCGTTTTCTAATAAAGCTACATGAAGCTAAAGTGTGATGAGAAAATTTTGTTCCTAGAGAGGTAGGATAAGATCAAGTTTCTTTTATGTAGTAGATGGTTAATTGAAATTATGTTCTGATTCTTTGGATTTGCTAGGTCTTTTTATAACATTATAATGGACTGGGAATTTTCTTTCCACACTTTTAGTATCATCAAGAGCAACTTACTAAAAAGCAATAGCAGTATTTACTCTTGTTCAAAGGAATAAAATGGTGCAACTGAATCTGAAATATTATGATCTTTAAAAACTTAATGAATTGAGTCATCTGTTGCTTTGTGGTTGAACACTGATTAGGTGATTCTTTTTTTTATATAAAAGATCTGTACCCATTCAAATAAAATTCACAATGGGTGAGGAAGTTTAGAAATAGAAAATAAACTAAATATTTTTGTGGAACTTAACTTTATCTTAAATTTTGAATTAACTAGGAGCAGTGCATAATTATGCATCGACTAAGAGTTTAAACAATCCATTGAATAATATACTTTTTAATGACATTTGATTCCCAAAATTAAAGTTTAACTGAAATTTTTGTTAATCCAATTGAAGAGAAGATATGGGAACAATAAATGTCATTACGTCTATTGAATTATGTAGTAATATTTATTAGCTCTTGATACGTGGAGACTTACAAAAGTCATAATTAGCTAAGTAGTTTTAGCTACAGTCTTTGAATTATCTCAACCCTGAATCTTAACAGTCATAGATTAAATTATCTTAACCATGATTTTTATATGGTCACATGTACTTACATTTTGATATTAGGTTTTAAAACTAAAGACACACCAAATTTCTCTTACCGCAGTTACAATCATGGTTCAAAGTCTCGGTCTCGGCCGTCGACTCGGCCTGCACCGAGATGGATCGGTCTCGGCGACTCGGAACGGAATCGGACGATACGCGCAAAACACTACATAGAATGTTAAAAAAATAATGAAAAAATCATGACAATTGTAAAAAATGTAGACATCAAAATTCATGTATCACATATTCATAATATATCACCTAGCACATGAAACATAAAGTGAAAGTATAAATACAAGAATCGTCGGTAGAAATATATCAAAATATATGTATAATATAGTAAATTGCACAAAATAATTCATAAGTCCTGCTAATATAGTCATTTCCATATTGAATTATGAGGAGAAATAAAATCATCATTATCATCATCCCCTGCGATAAATATATAAATCAGGTATATAGTTTCCATAAGAATAATAATGTGTTTGTGGGTGAGATCCTGTAGACTGAGATGATTGATCAGAAGATCCAGCATTAGAGTAATATGACGGCAGGGGTTATGCAATATCAACACCGTGGTGATAATACCTAAAATCTCAATATTCAGTACTACTAGTAGAATATTCAGTGATAGAATGTTGGCCAGATATCAAACTTAACCCCTCCCTATAAATGACCTTCAAGACTATGATGACCATGTAAGTAGTTATCATGTCCACTTGAATAATCATCCATAGAACTGAAATCAACTAACCGATCCAAATGCCTATGCTGTTGCGAAATTCTCGTTCAACCTTCATGATCTGTATCTTGTGCGGTATAATATTTTAAATCCCACGTCATAGCACCACCTCGTTGGCTTCCACCAACACCATGAGTTTCTTCATTATTATCACCATCATCTCTATAACCGCTTTCATCATCATAACCATCGTCACCGTCATTACCATCGTCATCATCACCGCTATCACCATCGTCGTCGCCATCACCGCAATCACCGTCACTTTCGTCACTACGACGAATACCTTCATCCAACCAACTTAAGTCATCTGATGATAACATCGGTTGTTCTCCCTCCCGAATTCACTCATCTAAAATATTATCATCATTGAAAATATTGTTCAGATCAATTGGGTTGTAATAATCATAAATATCGCTTATACATGTCAAGTTTCTTATTCGCAACTGCATATTGTAATGCATGAATACTAGTTTATGCAACTTTTTCATTATCAACTGGTTGTGCAATTTTGTATGATTCAGCGACCACGTGCTCCAATTTCTTTCACAACCTGATAAAAACATATTTGGCTTAAAACTTTGATGGTAATTTTTTGCAGATTGGGAGCTTCTTCGTCATAATTAATTCACCAATCAGCTGGAAAAGATTGATGCACTGCTTTTCTAATCAGTGAGCTTCTAAATTCTCCAACTCCATCCACAAATAATTTTATCTGTAAGAATACACATCATAAGCATTAATATTTGAATAACATTATATCGATGAAATAAATAAATTATTATTGCCTCATTAATAGCTCTTACTTGTTTATTCAAATTCGGTTCCAATCTTTTAATGACCTCCTTTAATCCATTTCTCACTTCTGCATGTGTAGAATTTTTTTAAATATTGGAGTTCTGGATTTAAAAAATATGCTGCAATAATGTAAGTACATGATTGTTATGATATGACAGTTTTAATTTCTAGTCAACAAATATGATTTTTAGACAAATGAATAACCAGCAGCATGCAAGTGTCTATACAATTGTCCCTCCCATCTTCTATCAATGATATCCTAGTATTTCTTTCAGTTCTTATTTGATGCCTTTATAATCAATTTTGCTCTATCCATAACTTCATATATAATAGATATGTAGGTTTTTTGTCCTGATTCACTATCTTCAAGACTTTAACAAGAGAATTCATAATGTTTTGGACCTCTCTTGCCTTCTTTTAAAACTGATCAGTCAGAATGAGATTAGAAATCTTATCTCTCACACTTCTTATACTCTTTTTCTTGTTGAATTTACGCCATTCGGTAGTCGTACACATTCTTTTTAAATCTTGTTCATAGCGAATAAAGCTTTCAATAGAATTAAACTCGGTGGCAAACCGTGTTATACTTGGTCTCAACAAATCTCTATCTCTGGTAAATAGCTTCATTAAATTCACTATTTTGATGCTATTGTAATTGAATGATGTGATCATCTTAGCATCATCTAATATCTCCTTGACTGATTTCACAGAGCCAATATCTTCAAGTATCAATTCAATGCAATGTGCTACACAGGGAGACCAAAATAAATATTTTCTCTTCTCTGTCAACAAGTAACCAGCTGCTTTGAAACTCGCATCATTGTCTGTTACAATCTGCACGATATTTTCTTCAACTTCATCAACAATTTTATCCATTAGCGAGAATATATAATCAGCAGTTTTCGAGATATTAGTAGTATCAACAAAAGTATGATAGATCATGCTTCTATCACAATAAATCATGAAATTATAATAGGCTTTCTATTCCTGGAACTCCAGCCATCACATATGATTGTGTAACCATACTGCGGCCATTTTATTTTTATTAAAGAAATATATATCTCAATTTCTTTCATTTCCTCCTCTAAATAAAGATTGCCAATCTGGTACCCTGTAGGGCCTTTTACACTTGGGCCTGCCTCCGCAATAGTATTAATCATGGCTTGGTAGTACAGACCACTATAAGCTGCATTAAATGGTATTGCATTGTAGTGAAAGAATTTTGTCATAGATTTTTCAACCTTTTAATATTCTCAGTTGAGAACATGCTTTTGATTGATTGGATCAATATCACGAGCTGAAATTTCAGCTTCTCTCGTAGTAATACTCCGACACAATTCACGGTTAATCTCTGATCCTGAAGGTTGCAAACTACTGCCACTAATATCTCTTGTATGACCTTCTGTCGATCTCCAAGCCATTTATGACTTTCTTTCATAACTTGTTTTAGTTGTCTTCTTTCAACTCCTTATAAACTAACAACTTCTTCAATTTCATTATCAGAATCTTCATCGGGCGCATCATAAAAATCTTCCTCACTTAAAGATTTCATAAGTCGCTTTCTTAAATTTTATGGCCGCTCTTTCTTTACCACCTTCAGAAAGATGTCTCATTATTTGAGATACATCTTTTGGTACTCGCAAGCATCTTTCCACCTGACCGAGTATATGTGCTATATGTTGCTTCAATCTAGTGATACCACCATGGATTTGTTTCCCACAATAATTACACTTCACAAGTTTTCTACTTCCACCAACAGGGGTACCATATTCTCATCCAATATCGCGTTGCTTTGGAGTCATATTGAAATTTAAAAATTATCTGTTAAATTAAATTAAAACTAAAATTAACTAAATTAAATTAAACTAAATTAAATTAAACTAAATTAGTTTATACTATATTAAGCTAAACTAACTTAATTACCTAACTTTAATAAAATTATTAAATTACCTAACTTAATTAAAATTATAAAATTAAATTAAATTAACTTAAATTAAGTTTAACTAAACTAAACATGAAATTAAATTAAACTCAAATAATTGAGAATAGAGAGACTTAGAAGAGAGGGAGAGGGGGGACTGAGAAGAGAGGGAGAAAGAGGAACATAGGGGAGAGAGACACAGAGAAAGAGACTGAGGGAGAGAAAGAGGGACTGAGGGAGAGAGAACAGAGGGAGAGAGAGTAATAGAAGAGAGACGCAGAGGGGGAGAGAGGGACTGCGGGAGAAAGAACAGAGGGAGGGAGAGAGGAATAGAGGAGAGACGCAGAGAGGGAGAGAGACAGAGATCGACGGGGGGGGGAGAGAGGGAGAGAGATCGACGGAGAGAAAGAAAAAGAAAGACGCAGAGGGAGAGAGGGGGGAGATCGACAGAGCGACAGGGAGAGACAGAGACAGAGACAGATGAGAGAGGGACAAAAAGAGAGACGTAGAGGGAGAGGGAGAGAGATCGACTGAGAGAGGGGGGAGACAGAGACAGATAGGGAGAGAGAGATGGAGACAGAGACAGAGAGAGAAGGACATAGAGAGAGATCGACGGAAAGAGAGAGGGAGGGAGATCGACGAAGAGAGACGCAGAGGAGAGAGGGAGGGAGGGAGAGGATCGACAGAGAGAGAAAGGGGGGAGAGAGATGCATAGGGAGAGAGATCGACGAAGAGAGAGACGCAAAAAGAGAGAGAGACAGAGATCACAGAGAGAGAGAGGGGAGAGAGTGGGTACGGGGTACCTGCGAGGGCACAGCGGAGCGACGTCGATCTGCAGAATTTTTTTGTTTCCTCGCTCGCTCCTCTCTCTCTCTCCTCTTTATATTGGATCACGAGCGCCCAGTCGAACGCGAATCGGTTTCGACTCAGAGTCGAATCGGCTAACTCGGCCGAGTCTTCAGAGACTCGGCCGAGTTGACCGAGTTGGCTCCTTCGACTCGGACCCGCCCTTTGACATGGGCAACCGAGTCGGCTCGGATCAGGCCGAGTCGTATCCGACTCAGCCGAGTCTTCGTTCCCTGGTTATAGTTCTATATGTGGATAATGGATTTCACGTTCTGAGGTTTCTATAGATCACTCGTGAGATAATGCAACAATAGTTGGAAAGTCAGATGTCAGATTAGTTCTGGAATGTCAGAAAAAGTGGTTAGTACTCATTTCCTCAATCCCCTTCATATGTTTGGGATTATAATTCAATCACACAATTTCAGTATTGCCATCCAAACCCCTTTGACTAATGAACATTCCAGAGTGATCTGCCTCATATGTTGGTTTGGTCATGATAACTTCCTGTATCTAAGGATCTAGTCTTCTCATTTATCTGAATGCCGAACTTCCCGACACAAAACAGATATACTATCAGTTTGGACATGCCATGACACTGTCGATCTATTCCCTCCCAGGTCTAAAATGATCCATATTGTGATGTGAAATCTTCTTATTAGAAATAGAGACAAATTCAAGGTGGCAGACATTTTCAGCTCACGTTGCTGTCCTAGTGTACTTCCACTTCTTAATGCCACAGGCGCATTGATTCAAAGCACAGATAATTGCAGTCTGCAGCATCATAGCCATCAGACCTTGACCCTTTAGATATTGTTACCTTTCTATATGGTGGAAGTTTTGATTTGCTAAAGTTCAATAGGATATGACAAGTTTATCCTACATTACATGTTATGAAGGTTTGTAGGCTACCGTGGACATGAATCTTCCTTTAGGGAATATTATATCTATGACCCAACTTAAACATCAGGAACATGCATTGAATAATTCTACAATGTATGCCATAAAATAATTCAGAACCTCTATTGGTATAATATCAAATTGAGCACAGGGAGATGAGGACCAAGAAAGTCATAAGGGTTTATGAAGTACTGTGACATGGAATAAATCTATATTGAAACAAGATTCCAATGGGAGCCACTGACAATTCAATTAAATTTTATTTCTTACTGCGTTAAAACTTTTGTTTTCTCTCACAAGCTTGAATTTTGATATATATATATATGAGGTCACCAATCTATCTAGCATAAAATGATAGTTTTCATCTGTACCATTTTTATTATTCATTTTCTTTTTTGAGACACCATAACAGATCCTGTTAATCAATCTTGCACAATGTACAAAGGCCTCCATGGAAGAAAGACTTGGATATTGTTTTTGTTGCTAAAGTATTAAATTATTGTAATTATATGTATGTTAATCAAGCTTACATTCGGGTTTTGAGAATCCTATTAAGTCATTTTAACAAGTCTTTCTTGCTTATATGTCGTCTAGTCAGAATTCAGTAAACTCTAAAGTCAATTCTCAACCAAAATTCAAACCCCAACCAATTGATAATGTTCTTTATCCAAGTTTAAGCAACTACACCAAATTATTAACCTGAAACTAATCCTCCACATGTTCCTAGGTCATGTTGAGGAAGATGATTGGTGTCAGTTAGCTCCAAAATACAAGAGGGAAATCATTAGACATCCAACCAGTTCCCTAAAAAAGGGAAAAAAAAAAGTACTGATCTAATCAGACTATAAACAAGTCCATCGGATTGCTTCTATGAATTATTCGCAAGAATGGATGATTTTCTACCCTATTATTAGCAGGACACTCTTTTCCTATCTACAGTGCAGCAAAACAATTGTTTGTGCCTGTCGTGCGCGCGCATGCGCGGGTGGGTGGGTATGTGTGTGGGGGTGCATGCGTGTATGCAGGTACGAGGGTGCACGCGCACACGTGGGTATGTGAGCACCTGTGCATATGTGCATGTGTGCATCTGTGTGAGTGGGTATGTTTGTGTCTATGTTTGTGCGTGCAAATGCGCATAAGGGCCGTGTGTGTATGTAGGTGTGGGGGTGCACGTGCATGCACTTGGGTGTGTGAGTGCCTGTGCATATGTGCACGCTCGCATTTGTATGAGTGGGTGCGTGTATGTGCGCTTGTGTGCCCATATGTTTCGGTGTGCATGTGTGCAGAGGTGCGCATGCGTGCACATGGGTGTGAGTGCATGCGCATATGTGCATGTGTTGATGCGGATATCCAGCACACATGGCGCTCCACGGATTGACCTATCTTTGTTTGGAGTCTATATTTTACTTGTTTGAGTCGAGCATATTTTTCTCTTTATTTTTAACTTTGTGTTTATCTTTTTAGTCTCACATTGACTATGTGGAGAAAGTCTCAAGTCTTGTAGACCTATAAAAGGGCAAGAGTCAATAAGTTGTAATCATTGAAATATTGATGAATGAAAATTTTGCATTTTTCTCATTGAAAATCTCTTTTGTGAAATTGGTGAAACCATTTCAAATTAGGTCTTGGAGTGTGAAGCCCTTGATCAAAAGGTTTTTGAGTGTGAAACCCTAAACCTAGTTATCCCCTTTTCTCACATCTCAAAATTCTCATCGCAATTATCTCATCCTTTTCTTTTTCACATTTATATAAATCCTACAAAGCCAGAGCCAGAGCCTTTACAAATCAGCACCCAATCAAATAAAAAAAATCAGAACAAAGCTCAAAGACCCTAGCCTTTTCCTCTCCCTTTCACACACACAGCCGCCGCCGTGGCCCCCTTCTTCCCCTCATCTCTCTCTTCCCTACAACAGCACCCACCAAACCCATCCCTCTTTGTCTTCTTCGTTTTCCCTCGCTTAACAGCACCCAACAAAATCCCGAGCTCGCCATCTCAGCAAAGCATCCCCTCCTCTCCATGGGCACCTACGAGCAGACCTGGCTCGATGCCCGCAACTTCAGATCTCTCCTTGTCTGCATCATCTTTGATTGCCCTCTTCCTCATAATCTTGACGGAGATCAGCCAAGCCGCCCGCTCCCTTGCCTCCTTCCTCTGCGCACAATAGGAGCCATCAGGTCCACGTCCTTCAATAGAGCTAGTTGAGCCATGCGTCCGTCTCCTTTCCACGCAACCTGCAGACACCAAGGTTTAAGAGCAACATACCAAGGCTCAACTATATCAAGCAGACTTAACAATACAAGTTTAGACAATACCGGATACCCGAGAATGAAGCTTCTCGGTGGGTAATATCTCTTTCGAACATTCAGATTATTTAATTGGACTATCATAAATTTATTTGTAAATTATTATCAAAAAATTCTTATTGTCCCCTGTCAATGTAAGTGCGTGCAATTCTATTTGTGCTTGTTAGCTCCTGATTTGAATATTGCGAATAGGACTTATTCAGGGTAATTGAACATTGTATTTGTTTCTAAAGATTAGAATATCTAAACTACGCATGCAATAATTGTTAAAATTCATCTGGCCACATTATTAATTTTAAATAATTTCCTATTGAAAATCATCAATTTGGTGAAATGTTGCGGAACTCGATATTATCACTGGTTAATCTCAATACGCTCTTTTGTTTCACATCAATTTGGTATAAGAGCATAATTTAGATAGGAAACTTGTATTAGATTTAGAAAATTTTTAATTTTATTTAAGGCATTTTTTAGAAAATTTTGTTTTTATTTTCTTTTGCATAAAAAAATTTAAAAAATGGCATATAGGAAGTCTCACATGTCTACTATAGATGTCCCAACGTTTGTGATCGTTTGGACTATTCTGGTCGTTTAAGTAATCTCCACTAGGTACTCGCTCTCTGAGATGGAGAAACTCAGATTCGCTATCACGAAATTAACTGGACAAGCGATCCAATACTGGGCTTATATGAAAAGAAACAGGAAAGCCTGATTCCCGATTGAGAATAAGAGCTATATGAAGGACAAACTCATCAGTAAGTACGTGTCACCATATTTCTACCAATTTAAACTTTTCTCACCTGTTCAACAACATAGTCTAGCACTGTTAAACTCCCACCTAGACAATGATATTAAGGATCAATGAAATAAAAGCACTAAAAAGAAGTCTCCTTCTGTCAAATGACGTGTCACTATATTTCTACCGATCTAAACTTTTCTCACTTGTTCAACAACATAGTCTAGTACTGTTAAACTCCCACCTAGATAATGATATTAAGGACCAATGAAATAAAAGCACTAAAAAGAGGTCTCCCTCTGTCAAATGCGATAATTGTCAAGGTTGTACGCATAAAGCTAACACTTGTCTCAGACTCTTTAGGGTTGTCATTATAGGCGGAGTTCCCACTGCATCCCATAAATTGGATAGTATTATTCCTCCGGTAATCACTCACGTGGTAAAGGAGTTTAGTGATATAGCCCCAAAACACTCTGACTCTGACAAAGAGATCACAAGTAATTACATTGAGGAGTCAAGTACTTCAATTTCTCTCGAGGTCACCCAAGTGACTACGGAGTTTACTGATGTCTCTCCTAAAGATAGTACTCCGATTTTCTTTGAAGTCACCCTTTTGATCACGGAACTTGTTGATGTCCTTTCTGAAGACCTCCCAGATAAGGTACCACCAATGCGTGTTGAATATGTCATTATGTTAGTCTCAGGAGCTAGTCTTCCCGACTTGCTACTATAGGATTGACCTTGTCAAGCATATTGAACTCGGAAGGCACTAATGTGATAAAAGCATTACTCTTAGCATAAAAAGGAGTTTTCATTTTCACTTTATAAGAGTAAATTTTTGTCCTTCAGCTCATCTTGGCCTTACAAAATGAACTGGTCTTGGTGGTCCGCTCGCATACATAGCCATGTGGCTTTGGCTCATCGTCAATGCCCTAACATATGATGCGTCAATTCTTCTCGATGGGTAACATACTCGTATTGAATACATATTCGATACGATTCTCGTTGGATACTTGTTAGATTCTTATATGATACTTCTGTATAAATTTAAAAGTTATCTAGTCTAAAACGATAATAAAATATGAACTGGATGCTTTATAAATTTCTCCAGAAATGATTTTAACCCTACAATACACTAATTCTATATAGTTTCTCTTTTAACCTATCTCAGAAGTCTTCCAATATTTTTTTCTCCATGATTAGATTATAAAATATCATAACTATATAACATCCATATATCCGTATCATATCATATCATATCTTATGCTTGTATCGGTATTCGTACAACCTTACTAAAACTCATTCAAAAATGAAACAGACGGAGAAATTTCAAGTCTTTGAAACACTTTGCTTTGCTCGTTAATATCCAACAAGCTCTTTTAGACAGATTTTTCAACAAACTATTTCACAAGCCAAAAGGGACAAAAAAATTACAACACATTCTAAATGGTTTAAAGTAATTGTAAAAGTGATGTAGAAATTACTTCACGAAATCAGGAATCAAAATGCCTTCAACCCCTAAATTCTTGCCATGGACCTCAAGTCTTATTAATCACATTTTTCTCCCTGGATATTTGCCATGGACCTCAAGTCAAGGTCAAAACCCCACCCACAAACTTACCTTAAGCCCCACGAAGAAAGGACGACCTAACGCTGATGTGGCACTCTTGCTGATGTTATCCTAATGACCTCCCTTTCCTTAACAATATCCTAATGTACTCTGCACCTCACCAAGATAATCCCGTTATATCTCATATATTTTTGACTCTACAACAGTGATATGCACGATAAAGAAGCTATATGTGCCATATGTGCTGTCCATTTAGCATGCTAAAGCATTCCAATCAAATAAGAACTCAACTCAAAAAACAAAGAAAAGGTAGACCAGTGATATGATTGCATCACATACTTGGAATACATTCTTCTCCAGTAAGAAAGGCACTAATGAGATAAAGCATGAAGGTAACAATAACATGAAGTGGCTGAAACATCTCACTTCAGCAATCAAAGGTAAATTATCAGATACAAAGTAATTCCATGCATTCTGCGTCCAAAGTGTTTTAGAAGTATCAAGAACATGACATTGCAATTCAATTTGCAATCTTTAGTGTCGCCATCGTCATCTTCAAAGTTTGTCGCTTATGCAAAGGGTGGGTGCTCGCCGCATCCCATTTGATCTTTTTGGCCAACAAAAGAGTGCCGGGATGCTTCCTGAAAATGAAAATGAAGCTCCATATAAAGGTGTATGAAAGTAATATGTCAGCCATGAGTCCTTTGTTTGTCTTTACCTTTGAATCCTGGTGACTAGGAGGAGCACCTATATTCAAATTATGCTGCCTGCCATTGCCAGGTTGGTGTTTTGATTTTGGGGGGGGGTTGGTTGGGGGGGGGGGGGGGGGGTGGGGGGTGGGGGGTGGGGTTTGTGTGTGGGCGGGGGGTGTTGGTTAAAGAGTGTATGACAAGCCCACTGGTCAATGGTAGGTGAAGGGTACTACGGCATAGTATTCGTCAGGAGAGCACTATATGGATGGTGGAGATCATGGGAATCAATTCTTTCTGCATTTGTCGAGGAGGCAAAGCACTATGTGAGGAAGGGGTGACCTAATAGTTTGATTCCTATGGCTATGGTCTGAGAAATGGTGCAAGAGGACTTTAGGTGATGATGAAGTCTTGCACAAGTGCTTAGACAAACAGGGCAATGTGTTCAGAACAGAGGAAGAAGGTCTTGGGTGATGATGGAGCCATGGACAAATGCTTGGACCAAAGAGGAAGCAATTGCTTTTGGGCTCGGGTGAGTGGGTGAGTGCAGTCTGTGCACTTTTGCAAGGATGGTGGACATAGCCTTTTGGCCCTGGAAGACTTGGGAGTATGCTTTGCACATGGGGAGGGCAATCATGTAGTTCAATGTCACGCGCGCGCGCACACACACAACACACAACACACACACACACACACACACACACACACACACACACAACACACACACACATGCATACGCATACGCATAGAGCTTTGAGTTAGGCCAAGATGCAACTACTTGCGTAATTGCACCTAGTACAGTGGATGTGGGTGATCTAAATTGCAGAATGATCTAAATAGGATATGGCTGACAAGATCTCCATGGATATTGAAATGTTACTAATATATTTAGCATCAAACTGTTGAGAGTAGTATTTCTACCAGTATATATACTGCAGTTGGATTTTGGCTTGTCCATTTCATCAGTAATCACATAATAGAATAGATTCATCCTCTTACATTTTAAGGGTAAAACAAAACAAACACAAGAAACTTGCCTTCAACAAACTGAAAGCAAATTGCACATCATTTCACTGTTCTGAAGTTTTCAGAATGATATAGCTGTGCTTTTATGTGTAAGGTGAAGATTGTTATCAGCCTGGTTCATAACAGCTTGCTAAAGTTTATTACTTTTGGGAGAGATTTGACAAGTTCTGTTCTCCATTACTGATATGACGAAAGTAAATGAGAAAGTTTGGAAGGATTATTGATTTCTAAATTATAGCGAACACAGCAAAATCACTAGCCATGACACAGGAAGATGAAATACAACTTACTGTCCTCTTTACTCAGGGATGCCCCATTTTCTGTCTCGAGCGAGACCAACTCCACAAGTCAAAATTTTGAAAATATACTCATTGAAGAAACATAAGCAAATTCATGAGCATCGAGCAGCAGGCCATCAACTTTGATCATATGCATTATGTTTTATGTACCAGTGAGAAACGAAAAGGGAATAAATATCTGAAGGATTTCAAGGAGTAAAAACAGGAGCAATAACACAAGGGGAAGACTCGATTATCTCGCGAAAAAAAAAAAAAAAACAAGTCCATCCGTTTAAGATAAAGATCGGTGTACTCCCATGGTACATTGGCTTGTTGAGATGCAGGCACCAACTTATAAATCACTAGCGCAATTGGTTCGCTAAAAGTACAGAGACAGAAACAAAGAAAAGCAAACCACATATTGCAAGCACTCAGAAAGATGCCATCATTCAACCCAGACCTCTGTTTATGCCTGTATTCACAGATGTTGCTAACATACAGAATGTAACACGTTTCCGAGCAGAGAAGGCAAATAACAAAGGTACAAGAGAGACATTTACTAGGAGAAAAATGACAATTAAACTGAAAATTTTAAGCAACATTGATGGTTCAAGAGACCAAAAAGCCGCGATGGGCTATTAGTACATTTCATAGAATTCACTGCAGTTTTTGCTCAGCTGCGGGTTTTACACTTTAAATAGGATAACGTCTAACTCAAGTCACTAGTTTCTGCCAAAAAAGTTTTGCCATTGATCTGGCTTTAATAGGAGGATCAAATATCGGTATCTCCTGTCTACTGCTGCCTAACTTCAACTTTCTTCTTCGTCCAGAGCCTGTCCAGAGCACTATCAGCATCACCCTGCAAAACCATAACCAACATTAGGAGACAACTCGGAGATGAAGTCATAACAATCACTGTCAATCTACAAAGAAGTAGAAGAAAATGTTAACGTGTATAAATTAACAGTTAATTTGAGGCCCAATACCCCCTGCTTATATTTCACAGGCCCCTAATACAATTCATAAGAGTAATGCCTAGCACAAGGGCCTATGGCCCATACAGAATAGAGATAAATATCCTCTCAGAAGAAAACCACTTATTATTCTTTCAGCTAAAGTATATTTCAACATGAGGCACAGAGACCAGTTTTTATTGTAAAGTGAAATTACTCAGCTATAACTTGCACAGAGTCGATTAGTTCAGGTTTTTAGCAGAACACACATGTATGGGTTACAAGAAGGAAACATATTCTTATTCCAACCATCAAACCTGGGAGAGTAGGATACGACAAGGCTCATTTCTGGCCTCAATATCTGTTACCTCTAAATTCTTTGTCAAAAAGGCAATATAAAACACAATGAAGTGATAACTTCCATCCTCGTAGAAGGGAGACATTCATGTTTGTGGGCTGCCTTGAGCTTGTGGCCTCTCCCATCTCAATTTGTAAAAGAAATGTGCAAGGCAATAATACATAACAGTTGAGGATCTGTTGTTAAATATATAATAGGCGCTACTCTAATAGATTAAGATTAAGATAGAGAAAACAATCCTACTGAAGATTAGCAAATATCTTGCAACATACCAGCATTCTAAAATCTCCCAGCCGGACAAGATCTAGTTGGTACAATCAATTTTACTTCTAGCAAGTTGAGCCACCACTTAAACTAACTCTTGTATCTCATAATGACCACCACTTTTATGTCCAACAAAGCACAATGGCATCTACCACTTATTTCAGTTGTTTACGCCTCGTCATGGAAACAATGTTAAGAAGTGTCTCCAGACTCTCTTCTCTATCCTATATGGTGGCTCATAGATGATTAGAATTCGCCCAACGGAATCTTCAAGCTTGATCAACAATCTGATACTCTATTGTGAATGCTTGGTTGCAAAGACTAAAGTTGCCTGAATTAAAAAATGTGGTAGAACACAGAAAAACTTGCTTCCTTTCAAACTGTGCTTCACAATATATTAGTCTTAACTCATTAGTATCTAGAAAGAAAGCATCCTCCCTCGGATGCACCTTAGTCACATGTTTAACTCTCTTCTTTGTAAATAATGTTGGCATGTATGATTTGTGCGTTGCGGACAGTGGTGCCCCTTAGCCACCGAGAGCCACACAAAGACGAGCATCAGCCTTGGGACTTCACCATATTTATATATGGGATCAGGATATATGTTATTGTCTCAATATATGTTTGTGAGTACATGTGAGGAGCAGTTAAAAAGATTATACTAATAATTAAATTAACAACAATGCATGCTTTTTGGGCACTGGTCATAACATATAACAGTGATATACCTATTTGGAAAAACTAGATTTATATATCTTTCTTGTAGTAGGTAATATCAAAAGAGTAACTATGCCACTCCTCTTTGTTTATAGTTCATCCTATCGTAAACCTTATGAAACATGTTGTAGTGGGTTCTTGAAAAGAATGTTCAAGGCAACAAACTGAGAGACTTTTATGCTTACAAGGAGGTCTGAGATGAATAGCTAGACAGATTAAAGGTTACTCCTTTTTCCCTCTTTCTTCTTTTTGTCATCCTTTCCACTCTCTCTTTCATCTGCCTAGCATTTTATATTTCACTTCCAATCCAAATCCCAAACAAAGTGTCTACAGTCTACACATGTGGACACATGTGTTGCGCTTGATGCTTGCAAACACGATGCAAATACAAGGTGTTGTGTCCTTCAAATTAGACTAGCATTATTAAGGCTATTGGAAACACCAACACAACAAACATATGATCACCTAAGATGAAGGGTATTAAAAAGTGTGAATGGCTGCACAAATGACGACCTAAAATTTTTTGACAATAATATCACAAAGACAGCAAAGGAGAAGTGAAGGGAAGATGAGAATAGAGGTAGACAGCAGAGAATTTTGGATAGGGATAAAGAAAAGAAAAAAGCTCTAAAAGAAGTAAAGAGAAGGGAACAAAATGTAAGGGAAGAGGGATTGAGGAGGATAGGAACACACATCTATTGATCTTTCTACAGCATTGGGCCTTATGACTAAGTTCATGTGAGATTTTCATGACGCAAGAAGATTAATCTTTACATACGTTAGTTCCTCTCACATACATGATATAGATTGAATCAAGCAAGCATGCGTGTGAGAGGTAAACTAGGAAAACTAATATACATTTGAAGAAAAACAAAGGTTGACAAAATCCTTTCAAAATTATTAGTATCTTAACATATGAATATTGATAATCGGAAGTTTATCAACAAGAACTTAACACGGAACTGCGAGCAAAAAAACATAAGAAACACAAACAATTCACTGCTAAAGTAACAAAGATTAAGGAACTAAGTAATGACACTGTCTTAATAAGAGCCCATGATGTGATTGTTGAAGAACATCAGAGCACATAACCCGACAAAGTCAAATACCACAAAAATTGTCAAAAGGTAAGAACAAGACCTGAGCCCTAATGAACCCAGAAAGAGCATAAGTGCTAAACTGCCCAGTGTACACCCCCCTCTCGTCCACATGCCCAATGTTGATCTGAACCGATGCGTGGTCCTTCGCGGGAATCAACCTATTAGTAGCCGAGCTGCAGAACAACATACATTTAACAAAAAACACGAGTCGCAACTCAAAACCATGTTTTATCTAAACATACAAAATACAAACACAGGAGTAAGCGCATACGAGATTAAACAATCAACTTAACATACCATTTCCTAGGGATGTAGAGATCCACAATGGTACCCTCTTCGTTCTGCATTTTGTCAGTATCACACAAAGGAAACAAAGTGTCCTGAAATAAAAATTCACATATTATATCAAATTCGACGATAATGTGATCTGTTCAACTAGATTATAATCATTCCACATAAAACTATAGGGTATATTCACAGGCGCATTCTATGCAAAACTGAAATCTAAATGCCTAAGATTTTGGTACTCAACATTCGAAGCTACATTCATAAACCCTAAATAGGAATTGACAACTTGAATAAAAACAATACAATTAAAATTCAAACCCAACCCCTAACTATTCCACAGTCTGATACTTCTATATAAATATATAAATAGATAACACAAATATTGCATTGACTCGCACAAGTTAAGAATTTCTCTAGCGTTGAACATAAAAAATACAGTACAAAATAGTAAAAAAAAAAATTTAAGCAAATTAAAATGCGAACCTCGAAGGAAAATTAGAGCGGCGAAAGTAGAGCGCACGCAAGAGAGAAGAAGTTAAAAGAGAACCCATAAAATTGTCCAGATTTATATACTCCCTCTCAAAAAACAAAACCCTAGGGTAGGGAAGCGTGGACCAGCCGGACTGGGCCTTACTAATGTCTCCGCTTCGTTTTGGGCCGGCTCGGTCTGGTTCGGGTCGGGGCCCAAATCTCCCGAGAGAACAGAAAATGGCGGGGAGAAATTTATGGGAATGGCGGATATTTCGAAGACAACGAAGCGAGCTCTCAATAAATTTCATCCGATCTCCTCGCTCGTCTCTTTGATCTCTCGCTTCTGCAACGATCTTTGCTTTTGGATCAAATCTCCAATGGAGACCGCTGCTATTCTCCGATCCTTTCACGGTAACGCCGACATTTTCTCTCAGTCTCTTTCAGTGGAAACTCGGTGTAATTTGCATGATTTAGCGAAAAAATTAGTTTTAAGTGCATTCTTTTGGTTCCTTGAGCTAAAGCTTCGATCTTGAGTGGGATTTTTTTTATTGTCTTGAGCTAAAGCAGCAAAATTTATGCTAATTTTCGCTCTTGAACGAGTTTTTTTTTAATTATTTTTGAGCTAACGCAGAAAATTTTATGCTAAATTTTCGATCATATGGGACTTATCGATGTTAAATTTGTGCTAAAATTGTGTTCTTTTGTTTGAATTTAGTGATTATATTTTTTCTTACTGCTATTTTTCACTAAAAATTTAATGGCTACAGCAGCTGAATTCAGTTTATGATACTTGCGTTAGAACAGCAAAAGAAAAAAAGATTATTTTTCCAACAATAAGATTTATTAAATATGTGTACTACTAGATGGCTTAAATTATAATTATATGGGGTTACTGCAATGGTTGCAATTTTGAGTAGCTTCAGTATGGCTCTTTGGTAACTTTGGTTATCAATTAGCACAAAATGGATTTGTATGCCACTTACTTGGTTTGCATTACATTAGGTGCCATTCTGCCAAATCAAGAAGCTCTCCTCTCTTCTCAGAAGCCATGCCCTGCTTTAAAAACAACTCCATTTTCTCGGGGCCTGGCGGTTGGGAGGTCTTACACACTCGAGAGGGAGACAAAGAGGAAGGCAGCAGAGACTGCATCAGCTAGCGGTGATTGTTCCCATTCTCATCATGCTTTGCTAAATTTCATAATATTTTTTTGGGAACTATTTGGTTATGTACTTCAAGTTTCCTCGTAGTATCATTATTTGTAATGGCAATAGAATTCAATTTGGTTCCTTGGAAATAAATGTGGTTCCTTATAGCAAATGATATAACTTTATCCCTTCTCTAGACTCTCTTGTCCTTGCAATGCCCAAGAAGGTTGGTACAACTTCATGCCAAATAGTCATCAACATTGTGGGTTTTCATTTTTTCATAATTATCTTGGCTAGGAATTTAGTACCAACTTATAGAGCACCAATGTTACATTAACGGCCAACCATGAAAGTTTGGTCAACTCTATTGTGGAGCATTCTCGACTTCGAGTCATGTAGGCTAGCCCTATTTCGATAGGAAAAGAGTGGGGTGGTGGGTGATCATGATGATGATGGTTTTGTTAAGTTGTGTAGCCTAACTATTGCCTTGATGATTTGTCACCCCACGCAAAGTCATTACGCAGATCGATCTCCGTGGTCAGGTCATTGTGGGGTTGGAAGGGGGCGGGTATCCCCCAAGGGGCTCGGAGGCGGAGCCTCCAGACCAAATTATTTTGAGAAGTCCTCCCTTGCAGATCCGGAGCGAGTGCGAAGCACTCCGGTAAAGAGGTTGGGCAAGTTCAGAGTTTCAAATTGAGGGCAAGGTCGGAGTCTTGCTCCGGAGTAGCAACTTGGTATCACTCTGGAGGAGCACTCCGAAGTATCTACCAGGGAGAGTACTCTGAAGCGATAGTGCAGAGTAGCGTTTCAGAGATGCATAGCGTTGAAGCGGGCCAGTCTAGAAACTTTATAGCTCGTGAAATTTGAGAACACACGTCAATGGTAGTTGGGTGATTTCATAACTTGTAACCCTACTATAAAAGGTCCATACACACGTCTCCACTGCTTACAATTTTTTTTGAAGGGGAAAGAAAAAGTTTTCGGCCACTGCCTACCCCACACGTGGTGGTATTGGTTCTCTTTTGAAATGCATTTGGCTGTAGCAGGATTGATAAGTCTGTCGTACATGGTTAAATGAGTTTGCATTATCTCGTCATGATTAATGACTCATTTCCTGTGAGGGCATAATGGGGATAGATTGGGCTATAAGGCGAAGCCATGTCTAACGTTATTATAACCTTTATTCATGAGCAAAAACATTAAAGACGAGGAAGAAAAATTATCAAATTTCTTTGAGGCATTCCCTTATTCTCTTTGAGCTTCTAGTTCTCAAAGTTGTTCCTACTTTAAGCTCTGATCTTTATGGAAAAACCTCCAAACATTCAGTTTACACGTAGTGTAGATAAAGAAAAGCAATAGATATTTAACCTCTAGGAGAATGATCTGACTCAAATCCTACTAAGGATGGCTCTGCATCAGAAACTTAAGTATGAGATGTTCTATATTCTCATGTGTGGATAGATTGCTCTGACTAACAAAAGTTTTTGCCCAAACCAAGAGTCATGAGGTTATATGAAGAAGTTAACAGCATGAAATTATTTTCTTTTCTCCATTTTTCACCATCATGGGAATTGAGATTTTGGAGGCAGTTTCTTTCTGTTATGAGTGGCAACTATCCGTTACCATTGCTTCTATCAATCTTTTGATTTTCCAGCAATAACGTTGGCGAAACAGTCACGCATCTTCAACATATTTATTAACTGTTTTATTTTCTATTTGCAGAAGCAGTTGGCTGTGGAGATCCCTTGTTGCTGTTCTCCCATCTTTCTATGGGATTAAGTGAATTTTTTCGCATTTATCTCTTGAGCTGTGAACGCTCTGGGATATCTCTCAATTTTTCCATGCGTCTCCCCATCAATTGTGCTTTAGGCGATTGTGTGGTATATTCTTAATTTGTTTTTCACTATAAACTATCGGGAGATTGATTTGTTGTTTGTAACATAATTTTTTACAATGAAACTTGGCTGAAGAATGACATTTTGATCACAAATGTATGTTGTCGCATGTAGAATGATAATATTAAGGTCCATGTTTTCCCGTGCATTTAAGCTTGATTCAGGTTTGTGATTTGGACTTGAGGATCTTGCCAGTGATCAGGTGTTCTCATTGTATTAACTTGATGCTTGTCCACTTTCTAATTATATAATTTGTGTGATATATGACTTGAAAAATGTTTACTCAATTTCCACCAATATCTCAATGTAGGAGTGGTGAGGTTTTCTTGAATTATTAGAGTATCTCTTGCTGAAAAATTCATTACTTTTGTTTTGCAAAGTGGGAAAAGGAAAAGAAAAGAGGAGAAGAAAAAAGGAACAAAAAGAAAAGGTAATTGAGATAGTCTTTTATATCATAATTAGTCTACCACATAACACTTTAAACCGAGCGAAGGAGGAGGATGAAGGGAGAAGAAGGAGGAGGAGGAGGAGGAGGAGAAGTAGGATGGCTGGGGGTTTGCTGGAAGGAGGAGGGGGAAGAAGGTTGGGGGTGGGGTGGGGGGGGGGGGGGGGGGGGGGAGAGAGAGAGAGAGAGAGAGAGAGAGAGAGAGAGAGATAAGAGGGAAAGAAGAAGAACCAAAAGAGGAGATAAGAAGAGAAAGAAAGAGATTGGGAGGCTGCGGGTGCTACTCTGGGGCAAGGGGGGAGGGGGAGGGGGAGAGAGAGACTAGGGATGGTGAAGATGAATAGACGAACAACTTTTATGAATAAGGCATAGGAGAAAATCTCGCTTCACTCGGTTTTGACTAAACAAATATTAAATTAATATGCGGTTCATGACATGTTTTTTATGTTTTGAGACATGAAAACCTAACAAAGCCACAGCTTATCATGCAATTTGCATGACCTTTTTTTAATAAGTTTAGCAATAAAATAGAAAAAAAATATAAAAACAATACTATTAGTAATATTTTTTAAAAAAAAAATGACGATCAACTAATTATGGAGTGAGTAGGACTAAATGCGCTTAGCATTTTTTCTTGTTTCTAATCCAATTCTATCAGACCACTGAACTTATTTTCTTCCGTGAATACAGTCAAATCCTCATCAAATAAACCATCTTCCCAATAAATAATATCGATTTTTTTTGAGAATAATAGGACACAAGAATAATTTGAGGGACTGATTTCAGAAAAAGCCCGTGCTTTTAAGAAGGTGAAACTATCATAAATCATTATATCATTATTGGATATATTTCCTCCAATAAATAAAAATCAAAAGACAGAATTGAATAGCGTATAAAATTCATATTTCAGAGGGGCATAGAAGCAAAAATTCCACCGTCTCTTCACTTCACCCAGCGCTTTTCTCCCACCAAAAACCCTAGAAAAACCCAAATCAAACTCAAAATCAAATCGGGGAAAAAATGGAGCACTAAGCGGGAACGCCCTCAAGACCTTCACCCGCTGCATCACCTCCCTCTCCCGCGTCGACACCGACCTCGTCCTCCAAGCCCCCCCCGCCTCCTCTCTCTCTCTCTAACTTCGCAGTTGGTGTTCCACACTCTCAACTCGTCTCGATCCGCGTACCAATCGATCACTCAAGCCCGATTTCTTCGACGCCTTCCACATTCAACAACCGAACGATTCGAACAGCTCGGATCAGATCCGGAGCAGCGCTCAGCTGAAGTCGGTGTGCTCGATTCTCCGGACGCTGGTCTCGAATGTGGACCGCCTATCTGTGGTTTTGCCATCCGCCGGCACGGCCAAGCTCCAGTGCCACAATGGTATTTTTTCTCCCAATTATTTTGTTGTTCAAGTATGTTTTCTTATTTAGTTTTGTTTTGGGTCGCCCTTCTTTTCTGTCAGCTTAATACTAGATTTTTTTTTTTTTTTTTTCCGGTTCAAAATTAAAAAAATGTGGGTCTTTTGAGTTTGCAACTTTGGGCTATAAAAAGTTGTAGCTTTCCCTGTAGTCGTAAATGACAGAATATCTGTATATAATCGTGGTAAAAAAATGCTATTTGATTAGATGTCGGAAAGGTTGACTTTGATTTATATAGTTACTGCGCAAGTAGTCAGTGTCTTTGATTACCTCTGGAGTTGAGAGTTTTATGGGAAAGTGTAATACTCTTGTTTTTTTTAATACCTAAAATAAAATGAAAAATAATAATAATAATATATAAATGTTTATGTCAAGTCTCGAATTCTATTCCCTTGTACTGAATCCAATAACTTAACCATAATGATTAAATAGGAGAGCTAAATTATTTTAAACAACTCAAAGTCAAATTTAAAAATTCAAATTTCTATCTGAAAGATCTGAAGAGATCTTTAGGGATCTCTTATCTTAACAACCTAAATTCACATCTTAACAACCTGATTGCTAAAAATCCTAAAAGATCTTATCCTGTAACTTTCTTCTCTTGCCTCCATCAAAAAAAAAAAAAAAAAGAACGACAATCAGAAAGAACTCCTAACCCATCGTTTCTCTCATCCTCTTCACCCTCCTTGGAGTTGGAGTTGATCTTGACGGAGAACGGTTCCGAGGCGTGGAGGTTGAGAAGCAGGCGTGGAGATTGAGAAGCAGGCTAAATCCAAGTAAGTAAAAATTTGATTTTTATGAATTCAAATATTTAATTAGAATAGCATGATTAAGATTCTATTTTTTTACGAAACTTAGATCTCCCCTAAATTTAAATCAATTTATATGAATTTGATAACATACCATAATTTAAAAATCCTTTTTTTATGAAACGAAAAATCCATCCAATAATAATAATAGGATAAAATTTGTATGAATTAAAAATTATTATTAAATTGGAGTACCATGCTTAGATCTACCTTTTTCAAGAATTTCTTCATCATCAAAAACTTCACCTTTATCTAAATAAAACTTATATAAAAATAATATATCATTCTCTAATAGAAATATTTTAGAAAACCAAAAAAAAAAGAGAATTTTTAGAACTTAATTTCAAGTATCTAAATTAGACACATGGGCTAATCTATTAATACATGAAAACTAATTCAAAATCCAATTAAAATATATATTTAAATTTTACATACTTTTTTTAAAATTTCTACAATTTAGAAATTTAAAATTCAAAAAAAAAAAAAAAAAAAATTGCTGCACTGCTCTCGGCTTGGCCGAGAGCAGGCGCTGCACTGCACAGCAGGGCTGTGCCCTGCTGTGCAGGGCCTGGCTGGCCTGGCTGGCCCAGGATGGCCAGGCCTGGCCTAGCCCGGGCCTGGCAGGCCCGGGATTGGGCTTATTGTTAAAAAAAAAAAAAAGTTTAAACAGGCCGGACCAGACCCGGCCTGGCCTGGGCAGGCCTGGCCCGGGTCTGGCCGGGCTGGGCAGCAACTTCCCAGAAATTTTTTTTTTACAGAGGCCCATTAGTTGCTTTCAGCCCAGCTTTTGCATGGGCTGTACCCTTCTGGATCCACACCCGCACAATAAAACCCGACCCAACAGAAAAATTTCAGACTTATTAACCTGCAGAAAAATAATTAAAATAATTAGTTAAAAATATAAGAAAAATAGAGAAAAATATAAATAACAATCTACACTACTTCTACTTTTCATGATAAATTTTCAGAAGAATAGCAACATAAATTAAATCAAATTACCCCCTTTAAAGTCAGTTTTGTTAAATGGTAAATTCGAACCCGTTAAGAAAACTAATGTTAAAAAGTTTTAAAAACCCAACAAAAGAGAATTTAAAATTTGATAAATTAAACTTAATTTCATGTAATTTAAAAGATCATACCCCCAATCTTTAGCTAATTAATCAAGATTAAATAAATAAAAGATCCTAACAGTTTCTATTGAAATAAATTGTGTAGATTTTCCGGGATTCTAGGATTTGCAGTGCTTTGGATTGAGATCTACCTCAGGTGAGTGCTTTTTCCTCCTTCAGCTAACAAGAATTCTTGTGATGAAGGATTTTATCTAGTTATCTAATTATGTAAAGCTAATGTACTAGTATTTAGAAATTTTATAAATTCATGAATTACCTACATGCATTATTCATAGCATATTTATGTATTCTTGTATGCAATTAAGCACATTTGTTATTGATAATGAACCCTCATGATCACTACATAACACCGGTTAGGACTTTACCACTAAGACTCACTTGAATGACACTTGTGACCATCACGTTCATGTTATCTAACTACTGAGAAAAATATTGTTAGACGGTAACAATCTCATCCTGTTTATCATGTTCACCAATATATCATGTTATACATGTATTACGATTCCACTGCTATGTTGTTACTGTCATCATTACCGAGTTATCCCAGTAGATTTAGGTAACATGTACATTAATAATCTTGACAACTAAATTAAATAACTTACACTGGGATTGGGGAGATTGATGGAGGAGACAGCGTCTGTATTTTGGGTGGACCTAGGATTTAGGTTGCGCAGCCGAAAGAGGGTTCCACTGCAGGGTTCCCGTGGGGTGACTAACACCCCGTCCTGTTTCCTGTTCCTGTTATGCATGTTATACATGTACCTGTTCCTGTTATACATGTTCCTGACTACCTTGCGGTAGGTCCTAGTTCAGCGCCAGGAGTCTGGGCCGTGGTCCCGGGTATGCACGGGACCCACCTAAAACACAGACAATGTCTCTAACCGATTAGTTTCAATAACTGAGGACCTCGATTGGCACGTGTAATAGGCGTAGTATGGGATGCGTCTATTACATGTGGCAATTGGTGTTCGCTGACATAATTAATAATGAAAACTTCTTACATTGATATTATAAACTGAACTTGACATCTGACTTGCATGTTATTATAGACATTGATTATACTCATGACCTGAGGTACCCTTGATTATATCACTGACTGGCTTAGTTACTATTCATTTATCGTTGCCATGTTATTACACTCTTACCAGGTATATTTTCTTTCCATATGCTTATACATTACATGCATGTGCATCTTCCCTTTTTATTTACCACTCACTAGGTCGCTTATTGACGACCCTGAGTTTGCTATGCTCAGATCCAGGTTTGAGGACATTGCAGGACCAGGAGTACTTTGAGCGCGTTGCAGATCTCCAGTAGACCATCAGCAGTTTCAGTTCGTGAGGACTTTTAGTATTTTGCTTTCATTCTTGTTATGTCTATAATAAGTGAACTTTCAAGACATTATTGTACTTGCTTTTGAATGCTAGAATAAGTTGTGAACTTTATGTTTTAATTTAATACATTGAGGCTTAGCGTATTTTTATTCAGAATACGTCGCCGAATCTTGTCACGTACCCAATTTTGCGTATTTTGAGAAGTGGGACGTGACAGGGTTTTCTTGGTATCAGAGCCAGGTTATTTTAGGGTGTATAATTAAGTTAATAGCCAAGCTCTTACCGACAATGTTGAAAATCATACACTCCAGCTAAAGTACAATAATGTTTATGGTATATTTGAAGCATATCCATATATGTTTCCTAAATTTTATTTTGATTTTTTCCAGAGCAATGGCCCAACGACCTCCCTCCTCCCGTATTACTGCTCGTAATGAGGCCACTGATCTGATGGGAGTGCTCCGTGGTATGATGGAGTCTCAACAGGAACAAACGGCACTCCTTCGAGATGGATTATTGGCAGCTCAACAGACGGCCACGGCGGCCATAGAGAGGTCAACGGCACCTCGGGAACCAAAGCCCGGCAACATTTCTGACTTCAGAAGGTTACAGCCGGCCACCTTTGCCGGTACTGAGAAGCTGTTGGATGCGGAACAGTGGTTAGTTGATATGACCAACCTCTTAACTGCAGCTCGTGTTCCCAAGAACGAGCAAGTCGAGGTAGTCAAGGTTCAGCTGACAGATGTGGCTCGGACATGGTGGCTTGCAGAGGAAGAGCGGTTGGAACCACCAATCGCTTGGGAACAATTCATGGACAGTTTTTATGAGAGGTTCTTTCCCAAGACAGTTAGAAGGGAAATGGAACAACAGTTAATCAACCTGCAACAGGGGAGTCGAAGCGTTGATGAGTACGCTGCGGAATTCTTAAGGTTGAGTCGGTTCGCTCCCTACATGGTAGCAGAGGAGGAAGATCGGGCTAACCGCTTCCAGCAAGGTCTGAGGTTGGACATTCAGAAGTTCTTGGTCACACAGTCGCTGAGGACTTACTCTCAGGTTCTCAGTGCTGCCCGTAGCTTGGAGCAGGTGGTAGAGAAGGAGAATAAGAGCAAGGTGCAGGCAAGGCCGCTGAAGCGACCCTTTGACCAGGTGATTAAGGGACCTACATCCAGATTCGGCGGGGCTCCACATAACAAGCAACAGTTTTCTTCTTCTTCGCGGACAATTGTTTGCGGATTTTGTCAGCTGCCGGGGCATCATCGAGGGGAGTGCAGAAGGGCAAACAGACTATGCTTGGCTTGTGGAGCTAGAGATCATCAGCTAGTGAACTATCCGTCCAAGGGGCAGAGGAGTATCGTGCCCGGTGCTCCAGCATCAGAAGCAGCAAAGAGGAATCCAGTACCTGCAGGTAGAGGAGTTCCATTGCCTCCACCATGACAGATGTACAGACAGTCCCAGGGGAGGGCAGGAGCAGGTCGTGGGAGAGGTCAGGCTTTCAATCTGACTGCAGAAGAGGCAGAGGCATCAGAGGAGGTGGTGGCAGGTACCATTCTAGTTTATTCAGTTCCGGTCATATCACTATTTGATTCTGGTGCTTCACATTGCTATATATCTACTAGTTTCGTAACGAAGCATTCTATACCCTGTTATGATATGGATACTCCATGGGAGATTAGTACGGGAAATGGGATTATAACCACTAGTAGATTATGCAGATCTTGTCCTGTAGTGATTTGTGGAAGGGAGTTTAGTGCAGACATGTTTATGATAAACACTGGTGGATACGATGTGATCTTGGGCATGACATGGCTTAGCAAGTATCATGCGATAATTGATTGTCGGAATAAGAGTGTAATATTCCGAATTTCGCATCAACCAGAGTTTCAGTTTGTTGGGGAATCTAGGGCATCCAGACAGAAGCATCAAGGAGATTGCGTCATCACAGAAGCCGAGGAGATACCAAAGCCAGTGGTGGAAGAATTTTTAGATGTATTCCCAGAGGACCTACCCGGATTGCCGCCAAATCGAGTCCTAGAGTTTTCCATAGATGTCATTCTTGGTACGGCCCTAATCTCTAAGGCACCATATCGGATGGCGCCCGTGGAACTTGCAGAGCTGAAGAAATAGTTACAAGAGTACTCAGATAAAGGATTTATCAGATCAAGTGTTTCACCTTGGGGAGCTCCGGTGTTGTTGGTGAAGAAGAAGGATGGCAGCAGGAGGATGTGCATTGACTATCGCGAATTGAACAAGGTCACCATCAAGAACAAATATCCTTTACCCAGGATTGATGATCTATTCGATCAACTTTGTGGAGCTAAGGTGTTCTCAAAGTTGGACCTTCGTTCTGGATATCATCAATTGAAGGTGAAGAAGGAAGACATTCCGAAAACGGCTTTTAGGACTCGTTATGATCATTACGAGTTCCTAGTCATGCCATTTGGAGTGACCAATGCCCCAGCAATTTTTATGGATTTGATGAATCGGGTATTCTCTTCATTTCTGGATAAATTTGTAGTAATATTCATAGATGATATCCTGATTTATTCTAAGGATGAAGAAGAACATGCAGAGCACTTGAAGATTGTGTTGTAGACCCTTCGACGGGAAAAGTTTTACGCCAAACTGAGCAAATGTGAGTTCTGGCTGAAGAGTGTAGCTTTTCTAGGTCATATTGTTTCAGGTGAAGGCATCACGGTGGATCCCGGTAAGGTTCAGACAGTGAAGGATTGGCCCGTCCTAAAGTCGGCGACAGAAATCAGAAGTTTTCTAGGACTGGCTGGATATTATCGTAGGTTTGTGCAGAATTTCTCAAGGATTGCAGGGCCTCTAACCAAGCTTACTCAGAAGGGAGTAAAGTATGTATGGACTGCGGAGTGTGCTGCTGTTTTTGAAGAGTTGAAGAACAGATTGATCACGGCCCCAGTCTTGAAGATGCCCGACGGGACTGGAGGTATGCTCATATACAGTGACGCGTCAGGGCGAGATTTGGGGTGTGTGCTAATGCAACATGGTCATGTGATACCTTATGCGTCCATACAGCTTAAGCGTCATGAGAAGAATTATCCTACACATGATCTAGAACTTGCAGCAGTCATTTTTGCCTTAAAGATTTGGAGGCACTATCTGTTGGGAGATCAAGTGTTGATATACACTGATCACAAGAGTTTGAAGTATATCTTCACTCAAAAGGAGCTAAACATGAGACAAAGAAGATGGTTAGAGTTGATGGCTGACTATGATATAGATCTACAGTATCACCCTGGAAAGATCAATGTAGTACCTGATGCCTTGAGCAGAAAGCCGGAAGCTTCTATGGCAATGCAGATCACTCAACAGAAGGAATTATTCGATGAGATGAGACGGATGGACCTGATGGTGATACGAAGAGCAATATCTCCTGGGAAATTGATGGTTATACAGATTCAACCAACCTTATTGGAGAAGATTAGGGAAGCACAGGGCAGAGACCCCAAGTTGCAAGAATTCAGGGAGCAAGTGAAAGCTGGATTGAGGTCAGATATGCAGATCTATGTGGATGGAACGCTCCGTTTCGGCAACAGAATTTGTGTGCCGAAGGGAGAGATTCGGCAAGAAGTGTTATCTGAAGCCCATAGCTCGGCTTATTCCATACATCCAGGGGGAACGAAGATGTACCAAGACCTGAAGCAGCGGTTCTGGTGGCATAGAATGAAAAGGGAGATTGCTCGGTACGTGGTGAAGTGTTTGGTATGTCAACAAGTAAAGGCTGAACATCAGAGGACAGCTGGACTACTTCAACCTCTACCGATTCCGGAATGGAAGTGGGAGCATATTACTATGGACTTCGTCACTGCCTTACCTCGCAGCCAGAAGGGAAATAATGCAGTGTGGGTCATAGTGGATCGTCTCACGAAATCAACACACTTCATTCCTTTCAGATTGGGTCAGCCTACCGAGTTGTTAGCGGAGAAGTACATGCAGGAGGTAGTGAGACTCCATGGCGTGCCAGTTAGCATAGTATCCGACAGAGACACTAGATTCATGTCCCACTTTTGGAGGAGCCTTCAGGAAAGTTTGGGGACTCGCTTGAAGTTTAGCACAACATACCATCCGCAGACTGATGGGCAATCAGAGCGGACGATACAGATTCTCGAAGACATGTTGAGGGCTTGCATGCTAGACTTCAAGGGGTCTTGGGAAGATCATCTGCATTTGGCAGAGTTTGCTAATAACAATAGCTATCAGGCTAGTATCAAGATGGCGCCTTTTGAAGCTTTGTATGGAAGGAAATGCAGATCTCCTTTGTACTGGGACGATATTGGTGACCGGAGACTACTGGGACCGGAGATTATAACTCAGACAGTGGAGAAAGTTAAGATTATCCGAGAGCACCTCAAGGCAGCTCAGGATAGACAGAAGAAATGGGCAGATTTAGACAGAAGGCCACTGGAGTTTGAATTGGAGATAAAGTATTCTTAAAGATATCACCAACGAGGGGAGTAATCCGGTTCGACAACAGAGGGAAGCTGAGTCCCAGGTTTATAGGACCTTTTGAGATTTTGGAGCGAGTGGGAGCGGTAGCTTATAGGCTAGCATTGCCCCCATCTTTAGATGGCGTGCATGATGTCTTCCATGTTTCTCAGCTCAGGAGGTATATCCGAGATGACAGTCATGTGGTGGATCATTCTGAGTTGGAACTTAGGCCGGACCTATCCTACACTGAGAGGCCTACGGTTATCCTAGATCGGACTACCAAGGAATTGAAGAAGCAGACCATTCCACTTGTTCTAGTATCTTGGGGCAATCGACCTCCAGGAGAAGCAACATGGGA
This sequence comes from Agave tequilana, assembly GCA_038442645.1. Lineage (NCBI taxonomy): Eukaryota > Viridiplantae > Streptophyta > Magnoliopsida > Asparagales > Asparagaceae > Agave > Agave tequilana. Next base: position 69,781 of record JAVJIF010031097.1, read on the forward strand.
GCGGGAAGATGTCATCCACGATAGCTATCCCCACCTTTTCCGTGATGATTAGGTATATTTCTTTCCCGCCTGAATTTAAATTTCGAGGACGAAATTTTCTTTTAGGTGGGTAGAATGTAATACTCTTGTTTTTTTAATACCTAAAATAAAATGAAAAATAATAATAATAATATATAAATGTTTATGTCAAGTCTCGAACTCTGTTCCCTTGTACTGAATCCTAATACCTTAACCATAATGCCACATTGACGTGTGGTTAAGTAGGAGAGTTAAATTATTTTAAACAACCCAAAGTCAAATTTAAAAATTCAAATTTCTATCTGAAAGATCTCAAGAGATCTTTAGGGATTTCTTATCTTAACAACCTAGATTCACATCTTAACAACCTGATTGCTAAAAATCCTAAAAGATCTTATCCCGTAACTTTCTTCTCTTGCCTCCGTCAAAAATAAAAAAAAAGAACAACAATCAGAAAGAACTCCTAACCCATCGTTTCTCTCATCCTCTTCACCCTCCTTAGAGTTGGAGTTGATCTTGATGGAGAACGGTTCCGAGGCGTGGAGGTTGAGAAGGAGGCATGGAGATTGAGAAGCAGTCTAAATCCAAGTAAGTAAAAATTTGATTTTTATGAATTCAAATATTTAATTAGAATAGCATGATTAAGATTTTATTTTTTTACGAAACTTAGATCTCCCCTAAATTTAAATCAATTTATATGAATTTGATAACATACCATAATTTAAAAATCCTTTTTTATGAAACGAAAAATCCATCCAATAATAATAATAGGATAAAATTTGTATGAATTAAAAATTATAATTAAATTGGAGTACCATGCTTAGATCTACCCTTTTCAAGAATTTCTTCATCATCAAAAACTTCACCTTTATCTAAATAAAACTTATATAAAAATAATATATCATTCTCTAATAGAAATATTTTAGAAAACCAAAAAAAAAAGAGAATTTTTAGAACTTAATTTCAAGGATCTAAATTAAGACACATGGGCTAATCTATTAATACATGAAAACTAATTCAAAATCCAATTAAAATATATATTTAAATTTTACATACTTTTTTTAAAATTTCTACAATTTAGAAATTTAAAATTCAAAAAAAAAGAAAAAAATTGCTGCACTGCTCTCGGCTTGGCCGAGAGCAGGCGCTGCATTGCACAGCAGGGCTGTGCCCTGCTGTGCAGGGCCTGGCTGGCCCAGGATGGCCAGGCCTGGCCTTAAGGGTGGCCAACGGGACGAATCGGGTTGATTCGTCTCGTCTGGCCAACGAATCCATGACGAGACGGGTTGGACCTGTCTCGTCACGGGTTATACGGGACGGGTTGAAAACCCGGGTAACGAATCGGGTCTCCTGACCCGATTCGTTACCGGATTCGCCTAGACGGGTTGGACCCGTCTCGGCAATTTTTAATTTTTTTAATTTGATAATTCTTAAATTTAAAATTTAAAGTTATAAAGAAATTAGGAAAAAATAGGAAAAAAAAAGGAAAAAATTTTAAAAATTTTCTAAAATTATAAAAAAATATAATTGATATTCACTAATTACAAGTTTTTTGTAAGGCAAATTATTTTATTAATATGAAAAAATCATACACCAATCTGCTCATCACATATATAATGTACATAAAACTCATCTCGTATAACATACATAACAAAACTCTGGTGCTCATTTCATACAATGTACATAAAAACTCTGGTGGTTCTCTACTCGTCATCATCGTCCTGTTCAAATTCTTCATCTAGAATGGCTTTTCCTTGTGTGCGTCTTTCTGCATCGAACCAGTCCTTTAAGCAAACAGCCATCTCCAAGTGTTTCGGCGTCAGCCTGCTCCTCCAGGGTGTCAAATTTCTACCACCTGCAGAAAATGCGCTCTCGGACGCTACTGTAGAGGCCGGAGGTGTCAGTATATCTCGGGCCATGGTAGAAAGAACAGGAAATTGTTTTCTCTGTTCTTTCCACCATGACAAAACATCAAATGTTTCCCATGGTTCATCATCATTTTCATTTATTTCAGCAGGCATTGTGTTCAAATATAAATTAAGTTCATCAAATGAACCTCCTCCTGAAGAGTGTTTCTTTCTAGTATTAGAGGAAAGTATACTTTTAAAATTAGATTATCTTTTACCTAGACTACTAGAAGAAGTTTGTGATGGTGTAGGTGCCCTAAATTCAGAAGAAGAAGGGGGAAATAACTCATCTCTGTACAATGAGTACATTTCTTCTAAAAGAGATCTAATTTCTAAAAGTAATTTATCTATATCTTGTTCATAATTTAAACATAAAACAAAATTGGATAATAAAAGTTTTAAATTATCTATTTTAATTCTAGGATCCATAATTGCAGCTAAGTAAAATAAAAAAGGCATATTTTCAAAATATTTTCGAAATTTTTCTTCCATATCATGTATAGCCTCTTCAAGACTAATCATCTCTATATGCAGCAAATACTTGAGCAATTTCATTAAGATTATAAAAAACTAAGTTACATGTGGGATAATACGTACCAGAAAGTGCTTTTGTGGCAGTGTCAAATTTTTCTAGAAAAGTACAAAAATTTTCATATAATTTTCACTCTTCATCGCTAATATAAAGAGATGAACATTCATTTATTGTAAAAAATTGAATTGCTTGTTTAAAAGGAAGGCAATCTTTAATCATATAGTAGCTTGGATTCCAACGAGTTTTCACATCTGCTTGGAGTAGTTTTTCCTTTAGTCCACATTGTCAGCAATAACTTTTAAAAGATTGTCTCCTAGGTCCACTGTGTTTTATATGTAAAATAATTTCTTTAACTATATAAATATATTTGTCTAAGATTTTTAGACCATCTTGTACACATAAATTCAATATATGGCAAACACATCTAATATGAAAAAGTTTACCGTTTAAAATCAGATCTAATACCGTTTTCAATTGTCTTATTGAAGCAGTATTTTCACTTGCATTATCAAAAGAAATAGAAAATATTTTATTTTCTATACCATAATTTCTACAAGTAAGAAAAATTGAATTTGCTACATTTGTAGCAGAATGTTTCTCAGAAAATTTAGAAAATGATAAAATACGTTTTTGTAAAATCTAGTTATCATCAATAAAGTGAGCAGTAACACATAAATAATGAATAAGATTAAGAGCTTCCCATATATCGGAAGTTAATAAAATTTTTCTAGCATCACTAGTAAAAAGAGCCTTCAAAATATTTTTTCTATTTACAAATAAATCTTCAATTTCTCTAGTTATAGTTTGTCTGCTAATTCTCTTATAATCAGGAGTAAAAACAGATTTAAGATAATCAACTAATGCATCTGATTCAGTAAAAGAAAATGAAAGTTCTGTTCGAATAATAAATTCAGCTAACTTATGTTTATTTACTTCAGGCTTATATCTCTAAGTGGAGAGTGTGCCTGATTCAGCTAATATTTGTGCTTGTTGTGGTGGTAAACCGTGGCTTTTAGCATGCTTTTTTCATAGTGTTTATTAAGAACACCTGTACCGTATCCTTCTTTATGATCAGATAGTTGATGACAGTACTTACATTCTGCCTTTTTCTACCTTCAACAACTTTTTCTACGAAATGGTTCCACACTGCAGAAGTTTTGGCTCTTACTTTAGTGGTTGTGCTTGTGCTTGTGCTAGATGTTGTGTTTCTGGAACTATAGTATCATGCTGTGTTGGTTGTGTATCGTGTTGTTGTTGTGTTTCAGTAAAAAAAGGAGCCAGAGATTGTGCGTGCATTGGTGATGTTGACATTAAAAGTTGAGAATATGAGGAATATTGAGGAGGGAAGGAAATAGAATGCCGACCTGTATCACTATCACTGGCATATGCAGCATGTGTATATGGTGCAAAACCACTGTAGTCAATTGCATAGCTTGACGAACTGTGATAGGGAGCAAATGCGAATGTTGATGGAGCATAGTTGTATGGTGGGTAAGCAGTATATGTTGACGATTAGTTACCGCCAACATCGTGTAAGGTGCGGCAGCAGACGGATTGTGTGTTGATGAAGAGCTACCACCGACTTCGGATGAGGAACCGCCAGTACTCCAGTTGGGCTCCATTAGACTAGACTGGAAGTTGGTAGAGATTTTAATTGTAAGAGAATAAGAGTGGTTTATAATAGAAGAGAGAGGGTTGAGGTGAAGTGAGATGAAAATGAATGAGGGTGGAGGGTATTTATAGAGGATTAGAGGTTAGGAGTAAAATTTTTTTTTTAATGGGCCAACGGCTCATTTTTGAGCCGTTGGGGGGAAAAAAGATGTTGGCCCAAAGGCCCATCACTCTAGTTTTGATGATGATCAACTCATGTAGTTATTATACTAATGATCTTGTGTTTAATTAGTGACAGATTTGTTATCAAGATCTTGAGCTTCAACAAAGGATTTTAAGACAAGTTTTGGAGTTAGCACCGGTTGATTCACGAGCCTATGCATCAAGATCACATCAAGTACTCAAAAGGAGTCGAGCTCGTTGGATTGCATTTGGACCAAGTCAAGATGATGAGAAGACTTTCAAGGGAAGACTTCAAGATCAAGACTTGTGTCTAGGTATAAGATTTAGTTTTTTAGAAGATTTTGTTTTAGATAAAATGTAAAGGATAGAGTAGTTGGTGGATTGCTCAAGTACATATACACACACACTCTTGATTTAGTTTTTCATAAAAGATTTCATTTTAGAAAAGTTGTTTTAAACATGGTTTTGGATAAAAACTATAAAAATCAAGTTTAGAGCTTAATGTCAAAAACTTAGATATTTCATCTTATTTGTGTAGTGGATCATATCCATATACACTATGCTTTAATGAGTTCAAAATATCTAGTTTTTGTATTTAAAGGAGTTTTGGAAAAACAAGATTTTGGAAAATACAAGTTTTCAATTGAGCCAATATTTCCATATTACAAAAATAGTCCAAATCTTTTATAACATGCCTTGATTTTGTGCAAGCATGTTTGTTTATCAAAGTATATTGGTAAAACTATTTTTGTAGATTTTTAAGTATTTTATGAGATTTTATTTCAATCAAAAAGACCAAGTTTTAAATCCCAGTTTTTCAGTTTCAGGCTTCAGCAAGTCGACTAGTCGACCGACCAAGTCGACTAGGGCTGAAGTCGGCCGACCGGCTCGGTCGACCGACGTGCACAACGTGCACGCCTTGACCTGACAGATGGCCGGTCTGCCGACCCAGTCGACCGGAACTGAGAGCAGTGCTCTCTGTTCTTTTGGGTCGACCGGGCGGTCGACCGGAGGCTCCAACAGTCTGATTTTTGACCGTTGGCGGTTGACCGGGCGGTCGACCGACAGGTCTGACAGACCCCAACGGCCAGTTTTTGACAGCCTATAAATTTGGGGTTTGGTCATTGTATTCTACAAGATTTTGGAGAAGTTTTAGAGCCAGTTTTTCCTACTCTTTTCAGAGGTTTTTCTCCACAAAATTTAGAGCCAATACTTCCAATTAAAAGGAGAGTTTATCAAGAGTGTTTAAAAAGAGATTTTCTTGAGTTTTCCTCCACCATCTCTTTCCTTGTTTTCTCACACATACACTTGAGCTATCCATTGCTATATCTACCTTATAGGGAGTGTTTTTGTGAGAGGATTTTAGGTGATCAAGAGTTGTGATCACCAAAGTTCTTCTTTGTTCTTTGAGAAGGCGGACGTGTGTGTTCGCATTGTTTCGGGTCCTAGTGTGGACTCGGTGTTTCGGGTTCGGGTGCGAACTCTTTGTTTGAGGTGCGGCCTCGGCGAGCCGGTGGGCTTGCGTGTGTACGGACTAGGGAGTCCGAGAGCTTGTAGGTGTTGCGGCACCGGGTGATCCATTGGGATCGAGTATAGTGGAAATCCTTCGTGTGTCGAAGGCGAGGATGTAGAGCAAGGGTGCTCGAACCTCGAAACAAATCCCTTGTGTTTGCGATTGCTCACTCTCTCTCTTTGTCTCTTGTTTATATCTTGCATGCTATTACTTGTCTTATCTTTACATGCTTGATATATTGTGTGCTCATTGATATACTTGCTTGGGTTTGTTTGCTAACACTTGTATTCAACCAAGAGAGCCAACGCGACACCTCAACCCATTCAAGAGGAATCTAAAGGAGTTTGTCCAGAGCCCTTCACGGGGAATTCGGCAACACTCTTGTGTTATACGTGGTGTTTAGTTTAAATAGTTTGTTTAGGTCATAATTGCTTTTAGCTTCCGCATTATTTGGCATTAAGTGACCATTAGATTAGCCATCACCTATTCACCCCCTCTAGGTGATCCTACAATTGGTATCAGAGCTTGGTACTCTGATTTGGGTCTAACAACCTAGAGTTAAAGATCCTCATTTTTAGGCTAATCACAATATTTTTGTACACACACCATGGACTTCATGTCACCACCCACCTTTGACATTCTTAACATCCAAATTTGGAAGGTTAAGATGTCTATGTACCTCAAGGCCTTAGGCATTTATGTTTATCTTGCTACAATTAAAGATTCTTATATTAATGATAGCAAGAATATTGAGGCTAATGCAAAAGCCCTTCATACTTTAAAGTCTACCCTAAATGATGTTTATTTATCTAGGGTTGCTAATCTTGATTCGGCTTTTGTAGTTTGGAACACCCTCCTCTCCCTTGGCGAAAATGATCAATACTATGCGGGGAGCGATTCGGACGTTGGAAGCAACACCTCCAACTTGTGCTACATGGTCCAAGGGGATAACCCCCTTGAGGTAACTACCGAATCCGAGGATGAGGACATGTCATATGATGAGCTTACCACTTTTTGTCAACTCCCACTTGAGAAATATGACATGATTAAGAAAGAAAATAAAAATTTGAAAAAGAATTTTGATTGCATGCTAAAAGAAAATGATTCATTTAGAAATAAGGTTGCATGCATTGAAAAGAAAAGGATGATTTGAAAAATGAAAATATTTCCTTAATGTCTAAATTGAATGATTTATGTGAAGGAAATATGACTTTGAAAAATAAAATTGATTTGGTGGAAAAACAAAAAGAAGTTATTTTTCAAGAAAATAAATCTTTAAAAAGAAAATTTTGTGAAAAAGAAAAAGATTTTGTTTCAAAAAAGAAAAAGAAAAATGATTCTTTATCTCATCATGCTTTACATGCCACCACTAATGAGATAAAAGTTTTGAAAAATAAAATGGATTGTTTGAGTTCAACCTTGAACTCTTGTGCATTTAACCATACTAGATTGGAGTCCTTGTTTTCAAAGAAACAAGCTCCACATGTTCATGCACTTCATCGTGCATTTGCTTATGTTGCACGCCACGATCATACACATACAAATAAGCATCCTAAGGTGTACACATGTACACATTGTGGCCGCAAAGGCCATTTAGCAGAATTTTGTTATGACAAGTTGCATCATTTTAATTTTGCTAATAATAAAAATTTTTGGGTTCCTTACAAGACTAACCCCAAAGGACCCAAGAAAATATGGGTACCAAAGCCCCACCTTTTGTATTTGATGTAGGTGAGGGCTCTCATATGACATGAGAGATTTGGTGCCTTGGTGGTGGTTGCATGGACTATAAGGACATACATTTGATGCACCGCTATCAAGGAGTTTTTGGTGGGATGACCACCATGCTTGGAGCTTTGGAGTTGGTAACAATCTCTAAACTCCTACTTTTTATGTACATGCTTTTTACATATATCATATTCATAGCATGTTTATGTTTTAATTGTTTTTGTACTTCATGTGGTAAATTCATGTTTAGATGTAGATTCCATTAAAACTTGTATTTATACATGTACAAATAGTGAGAACAAATTGATTCATATATGTTTGCACTTCATGCTCATTTGTACCCACTATATGCACACGTATAGCCTAGTTTTGATGATTTCCCCATTTATACTTGTTTTGCCAATTTTCATGTTTTACTTCATGTATATGTATTTTTAATTCAAATCTAATAAATATACATGTATACCCGTGAGTCTCTTGCTTTAATGCAAACACTATTAATAGACTCTTTTATGTTTGGGATATATATGTGTATTGTTAGGATTGGATAAATCATACATATACCTAGAAGTATGTTTTATTTTAATGAAAAATGAATTTTCATGTTTGTTTGATTAAAATAAAAAAAAATGATACTCACATTTTTTTGAGCTTCAATGTCTATTTTCATGAAAATGCTATTTACATGACTTTTGAACACTCACACTTTATTTCTTTTGTCATGACTTTGATTCATGAACATATTTTTGAGCTTCATAGATCGAGTGTCAATTCTTATATTTGGTATGATTCATGAAATACATATGCCTTGATTTCATGTTTTGAAGGATCTTTAACTAATTTTTCAAAAATTATTTTAACTAGTTATTGTTCTTCATTTGGTAGTGATTTTCATGCTAAAATATTTTCAAATCTATTTTGAAAACTCTACCCTTAATGGGAGGATGGATGGGAGATCATGTTCATGTATGCTTTATGAGAAAAACATTTTAATCTTGAACTTGGTTGGGAGGCATAAGTTATGAGTTATATACTTGATTTACATTGTCATTTTCAATTGGTACCATTGGATTCTTTCAATTGGTATCTAAATTGATAATTTTTGTATATACTCATATTTTGTTTTCTTATATATGTATGTATCAATTTCAATTGGTATATTTTTTCATACATATATATGATTTTCATGTGCTTAACTTTCAATTGGTTCACATTTAAAAAAAAAAGGCACAAAGTTTATGATGAAAAATAAAAATTTTCGATCATTATGTTTACTATTGGTATCAATATGTTTCAACTTCATATTTGTTAAATTTCAATTGGTATCAATATGATTTACAATAATGATTATTTTCATTTTGGTATCTTAAAATTTGTTTGTTTTACAAAAGCTCTGATACCTTTTAAAAAAAATATATAAAAAAATTTTGATTAAGAAAAATTAAATTTTTTTTTTTTGAGTTGTATTGCCTATATGCAAGGAGAGCTTAACATCTCTTCTACATATAGATTCATATTGAGTGTATTGTGTATTGAAGAGCTTGACGATCTCTTCTTTATGTGGTACACGTGTGTAGGGGGAGCTTCACATCTCCTCTTATGCATTACATATTATACGTTATGTGAATTAGGGCTTGTCATCCCTCTTTCATGTAATGTATATGTGTAGGAAAGTTACTTAACCGTCTTCCTCTTCATGAATGTATATCGCATATAACCTTTTATTGATATGTTTGATTTGACCCCTTATTGATCTCTTTGTTTATGACAAAAAGAGGGAGAAAGATTTGATGATTTTGTTTTTACTTTAACCCCTTTGTTGATGATTGACAAAAAGGGGGAGAGGTATTTGCTATATATGCATGTTTTTATTAAAGGATTTATGTTTATGCATATATATTTTGTTTTGCAAATGTTTTTATTAAAGGATTTATGTTTATGCATATATGTTTTGTTTTGCAAATAGGAGAAAAAGAATTTGATTTTGTTTTATCTCCTTGATTTGCATACATATCATGTGCTTCATTTCCATATTTATTATTTATTGTTTATGCATGAGTTAAGGGGGAGCTTCTTTGGAGCTTTACTTTAATCCATGCATATATAACTTCATGAGTTTTGTCATCATCAAAAAGGGGGAGATTGTTGGACCAAAGGCCCATCACTCTAGTTTTGATGATGATCAACTCATGTAGTTATTATACTAATGATCTTGTGTTTAATTAGTGACAGATTTGTTATCAAGATCTTAGTAGGTGTGGAGCTTCAACAAAGGATTTTAAGACAAGTTTTGGAGCTAGCACCGGTTGATTCACGAGCCTATGCATCAAGATCACATAAGTACTCAAAAGGAGTCGAGTTCGTTGGATTGCATTTGGACCAAGTCAAGATGATGAGAAGACTTCAAGGGAAGACTTCAAGATCAAGACTTGTGTTTAGGTATAAGATTTAGTTTTTTAGAAGATTTTGTTTTAGATAAAATGTAAAGGATAGAGTAGTTGGTAGATTGCTCAAGTATATACACACACACACACTCTTGATTTAGTTTTTCATAAAAGATTTCATTTTAGAAAAGTTGTTTTAAACATGGTTTTGGATAAAGACTATAAAAATCAAGTTTAGAGCTTAATGTCAAAAACTTAGATATTTCATCTTATTTGTGTAGTGGATCATATCCATATACACTATGCTTTAATGAGTTCAAAATATCTAGTTTTTGTATTTAAAGGAGTTTTGGAAAAACAAGATTTTGAAAAATACAAGTTTTCAATTGAGCCAATATTTTCATATTACAAAAATAGTCCAAATCTTTATAACATGCCTTGATTTTGTGCAAGCATGTTTGTTTATCAAAGTATATTGGTAAAACTATTTTTGTAGATTTTTAAGTATTTTATGGGATTTTATTCAATCAAAAAGACCAAGTTTTAAATCCCAGTTTTTCAGTTTCAGGCTTCAGCAAGTCGACTAGTCGATCGACCAAGTCGACTAGGGCTGAAGTCGGCCGACTGGCTCGGTCGACCGACGTGCACAACGTGCACGCCTTGACCTGGCAGATGGCCGGTCTGCCGACCCAGTCGACCGGAACTGAGAGCAGTGCTCTCTGTTCTTTTGGGTCGACTGGGCGGTCGACCGGAGGCTCCAACGGCCTGATTTTTGACCGTTGGCGGTCGACCGGGCGGTCGACCGACAGGTTTGACAGACCCCAACGGCTAGTTTTTGACAGCCTATAAATTTGGGGGTTTGGTCATTGTTTTCTACAAGACTTTGGAGAAGTTTTAGAGCCAGTTTTTCCTACTCTTTTCAGAGATTTTTCTCCACAAAATTTAGAGCCAATACTTCCAATTAAAAGGAGAGTTTATCAAGAGTGTTTAAAAAGAGATTTTCTTGAGTTTTCCTCCACCATCTCTTTCCTTGTTTTCTCACACATACACTTGAGCTATCCATTGCTATATCTACCCTATAGGGAGTGTTTTTGTGAGAGGATTTTAGGTGATCAAGAGTTGTGATCACCAAAGTTCTTCTTTGTTCTTTGAGAAGGTGGACGTGTGTGTTCGCATTGTTTCGGGTCCTAGTGTGAACTCGGTGTTTCGGGTTCGGGTGCGAACTCTTTGTTTGAGGTGCGGCCTCGGCGAGCTGGTGGGCTTGCGTGTGTACGGACTAGGGAGTCCGAGAGCTTGTAGGTGTTGCGGCACCGGGTGATCCATTGGGATCGAGTATAGTGGAAATCCTTCGTGTGTCGAAGGCGGGGATGTAGAGCAAGGGTGCTCGAACCTCGAAACAAATCCCTTGTGTTTGCGATTGCTCACTCTCTCTTTGTCTCTTGTTTATATCTTGCATGCTATTACTTGTCTTATCTTTACATGCTTGATATATTGTGTGCTCATTGATATACTTGCTTGGGTTTGTTTGCTAACACTTGTATTCAACCAAGAGAGCCAACGCGACACCTCAACCCATTCAAGAGGAATCTAAAGGAGTTTGTCCAGAGCCCTTCACGGGGAATTCGGCAACACTCTTGTGTTATACGTGGTGTTTAGTTTAAATAGTTTGTTTAGGTCATAATTGCTTTTAGCTTCCGCATTATTTGGCATAAGTGACCATTAGATTAGCCATCACCTATTCACCTCCAACGGCTCTTTTTTGAGCCGTTTAGGGTTTAAAAAAAATTAATTTCTAATATAGGGGGCGCAGAGTAATTTTCCTCTCTAACGTTATTATAAAAATATTGGACTAAAAAAAAAACAAAAGAAGGGGGGTCGGGGAAATCTTCCCCGACCCGATTCGTCCCGTGATTCGTCCCGGGACGAATCGAATTCGTCCCGTGTAAACGGGACGGGTCAACCCGTTCGGACCCGCCCCTAAACGGGGCGGGTGCGGGTTGACCCGTGACCCGCACTGTGCGACTCCAACGAGTCGCACAGTGCGGGGCGGGGCGGGTCGACGCGGGTCGACCCGCCCCATTGGCCACCCCTACCTGGCCTAGCCCGGGCCTGGCAGGCCCGGGATTGGGCTTATTGTTAAAAAAAAAAAACAAGTTTAAACAGACCGAACCAGACCCGGCCTGGCCTGGGCGGGCCTGGCCCGGGTCTGGCCGGGCTGGGCAGCAACTTCCCAGAAAATTTTTTTTTTACAAAGGCCCATTAGTTGCTTTCAGCCCAGCTTTTGCATGGGTTGTACCCTTCTGGATCCACACCCGCACAATAAAACCCGACCCAGCAGAAAAATTCCAGACTTGTTAACCTGCAGAAAAATAATTAAAATAATTAGTTAAAAATATCAGAAAAATAGAGAAAAATATAAATAACAATCTACACTACTACTTTTCATGATAAAATTTTCAGAAGAATAGCAATATAAATTAAATCAAATTACCCCCTTTAAAGTCAGTTTTGTTAAATGGTAAATTCGAACCCGTTAAGAAAATTAATGTTAAAAAGTTTTAAAAACCCAACAAAAGAGAATTTAAAATTTGATAAATTAAACTTAATTTCATGTAATTTAAAAGATCATACCCCCAATCTTTAGCTAATTAATCAAGATTTAATAAATAAAAGATCCTAACAGTTTCTATTGAAATAAATTGTGTAGATTTTCCGGGATTCTAGGATTTGCAGTGCTTTGGATTGAGATCTACCTCAGGTGAGTGTTTTTTCCTCCTTCAGCTAACAAGAATTCTTGTGATGAAGGATTTTATCTAGTTATCTAATTATGTAAAGCTAATGTACTAGTATTTAGAAATTTTATAAATTCATGAATTACCTACATGCATTATTCATAGCATATTTATGTATTCTTGTATGCAATTAAGCACATTTGTTATTGATAATGAACCCTCATGATCATTACATGACACCGGTTAGGACTTTACCACTAAGACTCACTTGAATGACACTTGTGACCATCACGTTCATGTTATCTAACTACTGGGAAAAATATTATTAGACGGTAACAATCTCATCCTGTTTATCATGTTCACCAATATATATCATGTTATACATGTATTACGATTCCACTGCTATGTTGTTACTGTCATCATTACCGAGTTATCCCAGTAGATTTAGGTAACATGTACATTAATAATCTTGACAACTAAATTAAATAACTTACACTGAGATTGGGGAGATTGATGGAGGAGACAGCTTCTGTATTTTGGGTGGACCTAGGATTTAGGTTGCGCAGCCGAAAGAGGGTTCCACTGCAGGGTTCCCGTGGGGTGACTGACACCCCGTCCTGTTTCCTGTTCCTGTTATGCATGTTATACATGTACTTGTTCCTATTATACATGTTCCTGACTACCTTGCGGTAGGTCCTGGTTCAGCGCCAGGAGTCTGGGCCGTGATCCCGGGTATGCACGGGACCCACCTAAAACACAGACAATGTCTCTAACCGATTAGTTTCAATAACTGAGGACCTCGATTGGCACGTGTAATAGGCGTAGTATGGGATGCGTCTATTACATGTGGCAATTGGTGTTCGCTGACATAATTAATAATGAAAACTGAATTCTTACATTAATATTATAAATTGAACTTGACATCTGACTTGCATGTTATTATAGACATTGATTATACTCATGACCTGAGGTACTCTTGATTATATCACTGACTGGCTTAGTTACTATTCATTTATCGTTATCATGTTATTACACTCTTATCAGGTATATTTTCTTTCCATATGCTTATACGTTACATGCATGTGCATCTTCCCTTTTTATTTTACCACTCACTAGGTCGCTTATTGACGACCCTGAGTTTGCTATGCTCAGATCCAGGTTTGAGGACGTTGCAGGACCAGGAGTACTTTGAGCGCGTTGCAGATCTCCAGTAGACCATCAGCAGTTTCAGTTCGTGAGGACTTTTAGTATTTTGCTTTCATTCTTGTTATGTCTATAATAAGTGAACTTTCAAGACATTATTGTACTTGCTTTTGAATGCTGGAATAAGTTGTGAACTTTATGTTTTAATTTAATACATTGAAGCTTAGCGTATTTTTATTCAGAATATGTCGCCGAATCTTGTCACGTACCCAATTTTGCGTATTTTGAGAAGTGGGGCGTGACAGAAAGTTCTTAACAAATACCTCAACCTATTGTTCAAGCCAGCTGAAGAACTTTATAAACTCATCAATGATGAAAATGTTGAAAGCGAGAAATATAAGGCTCAATGGACTAGACATAAACTGCACTCCAAAACTATAAACATGGGCCTCTTATCCGTCAGGGGTATGTGATTGAAAATTTTATGTTTTCACACGCGAGTATTAAAATTTTTGAGGAATATAATCGCTAAGAAGGTAAATTGAAAAAGGCATATATGCAAAAAGGCTTTCCTCTTTTCAGATGTGAAAAAGACATTCTGGATTAGTTGCAATGTGGAGCCTGATATCCAACACTTATCCCTGGATCTGAGAAGATTTCTGAGCAGTTTTGTTGCGAGACCTCGAGATTTGACATGGTTACTCTCCAATTTCCAGACATCCCTTCAGGAGATTACTATCATTGCTACTGAGCCCTCAGCTCTGCCCTCTGATGCTGCAGGAGAGATTTGGGGGAAGTTGAGAAGTTATATTGGTCCTACTAAAGGTTTTACTCTGGGAACTTTGAATGTTATTTTTATCAAGGAGGAGTTTCTTGTTTTAAGGCCGTTAAAGTTTCGTTGGTTTTTCTGTTTGCAGATAATAGTGATTCGGCTCAGCATACGCAGCTCTGGATTGACCCAGCTGAAGAGTTCTCACATTTACACATCTCGGGGATCCGTGGATGTTACTTTTGGTGTGAAGGAAATCAAGGTGATACAAATTTGTTTGAAGTCTGAAAATGCATGGTAGACACCTCCAAGCTAAAAGAGCCCTAAAATTTAAACAGATTTTAGACCACAATAAAAGACACCTTAAGATCTAATTTGGACCCTTAAGAGACCCTAATCAATATCTTGAATTGACCATGGCCCTAGATTTTAATTGTTCACATTAACATTTCTTTCACTGCCTTCTCTAAAAGTAATGACATCAACTGTTTCATGTTCTTAATTATTTCACTCTGAGTAGTCTGGATATTTTGTTTACTTGGGCGATAATGGTGCCCTCACTTTATCCCAGGTGGAGAGTCTGCAAGTGTTGATTCAGAAAATTAAGCCTGAAACTCATAGGTTTTGAGTCCAAGTTTTGATTCAGAAAATTAAACTTAAGCTCCTCATAGGTTCTGAGTCTAAGTTTGATTCAGAAACTGAACAATAATGTTATATAACAATGCAGTCTAACACCTGAAAGATATCCAAGAAGTGATATTTTTCCCCTCCATTTAAAGATGGAAGTACCCACGTGCAATATAGTTGGCAGCACTAGTACTGCATTCTTATCCTAATTATATTTATTTGCAGACGATACATTAACATCTTTTACTTGTACACTGTTTTTGCCTAATTTTTTTTTTCTATTTTTCCATACTAGACCTTTCTTTCATTTTGTGAAGGATGTGAAGTCTATTGTTAAAACAGGCGCTTTGATACCAATCGTTGTGCGCAGTGAAATTTTGACAATATGTACTTGCAAAAAAAAAAACTACTGTAGAGCAAATTAGTAATATTAAAGCAAAAGAGTAGAAATAATAACACGAGGATTTAACATGATTCGATCCAAACTTGGCCTACAATCACGGGGAGAGAACTTGAGAGAGTTTTATTAATAAACTTGGTATAAGAGATCTAACGTTTCCTTTGATTCTCACAAGAGTAAGCATCTTTGATGAGGACATCTTAGCTTTAATTTTATTTTATTTCAGTTATATTTGTGTATTTAACATTTGTAAGTGTGTACTAGGCATGTTTGTACCAAGTAGTAGTGGTAGTGATAGTTATGTAGTAATTGTAGTTGGTAGTTATTGGTTGTATGCCTATATAGGCCATGTTTTAGTTATGATGCAATGGATGATGAATGAAAAAAATGACATGCTTCTCTCTCAGCTCTCTCTCTCTCTCTCTCTCGTATTCTCTCTCTCTCTCTCTCTCCCCCCTGTCTACTATGTGAACAATCACCCAGTACCATCTTAATCTTCTAACTCCTCTCTTCTTTTCTTACTATCTAGATCATTATTTGCCTCACCACCAGCCAATTTTCCATTAGCAAACCTCCCGACTCTAACTCCTAGCCCAACACCCCTTCACCACACCACCCAATCCATCTCCCAATCATCCTGCCAATCATCAACTACCCTTCCAACACCCTCATTAGCAATAATGATCGCCACCATATCTTTACAATAACACCAATATCTTCATCTTCAATCGAGAGTCGAAACCTAACCACCCTCTTCACTCGAGATTGCTTTCCAAGCATCCATGCTAGAACAAGCCTTGAGAGAGATTTGATATGACATTTGTTCACTTTAAAGGCTCAACTATGTTAGTTCCAGTCAATAATATGATTGATCTTTTCTTTTAGCAAGCGACATTCATGTGACACTATACACAAGTTCAAAAGCAAGGCATAGTCCTCCTTGTTTTAAATATCGGCCGAGATATCGACCAATATCTCATATTTTGCCTACTATCATTACGATATGAAAAAATCGTTCGCTATATTGTTTGCAGCAAAAAATAATATTTTTGCCTGCTGCCGATACGATATGGGGAAAATCGTTCGCCATATCGTCTGCAGCAAAAAACAACTGATATTTGAAATATCAGCCGATAAATCACCCGATATCGGACAATAAATCGCCCGAGATATCACCCGATATGAAATAACTTTTTTATTGTACGTCTGTGTGCAAATTTACATTATTTTTTATCATCTTTGCATGCATATTATATCATTTTTATTTGGTAGATGATATCGCGTATTCCTGATATCTCCCCCGATATCCGACATGAAAAACCCCATCTGATACTATCCCGATATCCGATATTTAGAACCTTGATAGTCCTTAGCTGTACATCTCATCCACACAGGGTTCGAAGTCTCGACCGAGTCGTCTCCGACTCGGCGGAAGACGATAAGAGTCTGAGACCCTATCACACTTTTGGAAGGAATCGGCCCGACTCGGGGCCAAATCGATGACGACTCGGTTGAATTGGCTGATTCTCGAGATGACTCGGCCGAGTCGATTGAGTCATCGCTCAATCGGGCCGACTCTTCACCCGTGATCGAGGTCGGTTATAAAAAAAATCAGATCGAGAGAGGAGACCTACCTCTTCCTCTCGTCGCCTTCGCCGTGAGCCCCTCCGCCGCCACCTCCAGATCTCTCTTCCTCCCTCCGATCTATTCCTCTCTGGCTCTCTTCCTCTCTCTGTCCCTCTCTTCTCCCTCATTTCTCCTCTATCTCTCCGTCTCTATCCCGATCTCTCTCAGTGAGATCGAGAAAGAAAGGGAGAGGGTGAGGGAGAGGGTGAGGGAGGGAGAGCGAGAGAGGAGGGAGAGCGGAGAGATCGAGTGAGGGAGAGAAATATTAGAGGGGGATGGAGGAGAGAGAGCTAGAGAGACCTTTCTGTCTCTTATCTTTTCTTTTTTTAATTTTTTATGTTTTTCTCATATTTACCCTTTAATTTTTTCATATTTTTAAATTTACCCCAAATCATAATATTTCTTAAATTTCCTCCTCAAATCATCATATTTTTTTCAATTACTCCTTAAAACAAATTTGTTTTGGACATGTGATACATGAGTATTGATGTCTATATTTTTTTTAAGATTTATCGTGATTTTTCAAAATTTTTTGAGATTTCTATGTAGCATTTTGCACTTATCGTTCGAGATCGATTTGAGTCGTCACGACTGATCCGTCTTAGTACCCGCCGAGTCGGCGATCGAGACCGCGACTTTGAACATGCATCCACAACAGTAGCAACACTAATGACAATACCTGAGTCTAGCCTCATCCTACTGCATTAAACAACACCAGATTGCCTCCATCAGGGTGTAGCTATCATCATGTCGAGATCCAATCAATGCTCATCAGTTAACGACAACAATTGAAACAAAAGAGCAACAATAACAGTTAGATAATCATCAACGAGTTTTATTTAAGCATTCGAATTACTAGTTGGGTTTTATTGCAAATTTATCTCCTGTTGCCCAATGTATGGTGAGATGTGTAGATCTGTTTAACATGTGAACTGTTTGTTTTAATATTGTTAATAAAACTGTTGCAACCATGCATGATTATGCTTAATTTCATCAAGATTCGGAATATTCAAGCTACGCTTCAATTTATTTAAATCCATTTGCAATATTGCTAACTTTGAATTACTTTCCCGCCGAAGATCTTTTATTTGATAAAACGTAGCGAGTTCGATTATGTCACTGATTCTCTACATGGCACGCACCTACCATTTCACATCAGGTTGGTATCAGAGCACAAAATTTAGAGCATACATACTAGGAGAGACTAGTGAACCCAAATGGCTAATATGAAACCTGAAATCTTAAAAAAACTGGATGAAATTTTGAGTCGCTTTCTCACCGTTAAACAAGCATTTATGTCCACTTCATCAATACCCACACCAGGATAACCCCAAACACCACCATACAAAGTGGACATTAAAGACAAAAGCTTTGAGAGTAACGCTAACGACAAGAACATTGAAATGGACCTCTCCACACTTTGTCCTACAATCCAGTGTAACAAATGTTAAGGTTATGGACATGTTGTTGCCATCTATTCAAGCTCAGTCATAATTGTTATCATTGAACTGCCTATAACATAATCAAAGTCTGACTCTGGAGAATTCGTTTAGCAGGCGAAAGAATCTGAAGACTATGACTCTGACGAAAAAATTCGGGGGATGACATTGAGAAGTCCAGTACTCCAATTTCTTCTGAGGCTCCCCAGTGATTACAAAACTTGTTGAAGTCACCCATGTGACTATAAAATTTACTGATATCTCACCTAAAGACAATACTCTGATTTCTCCCAAATTCATTTATGTAATTACGGGGATTGCTGAAGTCTTTCATGAAGACCTTCCAGACAAACTACCACCAAGGCGTGATATCCTACACATCATTTATTTAATCTCATGAGCTAGTCTTTCCGACTTCCCACACCATAGAATTGATCTTGTCATGCACTTTGAACTCAAAAGGTAAGTTGATAAGTTACTAGAGATCAAGCAACAGTGCTTTTTCCCAATAAATATATTTCTATGAGAACAAGTTCTGGAGCTATATCATGACAAAGAATGTGAGTATGATCAAGGATGTTATTATTTATGATCGATCTATATCCAAAATTTTTGAGGATGCAGTTATGGGAGAACATGACGGCTTATAGATTATCAACTTCTCTTCCATTACTGTTAAACTTCAGGGTGCATCTCCGCTGTCTTTACGTGTTTGCATAACTTTCATCTTTATTGTCAAAACAGAGAAAATTGATAACTTTTTAGATGAATTTATGATGCAGCTTGACTAGTAATCTGAGATGCAAAAAATAAACTTACAATAGTAATAGAGCAATTCGGCATTAACTCGACGGGTCGAGTTCTTCCCATTTGGGGAAAATTAATGAGGACATCTTAGATTTATTGTATTTCAGCTGCAGTTGTGTAGTTAATATTTATAGTTGTGTACTAGGTGTGTGTACCAAGTAGTGGTGGCAGTGGTAGTTATGAAGTTATTGTAGTGGGTAGTTATTGGTTGTATGCCTATATAGGCCATGTCGTTTTAGTTATGAGGCAAAGAATAATGAATGAAAAATGACCTGCTTCTCTCTCAGATCTCCTCCCTCTTGTATTTTCTCTCTCCTTGTCTACTATGTGAACAATCACCCAATCACCATCTTAACCTTCTAACTCTTCTCTTCTCTTCTCTTCTTACTATTCAGATCATTCTCTGCCCTTACCACCAACCAATTCTCCGTCAGCAAGCCTCTTGAC
This sequence comes from Agave tequilana, assembly GCA_038442645.1. Lineage (NCBI taxonomy): Eukaryota > Viridiplantae > Streptophyta > Magnoliopsida > Asparagales > Asparagaceae > Agave > Agave tequilana. The sequence goes on from JAVJIF010031097.1 coordinate 89,647, forward strand.
TTCAACTGCTAGTCCAACACCCCTCCAATACACCACCCAATCCATCTCCCAATCATCCTGCCAATCATCGACGTCTGTTCCAACACCCTCACTAGCAATAATGATCGCCACCACATCTTCACAATAACACCAATATCTTCATCTTCAATCGAGAATCGAACCTTATTTGCCCTCTTCATTCGAGATCACCTCCCAAGCATTCATGCTAGAACAAGCCATGGGAGAGATTTGATATGACATTTGTTCACTTCAAAGGCTCAACTATGTTAGCTTTCAGTCAATCAAATGACTAATCTTTTCCTTTAAGAAAGCGACATCCTTGTGACACTATATGCAAGTTTAAAAGCAAGGTATAGTCCTTGGCTATAAATCTCATCCACAACAACGGTGACAACATCTGATCTCGTTTTACAACATTAAACAACTCCAGATTGCCTCCAACATAGTGTAGCCGTTATCACGTCGAGATCCAATCAATGCTCATAAGTTAACAACTACAACAACTGCAATAAAAGAGCAACAATAGCAGCTTGATAATCATCAGTGGGCTTTATTTGAGCATTCAAATTACTAGTTGGATTTCACTGCAAATTTATCTCTAAAATTTTATCATCATTTCATGCTCTTTTCAATATATGGTGAGATATGTGGATTTATTTAACTTGTGAACTGTTTGTTTTAATATTGTTTACAAAGCTGTTGCAACCATGCATGATAATTGTACTTAATTCTATCAAGATTAAGAATGTTTAAGCTACGCTTACAATCTTATTGAAATTCATTTGCAACATTGCTAACTTTGAATTACTTTTCTGCCAGAGATATTTTATTTGGTGAAACGTAGCCAGTTGGTTATATCACTGATTCCTTACATGACACGCGCCTACCATTTCACATCAACTTCCCCTTTGAATCCCACAAGATTACAATATATTTTCTCTCTATGCATCGCCACCTTTATCTCTCTTTAACTTAGCTTTCTATCCTTGGTTCTTTGGCCTTTCTTTCTTTTCAGGTTTTTTTTTATAATGTTAAGTTATAATCTATATTTATAGAGTTTTATAATCTAAATCTTATTTTAACTATAAGATAATCTTGGCCATTAGATGCTTAAGAACTTGGTCAATCTTTTTAAGAGTTGATTTTCTTGATCTAGAAGAATTCTAGACCATTCAAATTTTAAAAATAAATCTTCATTGAATAGAAATTGAGTTCTATTCGGAGTCCATTAGAAAAGATACTTGAACACGCCTTGAAAAGAAAATCTAATTCTGACTTATGATTGTCAACAAGCTCTATCACCTGTCGACAGGTGTGCCAGTATATCGACAACGCTTGTCAACATCGTCTGCTTCCTGTTGACAGACTAAGCTACCCTTTCTTCTCTGTATCTTGCTGTCGACAGTCTTCTGTGCGTGGTCGATGGGCCTGTCGAATGCCGCATGTTATTTGTATTTGCTTCTCCAAATTTTCTTTCTTCTCCAATTCAATTGGCTCTTCTTTGGCCATCACCTCTAACTTAAAAAATAAGGTAAATTTCAATAATCTCCACCTTGACTTGCTTTTCAAGTCTTTAGTAAAACACTTTGAAAAATTTGAAATCATATCTTGATCTTTCTTTAATTATAACCATACCGTGAAGCCTTTATTCTTGCCCCCTCACCCTGGGGCCTTTGACTAATTCACCATCATGCCTTGAGCCATTTCGAGCCTTACCCGAATGCATCTTTTCTCTTTCCATCAACATTTTGACTCGGTTCATGTACCGTCACAGTCTTCTTTGAAGTTCCACCTCGCGATGAGCTTTCTTCCATGCTTGTAATTGAAACTTCACCTTGAGCTGAGTTTTCTATTTTCAACTTGTATATCCCTCCACACTTCTTTCCTTTCAGGATTACCCTGTCTCCTTAGTTAACCGTGACAATGTCTTATTGCACTTGGATCTGATATTCTTATTCGTCGAGTACCCCCATAGATATTAGATTGTACAGTGTCTCGGGACATACCAGACCGCCTCCAGAGCATGCACTGTCTTGTCTCTGCATGTAACATTGACTGTCCCAGTGCCGATGATGTCGCAAGTCGAGCCATCCACCATTTGATAGTTCATTTATTCTTTGCAACCAAGAAGTTGAACATCTCCTTTTGAGAACTTACATTAACTGCACTAGCAGAATCAAATATTTAACTTTTATCCTAAGAAGTGTTGTCTTTAACGTAGGAAGCCATTAATACTTTGGTGTTTGGACCGCTCATTGCTATGTTTACCTCCGCAATTTGCCTTTTTTTAACTACTCTTGTTGGTGCTTGCAGTCCTTCTTCTAGTAACTTTCTCTGTGATAAAAGTGATGCGCTTTCAACGAACCCGGACCTTCTTTTCCTCTTTCTTTTTTCTAGTGATCACCAAACCTGAACCTTCATGCTCCTTCTGATTTGACCTTTTTCTAATCTCGCTTGATAACAGAGTTATTGTAACCTCTTCTAAGATGAGAATTTCTTTAACATAGAGCATGTTGGTAACGATGTGATCATATGACTCCGAAAACGAACTGAGACTCGTCGATCTTGACATCAACAACTAGTAGCTCGTTGATGACCTTATTGAAGAAGTTCAGATGCTCCAACACTATTGTCCCTTCGTTCATGCATAGCCCATATAGTCATTTTTTGAGACAGCTTGTTGGAGAGACTTTTTGTCGTATACAACGTTTCTAACCTTGACCACAAATCCATAGCTGTTTCTTTATTCATTACGTTGCACATGACCTTGTCTGCGAGACATAATTGAATCTTTCAGATTCAACTCCTCCCAATCCTCATTTGACATACCTGCAGGTTTTGCTCATCTCAATCCTCATTTGACATACCTACATGTTTTGCTGACTTTCCCTACAAGGTCTTGTGAAGACCATGTTGCACCAATAATGCCTTCACTCGCTTTTACTATAGATCGAAGTTTTCTTTCTCATTGAATTTCTTGACCTCAAACTTGCTCACGAAAATTTCTATTTTTGACATATCGTCAACCTTATAGCTCTGATATCAATTGTTGTTATAATAGGCGCTCTGATACCAATTGTTGTAGCATCAAAATCTTGACAATATATAGTACTTGCAAAAGAAAAATTATTGTAGAGCAAACTAGCAATACTAAGATAAAAGAGTAGAAATAATAATATGGGGATTTAACGTGGTTCGGCTCAAATTTGGCCTGTGCCTACGGGGAAAGAACTTGAGAGAGTTTTATTAATAAACTTGATATAAGAGATCTAACATTCCTCTTGATTCCTACAAGAGTATGCACCTTCCCTTGAATCTCACATGATTACAAGAGTATTCATTCTCTTTATGCACCGTTACCTTCCTGATCGCTCTTTAACTTGGCTTTCTATCCTTGGCTCTTTGCCTTCTTACTTTTTAGCTTTTTTTTTACAAAGCTAGGTTACAATTATATTTATAAGGTTTTACAATCCAAGCCCTATTCCAACTATGAGATAATTTTGGTTGTTGGATGCTTAAAGAACTTGATCAATCTTTGTAGGAATTGATTTTTTGATTTAGAGGAATTCTAGACCCTTCAAATTTTAGAAATAAATCTTTATTGAATAGAATTGAGTTCTATTTGGAGTCCATCAGAAAAGAAACTTGAACGCATCTTGAAAAGGAAACTTGAATCCGATTTTGACTTCTGGCTGTCAACAAGCTCTATCACCTGTCGATAGGTGTGCCAGTCTGTCGACAGACTAGGCTACCTTTTCTTCTCTGCAGCCTTCTGTACGCGGCCGACAGGTTTGTCAACCGCTACCTGTTTTTTTGGATTTGCTTCTTCTCCAAGTCTTTTTTCTTCTTCAATTCCATTAGATCTTCTTTGGCCATCATCTCTAACATGAAAACAAGGTAAATTTCCAACAAAGTCGACACACACCTTTTCTTTGAGAAAGCTGGCGAGTAAGCCTGTGCAATTCCAATTTGTTTTGTCCTTCATTTATTCATTTTAAACATTTCCTTTTAAATTTTACTAGATTTGTGTTATGACCTATTTTAGTAACTTTACTTCTGCGTGGACAGACCTATCTTAATGGCACCACAGTTTGGATTTGATGTTGGGTCAAATTGAGACTTTGATTCAACTCTCGTCCTGGCTACTATGCTTCTCTCACAACTTACTGAAGGAAATATCACCGATCAGCCCCCAGCTGCTTCAGTACCTCATGCCCAAAGATAATCGAGGACATGGTTCACAAGTATGAAAGAGCTAGATCTGGCACCCCCCCAGCAGTTTCTGAGCATCCATCTGACAACACCAAGATCTGGTCTGACCTTTCAGATGCCTTTTTCTACAGGACAGAGCATTAACTTAATTTTAGCACCATCTTCCCAATCTCAGCAGCAATTTTCTTTCCTAAGCAGGAAGTGCTGCTAGAAGCTCTGATGGAAAAAGAAGCAGGCAGGCCCAGAGGGAAGGAAATCCAAGTTCTAGCATGCAAAATGACAGGCAAATGCCCAATGTGATGAATTCATCAAAGGCTCCGCCTGCGCGAGATGAAGTTCCTGATACGTATCCTGAAATATCTTCCTCTCTCATTTCTTGCAACTTAATTTTGAAGTCGATGACTTCTATGCATGCTAGTACCAGTTTTCTTTACTAGATTACATTGGGACCACCTCTACGGTTTATATGACTACTAGAAGATAATTCTAGGCAGCAAAGTTTAACTTGTATCATTAAGTTATTAAATATAGTGACATGATCAAATTGAATCTGTTGATCTCCTAATATTTGATGTGTAAGATTTTTGACAATAATAAATAAGTCATTATCATAGTTCAATTTCAATAATCTGGTATCATATTAGTTTAGTTTGACTAAAACTATTGAGATAGCATCGTTTAGAATCAGATTTACATGTAAAATGCTAGTTTGGAAGGAGGTCTTTCTATGACAACAATTTAGATTAATACTGCACATATCCTTGTTGGTCCAAAGGCCCATCACTTAGTTTTGATGATGTTCAACTGATGTAGTTATAATACCAATGATCATGTGTTTACTAAGTTTCAGATATAAATCAAGATCATAGTTTGTGTCTAGTTTCAACAAAGACGTGAAGTCAAGTTTTGAAGCTATCACAAAGTGATTCAAGAGCTCATGCTTAAAAATCGCATCAAGTACTCAAGATGGAGCCAGGCTCTATGGATCGTGTTTGGATCGAGTTGTCTTGGATAAGAAGATCTACAAGAAGACTTTCGTCTAGATTTGTTTAGTTTAGATCTTGGGTAAGGATAGTTTAGTATTGAATTGCTCAAGTATATACACACACGTAAGATCTATGTTTGATTTTCGGTTTAACTGTTTCGTTTTAAAAGTTTATATTTACTTGGTTTACACAAAACTCTTAGAATCAAGTTTCAAGTTTTGTGTTTCGGTTTATCATGTATATCGTTTTGAGTTTCGGATTTTCAAGTATACATATATTATTTTCATGAATAGATTTCATCAAAAGAAAAGAACTTTATATAGTTTATATGTATATTGAATTTCATCCATATACATTGATAGTTCTTATATGCTTAGAAAAACTTATTTTGATGTATCTAGTTATGTGTTTAAGTTTTGTTTGTATCAAAACTTGTTTTGGTATTTATTGTCAAAAACAAGAATATATCACTTACTATGTATATTGGATTCTATCCATACACACTATGCTTAAAATGTGCTTCAATATCTTGTTTTTGTATCTATACAAGTTTTAGAGAAATCGATTTTCCATTCAAAGTTTGATTTTGGAAAATACAGTTTTTGGTTTATGCCTTAAATTCTTTACCTTAAAAATAAGTTCACATGTTTGTAATATGTGTTGATTTTTTATCACACATATTTGTATTTCAAATATTTACATGAACTTATTTTTGTGAAATGTATGGAGTTTTATTGGAATTTATAGGTGTTTTCAAGTTCATATTTCAAGCCCTATAAATCCTGTTTCTGGGCAGCTGGCGGTCGACCGAAGTTTGGCTCGGTCGACCGAGCGGTCGATCGACGTGCACAGAAACGTGCACAAGCCATTGCCCTGGCCTGATCGACCGACCAGACGATTGTAGCAAGGCCAGTTGACCGATCGGTCAACCGATAGAGAGGATTCCTCTCAGTGGCCTGGGGGTGGTCGACTAGACGGTCGACCGACAATCCTAACGATCGAAAAATTGACCGTTGGCCAATCAATCGACAGACCATTCTGGCCTGGGTTCAGCCTCCAACGGTTAGTTTCTGAACCTCTATAAATATGGGTTCTTGGGGCCAATTTTCTACAAGATTTTTGAGAGTCAAAATTCCTACCTCTACAGAGTTTTTAACAAGTTTTCAAAATAAGTTTTTGAGCTTCAAATTATATATCTTTATTTTGTTTCAAAGTTTTGAAAAATTAAAAGAAAACAAGTTTTGGGAATCTAGTTTTGTTCTTTAATTTCTTCATCTATCAAGAAGTTTTTCTCAAGAGTTTTCTTTGTGTTTTCTTTTTCAAAAACTTTGTGCACTCACATACTTGAGCTTTTCATTGCAAATTTATCCTTTAGGATCTTGTTTGTGAGAGATTTTTGTTTATGGTTTTTTGAGATCACCAAGTCATTGTTTATGATCATTAGATTACCAAGTTATAATATTTCTTTGCTTTGCACTTGACTTTGTGCCTACCCTCTTGTGTAGAAGTCTGAGAGTTGGAGTTGTGTACTTCTTATTTGTATTGTTGTAATTTCTCGGTGGAGGTCCCTTTGTGGAAGATTCTATAGTGGATAGTTGAAGTTTTTTTGTGTGAAGACGGGGACGTAGAGCAGTGACTCGAACCTTGAAACATATCCTTGTGTTTGCGATTGGTTATCTTCCTCTATCTCTCAACTCTCTCTTTATATCTTGCATTGTTATTATTATTCATATCCATACATGCTGGATATTGTTTGTGTACTCACACTTGTGTTCAACCAAGAGAGCTATTGAAGCACCTTAACTCATAATTTAGAGGAATTATGAGGAGAAGTTTCAGAGCTCTTCATGAGGAATTCAGACTCACTCTTGGTACACGTAGTGTGTGTTTAGTATTTAGTTTTAATTCCACATTATTTGTTCTAGATTAGCAGTACACATATTCACCTTCCTCTAGGTGTACTTTCAATCTTGACTTCTAACGGTTAGCAAAGGCTAATATACATCAAGGATGTAACCCTTTGTGCTGACTGTAGACAAATTATTAAAACTATCGCTTTCATATGTTCGATGCTTGATGGTTTACGACCAATCTTCCTTATTTTTGCTGGACAAGTTCTTGTTATTGTGTTGTTTGACCAGCCTATTTGGGATATCTTTGTGTACATATCTCGTTAGAAATGTGATAGTTATTATAATAATTATATATTCCAAACCTCTGCATATCTTGGATAAATCTGGCCCAATTCCTTCAGAAAGCTGTCTTCCATCTCGTAATCTTGCATGCTAGTTTTACACAGTGCTCAGTATACTGTGGAAGACTATGAAAAGATTTTGGACCCTATCACCTTGACTATATGCATCATGGGGATGAACCTCAAGGTTGATTAGCATGGTAAGCATATTTCAGAATTTTTGCAGTAATTTATTGCACTCATCGGCTAATACTTACCTCATTTCCATTCAGATGGGGCTGGGATAAATTGTAATCCTTATTTACAGCATCATCAAAGCAATTGGGTAGGTGCAGGTGATGACGAGGATGATGAGGGTGAATTGTGCAGTCAACACCTCAGTATTATGAATTATGATTAACGATGGAGATGGAGAATCTGTATATCTGACTTGAAGGCCTCTTTATCATATTTTGTAAGCGAGCCTTTGTTTCCATATAGTAAACTTCATAATTGAAGATATTTCTTTAGCTAAAGATTGATCAATGCATCAATTTCCTTTGTACATTAACATGTTGAAAATCCGATAGCGTCATCATATTTTACTTTGCCAAGTTCAGTCAACAAGATTCGAGATGTTATATTCCTGTCCAATCTTAGTGTTGTATTTGCCTGACAGTGTGAACTGCTTTTATATGTTTTTGCAGCAAATCTTTACAATAGAGTTCTAGTATATTTTGTAATATATAGGAGGTCCTTTTCATGATAATCTTGGTGTATTTCTACTTAGTATGGGAGCAACTTCATTTAAAACAAATTGTGTGGCATGGTGATGCGCTATAAAGAATTATGACTGCACCAGATGTTGTATTCACTTGACAAAGAGGAAAATGTGAGCGCTCAGAGAGGAAACTAGGATGATTCCTATTTGTGCTGTAGAAATACTTTGTCATTGGTTCTTTGTTATATGCCTCATTTATCAAGATGTATCAATAACCATCTGTAAAACTGAAAGTTATTAACCAACATGAAGCTGGAAGGTTATGTGCTGGAACTAAATGCTTTGTCTACTCATTCAACTGTGAAACAGAGGTGTTGAAGTGATGCAGATTTCCATATGTTGTGCAATTCCAGCATAATTTGGAATCATACAGGTATGATTCTGCATTGTATCTCACTCATCATAGTTTGGAACTTTTAGATTTTGTGTGACATCCATATTATGTATTGGATTTTGCATCCCACATATATAATTGTCTATATTGACTTTCATATCTTCTTGTCCTAGCCACAATATAATATTAAACACATTTGTATGAATTTGCTCGTTTTATGAATAAGTGATTATTTTATTGCAAATCATTTGAGTTGTTCAATATTTTTTATATTTCATTATCTTTAGTCTTCTGTTGCTCTGCTGATATCTTAACATGTCCACATCATCCATCTTTTTTCTTGATAACTTTTCTGCCCAACTGCAAGATTGGGGCGGAGAATATGTTAATCTACTTTCTACTTAAATTCAGTTCTCAACTCGCTATAACCTGGAGTTAGTTTAATAAACATGAGCAAACAAATACGGCTCCAAATAATTTCAACTAAAAGCAAATTACTGTTGATTTTAAATTTGAATACTAAGAAAACAGTAGCAATCAAAATTAGAAAGGGAAAAGAGGGAGGCCTAAATTGCATGGGTAAAGGCACAATATCATACAGTATGGACATGGTGATGTGGCCATCTTGAAACACAAAGATAAATGTGGGCAGGATGCACCATTATATCCGTCCTGATCTGGGTCCTCTTTGGATGTGTATACAGATATGAAAATCCATATCAAGGTGGATTCAGACCTTAACTTAGGGGTGTGAATGGATACGGAGAAAATTAGGATTAACATAGCCAATACTCAGCCTTTTTCTTCTTGTTCATATGTGTAAGAAGAGCTTTCTAGTTTACTTTCCACAGAATCATGCAGGATCCTTTGGGCTAGAAAAGTATTGCAATGGTATCAATGGTTCAAGGAAGCAAAAGCTTTCATGTTTTAAAGTGGGAAATTTGAGTTGGTTTTGACCTTTATGGGGCTTGCGGCACTTGGAACCTGTTTGAATGCTATCATAACTTTACGATAATACAAAGTTGGCCTGCTAAATTTTCTTTTCTGTTGATATTTAGGGAAACCATCCATATTCTTTCATTTAAAGATATAAAACAAAATATACTGACACTTCATTCATTTACATGTATATTCATTATCAATATCATCATCTTCTTTCTGGGCTTTTTGTTGCCATTTGTAAACTCTTATCTAATGACTTTTGAAGTTGTTGAATTTTGTTAGAATAACCTTATGCGCTTTGAATGATTCATTATCCTATTAGGTGTTTATTATAATAGTTTGAAGCTATCATCGAAGATGTTGAATTTTGTTAGTCCGTTCCTTTTGATTCATTATCCTATTCAGTGTTTAATAAAATAGGTAATTATGACTGAAAGCTACAGTGACCTAGTCTGCAAATTGCTCTTTCTTTATGGTCTCACTAATATCAAATGTTCTTGAACTTTTCAAAGGTGGTTCGAGCTCAACGGTTGAATCCAGACTCGTAGACGCACTCATCCATCTATGCGTTGGGTCGGCAAGCTGCCTGTTCATTTGTAGTGATCCTATGTTCTTCCAGCTTGCAGCCCATGATCTCCCCCCTGGTTTCAAGGAGAAGATGGAAACATTGGTCTTTCCACCCTATCCTCTAAAATGCGCACACAGCCATAAGAGAAAGTAAGCATTTCATTTCTTTAATCCCCTTGTGAACTGATTTAATCATTTGATGCAGATATGATTATTAATATCAATGCCTCTCTAGGGAGTTTCAAGTAGATCCAACATAGAAATTGCCAACCTAAAGCTGTCCCCCTCACATAAGATGAATATAATTTTTACAGTGTATCCAATGGTGTTTTGCTTCCACTGTCCAATTTTCATTGTTATTTGGTTAGGCTTTGAAGGAGTCAGAAACTTGTATATCATGAGTACAAGACTATTTCCTCTGTCCTTTTTCTAGAGTTGGTGGGATAACATGTGGAAGGTGTGACAACCATAGTTTGGATACAGGACTGGAGGAGAACCAGTAAAAGGGTGAGAGATTGTGAAGAACGTCTCTGGGTTCTGTGTTAGATTTGGTTAACAAAAGATAGTTTTTTATTTTTGAATTTTAAGGGATTTTATAGGTGTAATACAATGGAAAAATGATAAAATTCAATTCCTCTATAAAAATTTCTAAATATAATCCAGGAGACTTCAATCCAAATGTAATTGAGCAGACTATACCCTGTCTGACAATTGTGCCCCCATTTTACGCAGACACTCTGAGCCTCGTGCTCCCTCTTTCGTAAACTGACACCCCAGTACCATTCTCTTAATTTTCTCTCAAACCAAGCCCACTTCTTTTCACTGTGAAATTATTTATGGCGAGAAAAGGAGAAAAATGTTGAACAGATTCAGAAAAAAAGAATGGCAACAAGAACCTCTGCCTCTCTCGTCCTCTTCTTCTTCCTCCTGCTAGCTCTCCTCGCCACCTCCGCCGTCTCAGCTGGGGTCCACCATCATGACCTCCTCCGGTGGTCGGCCACCTGTGATGGCTCCATCGGCGAGTGCGCGGGCAGTGATGATGAGTTCGAGCTGGACTCGGAATCGAGCCGGCGGTTCTTGGCCACCACCAACTACATAGGCTACGACGCTCTGCGCAGAGACTCGGTCCCCTGCTCTCGGCGCGGGGCCTCGTATTACAACTGCCGGCCTGGGGCTCAGGCGAACCCATACTCTCGTGGCTGCAGTGCCATCACTCAGTGCAGGAGCTAGATCCTCCTCTTCTTCTTCTTTGTTGCTGTTTTTGTTGTTCGTTGTTGTGAACATGAATATACTAGGTTCATTCACTTGCTCACTTGGGTATGTGCCAATAATCTCCTCTATTCTCATAAACTTTTCATATTGGCTGCTGTTTATTAGAATGGGGTCTCATATATCTCTTTATTATGCTCATAAACTTTTCATATTGGCTGCTGTTTATTAGAATGGGGTCTCATATATCTCTGTATTTGTTGTTTGATTGATTCATCTGTGCTGTTTTTCGTTTCTGCTTTTCTTTAATGTAATCGTTGTTATTTGCTAATAAAGAGTTTGCATCAAAGGTTTGTCTTTGCTCTTTAAACTTCTTGAATTTGACTGTCCTTTGATCTGTTAATGATGTTTTGATGGTTAGTAGTACATTATTTTTTTGTCAAAATGTTATCTTTCTTTAATTTCTTTCTTTCTTTCTTTCTTTCTTTCTTTTGTTTTGGAAAGATTTGGTTGCTACTTGATGTTTTATGCTTTTTCTTTCTCTTTTCTCCCCTCTTTAATTTTTTTCTCCGTCTTTTTGGGGAGTTGCAAAAATCCGATTTAGTTCTCTTTGATTGACAAATTTGTGTCAATAAGATGATAGATATACAAGGTTTCATGATTGATGGTTGGTAAAACATGAGTTCCATTGATGAATTTGTTACTCCACTGCTAAATAAAAATGAGATTCCCTCATTTTTTTTAAAATTCTACTTGTGGTGCGAAATCGTCCGATTAATAGTGTCGGAAAATCTCTACCACACTACTCTCTCTGAGATCTCAATTCATCCATCTTGTTTCCCCGTCCCGTTCTTAAAGATTAAATTAAATATTCGTGTTTCGGTTAACATGATATATACAATGTAATTGTTAGGAATAAAAGATGGACAATTACGAAAAGAGTAATTTGTGAGATGTCACAAGTTCAGCACGGGTGACTAACATTATGAGAGAAATTCTCTCTTGTATTAAAAAAAAAAGGTTGAGAGGATGCATGTAACACTAAAAAGATGATGGTTGTCGTTGTTTTCTTCTATATTTTCATGAAACCATTTCTTTCTGAGGTTGGGTTGGATTGCTGTAACTTGGGATCGATATCTTTGTGAGTTGACTTGCAAATTTCAGATCTTCCCCTCCACATTCTACTTGTGGTGCGAAATCGATCACTCGATTAATCGTGTCAGAAAATCTCCACCACACTACTCTCTCTGAGATCTCAATTCCTCCATCTTGTTTCCCCTTCCCGTTCTTAAAGATTAAATTAAATATTTGTTTCGGTTAACATGATATATACAATGTAATTGTTAGGAATAAAAGATGGGCAATTATGAAAAGAGTAATTTGTGAGATGTCACAAGTTCAGCACGGCTAATATTATGAGAGAAATTCTCTCTCTTGTATTAAAAAAAAAAAAGTTTGGAGGATGCACGTAATACTAAAAAGATGATGGTTGTTGTTGTTTTCTTCTATATTTTCCTGAAACCTTTTCTTTCTGAGGTTGGATTGCTGTAACTTGGGATCGATATGTTTGTGACTTGATTTGCAAATTTCAAATCTTCCCCTCCACATTCTACTTGTGGTGCAAAATCGACCACTCGATTAATCGTGTCGGAAAATCTCCACCACACTACTTTCTCTGAGATCTCAATTCATCCATCTTGTTTCCCCTTCCCGTTCTTAAAGATTAAATTAAATATTCGTTTCGATTAACATGATATATACAATGTAATTGTTAGGAATAAAAGATGGGCAATTATGAAAAGAGTAATTTGTTATTGTCGAAAGAGAGAGGAAGTCGAGAAAGTCGACGACAAGGCAGCCAAGGCAAAGAAGAAACAGCAGCAGCAGACACCGGTCGACCGCCCGGTCGACCGGTGTGCACCAACATGCACAGGGCCATCGCGTTCGACAACCCGGTCGACCGCAGAAGGAGACAGTCGACTGCCCGGTCGACTGACTGATATGGCCTAACTCTCGGTTGGACACGGTCGACCGACACGGTCAACCGGGACTTGGATCGGTCGACTGACCGATTGATCGACAGACGGATCTGAGTTGAATTCGAAAAGTGTTCTGAATTGGAAATGAGTACAATAAGGAATCTGATTCTTTTAGGGTTCCTTGAGTATAAATAGAGGAAAGAATCATCTTCATATGTAATGCTTGTAATTGTATTGATTATCAAATCAATAAAGAAATCTCTCTTCCTTGCCCTGAGGACGTAGGCAAATTTGCTGAATCTCGTTAATTCTTGTGTTTGATTTTCTTCCATTATTTTATTGATCTTGTTACTGGTAGTCTTCTCTATTGCATCTGTGGTTTAAGGGTTCCTCAAGAGATTGTTGATCTGCGCACAATAGTGAGATGTCACAAGTTCAGCACGGGTCACTAATATTATGAGAGAAATTCTCTCTCTTGTATTGAAAAAAAAAAGGTTGAGAGGATGCACGTAATACTAAAAGGATGATGGTTGTCGTTGTTTTCTTCTATATTTTCATGAAACCATTACTTTCTGAGGTTGGATTGCTGTAACTTGGGATCGATATGTTTGTGACTTGACTCGCAAATTTCAGATCTTCCCCTCCACACCCCCAACAGAAAAAAAACCAAATTCCGCTCTTATTCGTGCATAATAACTTACCATCTGTATCTCGAAAACGATACACAAAATGATAATGACAATCCATTCTCCAGTTTGTACTAAATTACTTGATACGAACGTTTAAACAAATTGTTATGTTTTTGTTCAGTTTCTAAGAGCTCGAAAGCTTGCATCCTTGTGGATGCCATGAAATGTGGAATCCTTTCAAAAGGAATGAGATGCATGTGGGTGGGGGTGTTTCTTTTTATCCTATTGCCAGCATAAAATTTAATAAAGTTTGGGAAGGGAATAAATGTTCCAATAGGTACCACATTGGTGTTAATTTGATGCTTGGACAACTTCTTGAAAATTTGAATGCAAAAAAAGATTCCAAGGTGCCCTATGTTGCTCTAACTATATATTTCTTCATGTTCAGATCTCAATGACTAATTAATGTGTGTTTGATTAGCTATATCAAAACTCTCAAACTATGTTTACCACCAAGAGGAAGGGTGCAAGAGTTTGAGTGTGTAGTTACCCAACAAAGTTCTTTCTAAGACGAGCTATTATTTGGTGTAAGTGGTGTAGCATTTTGTAATATTAAAATTGTAAAATGATATTTTAATAATATGATACATGTAAATGTACGCAATTTATATATATATTTAATTCTCACCATATTTTTAATTATATAACCTACTTTGAGTTTGACTCGTTTGTATATTCGAGCTCGATTTTGGGCTCGAGTTTAGTCAAGCGAGCCAAAGTCGAGAGAGAGAGAGAGAGAGAGAGAGAGAGAGAGGAATTTTATTGGATGTGGGTGCGATTAGGGTGTGATTAGGACGTTGGTGTAGGTGTGGGTCCACCGAGAGAGATGAGATATGGGAGATTGGCAGGACCAGAGTGTGGGCCAGAGAGAGATGAGAGAGATGAGACATGACTTGTTATTGAAGGTTTGCTCCTTTATTTGCAATGGGTCGGAGTAACTTGAATATGGGTGTCAGATCTCTACAGACTAACTGGGAAAATACAATCAGTAACTCCACTGTGGGGCACGAAAAGTTTTGACTCTTTTGTTTCAAGAGGAGTCACCTCTCATCAAATTGCAGGAGGTACACTGGGCATATTAACGGTCGTATTTCATCTTAATGTCCGACGCCTCAACGTCTATACAAAAGATTATGTATGGACAATATTAAAACTGTACTTATTAATAGTATCACTGCATTGTGGGGGATTGTTGGAATTGAAGAATATAAATGCGAATCTTTGAGTTGAATTATGGCGAGATCCGTTGATCGAATCAATTGGATGATGGTTGGAGTGTGTTCTCCTTCCATTGGGGATGAACGTGGTATATTCACATGTTCAATTCCGACTTCGAATGAATGAGATATTCAAGTCTAAAGATTGCCTAATTCAAAGCCAAAATGGGACTAAACTGTTGGAATGCCAACAGTTGCGAGTGTTGGACTGCCAACAGTTGTGACTGTTGGGTACGTCAGTTGGGCAGCCAACAGTTGTGACTGTTGGGTCGAAAGGTTGCAACCTTTCGTTGGGTTCGAACCTGTTGGTCCCTCCTGGAGCGCTATATAAAGCGCTCCCATCTTTCAATTGAAACACACCAACACCAACTACAACACCAAAATTCAGAATAAACTCTCTCTCTCTGAGTTCTGAACACTTCAAGTTTCTGCGTTCTGAACTGGGAAGTGGAGTTCTGAAGTGACTTCCTAAAGGGAAGTGGGAAATCCGTAATTCGGTTTCCGAAGCGACTTCCGAAGGAGATTCTGCAAAATTCGTTCTGAAAGAAGGATCAGAAAATTCAACAGATTCTTTTATAGAATTGTTGTCTGAATCTGGTACTTCTGAAGAAGAATATTCTTCAACCTTCCTTCGTCCTCAACAGTGGGTGCTACTCCAAAGTAAAGGCAAATATTTATTCGAAATTTGTCCTTGTCCCACTGCTTCAACGATCCTGTGAAGGTACTGGTTGACTACGGTTCGACCGTACGGTGATTTGGTAGTGCTATCCAAATACCGTGAAGGAGTGTTGTATCTTGGGAGACCAGCGTCCATTATCCCGTTAGCACCAGTGCGGGGGACGTAATTGTCTTAAGGAGATTCGCTCTAAGCGTACCTCACTCCAAATACTGTATAAGTAGATTAAGTCCTTTATACAGGGGATATACTTTACAGTATATCGAGACTGATTTATATTCAGTCTAATTGGTGTTTAACCAAGGAAGGAAATTGAAAGGTGGTTCTTAAATTAAGAAACGTTCTATTGAACGGAAAACCTCCCACCTGATATTTGCCGACCTGGCCAATTAGATTGTTGATATCTCAGTGATCTTGATTAGTTGTCAGATTGATTTCTGTTAAGCAGATAACCAACACCTGCATAGATCCTCGACTACCAGATCCCTTTTCGTGACCATATTGATCGGGATCATCCCCGGATACTCAACTCAGGTGAAACTATTCCGCTAGTCAGAGGCTCCGACCTTCGAAATGAAGACCCTTCGCGAAGATTGTCACTTCTATGCTGGTTACAGCTTAGCGCCACAATCTCTATGATTCTTAGATTCAGTTACGTTGCCAACTCATCCTCACGTTCAAAACGTCACAACACTCCTACTTCAATGCAGGTTATTATGGATAGTGACAGATATCTCTGCGTAATGATCCCAACAATCAAGCGGCGTGATCTGCTGGTTATGAGAAAATCACAACGTGTAAATCATTCAGTTATGGAGTTTTAAAATTTTCGCGCACTCAATTACAGCTCCAACAAGTAGATATACACCTCGATCTCAATTAAGAAAAAGGTTTCCTTCTGATTACTGATTGAGGAAGAGAAATTGAATTGAAAAAAAAAAGTTAAAATTAGAAAGTTCTTAGTCTCTTCTCAATTTATCCGCATAGTAAGAGTTAAACGGGTTGATCCACAGGGCGAGATGAGATGGAAGCTTTTCAGAACGAATTCTCTAACAAATAGCTTGGAAAAAAGAATATTGATTATAAAAAAAAAGATTTAATTAAGCAAAGGAGATTATAGTCTACTAATGATCTACCACAACTAAGTGTTAGTTTAAGAGGAAAGAATATCATATTGAAGCAATAAAAATCTAACCTACGGTTTTAATTGAAAATCAAATAAGATGAGTAAAAATATCGCAAACCCTAATTAGAGTACACTAATTAAAATTAAACTTTAGTTCATCCTAGTTTCTAAGTATAGCATAAGAAAAGTCTTTTAAACCTAACAAGATGCTACCAAAGTTTCTAAATATGAACTAAGCATAATCATAAAAAAGTACAATCCTAAATTATTTAACTTAATTAATTATTCATCTTCAAGAATTATCAATTCAATCCTAGGGTTTCTATTAAGCATGGATTTCAATCTGTTCATCTTTTAGATTAAACTTAAATGATCGAGAGATTAGCAAATTACAATTTAATTTAGTTATTCATATTTTTTTATTTTAACAAGATTTATTATGAAGAAATAAAGTTGCATTAAAAAGAAAAGAAGAAAACAAAACAAAAGAAACTAGAGCAATAAAAACTAAATTAAAGAACAAGAGAGATGAAAAAAATAATGAACCTTTATTAATAGATGTCACCGGCCAATTACAAGTTCTTCCTCTTCTTCAAAAATCTTCTTCTCCAAATAGAAAGCAAAATAATACAAAGAAATTTGAAAAATAAAATGGCTAAACAAATAATCCTATACTCAATCTCTGAGATGCCTCTCCTCTGTTGCTCTGCAGGGGTTTTTATAGGAGATTTGAGAAGCAAAGTCCCACACAAACACCTCCACCAAAACTCGACGTACGCGGCCCCAGGATGGCCGCGTTTCCGATGCCAAAAAGGGGAGGCCGCGACTCTTTTGTGGAGTCTGGTCACGCGCTTTGTTGCTGGCTTCATCTCATCCGTTTATGTGGAGATCTATCCTCAGAATCTTCGTTTGATCCCCGAATTTTGAAATATTTTTTTATCTCTAGGTAACTTGAGAAGCAAGTTACATCCAAATCTGAATTTAGTTTGGATTCTCCTTCTCTCTCTAAATAGATTTTGTTTTATCCCCTTCATCTTCTAGGACTTGTGGTGCAAGCAACCGAAATTTGAATAGGAATCCACCTCTATCTTTAATTGGGATGAGAATTCATCTTTTTCTATCCTTTTTCTCCTCTAGATTTTAAATTAAATTAATTTAAAACCCCAAATTTTATGAGATAGAATAGAAGCTTCCCTTATCTTTCCAATTAATCTTCATTTTCATAGTAACTATGGGCTTTTGGGCTTCTTTTAGGCTTTCTCTTGGATTATGGAGGCCTGCACTTTACTAAATAATAAAAGAATTAAATGGTAATATTTTATAAAAATTAAGTATGAAAATGTTAATAAAAATATGCATTATTGATGACCAATTACACCTCCACACCTATCTTTTTGCTCATTCTTGAGTAAAAATAAATAAATAAAAAAACTAATCTAACTATCCTAATATCACTTTAGTAGATATCATGATTGCACTTAGCATTACAACAAGCCGTTAAACCTCTACGTTACCCCTAGAAGATGAGTGTTGTCTCGTGAGGGTTTTCAGTAAATTACAACCACAAAATTCATAAAGAAAGAAAAAATAAAATGTTAGTATTTTTGAAATTCTATTTTAAAAGAGGAAAAATATTTGAAATATTTTTGTAAAAATTAAGCAATTTATAAGTTTTTAGGATTACCGAATTGATCATTCTTATACTTAGTATTTATTCAAATATTTATTTATTAATTTAGGTTAAGATTCAAACAAAATTTCTCATCGAGTCTATTATCTTTATCCTAAATCATATGCATTTTTGTGAATGTAAATTTTTTTACTTGGGATTCTTCAACTTCAACTTCAATTTCAACCCTCATGCCTTATACATTTATTACTTTTCTTCTTTTTTTTGTAAAAAGTTTGAAGTATTACCATTTCGTTGCCCTTTAAGCACTTTTTTTTAAATATGTATAATTCATCTAATTTTCTTTCGTGTAAGTATAAAGGCTTCTTGAGACATTAATACCTAACTAATTGATTATTAGATAGGCTAATACATATATTATATATTTTTCTCTTTTTTTCAAACTTACCTAATTACCTTTCGATTAAGGCTTTCTTAGGCCAAAATATCTAGCTAATTAATAATTAGGTTTGTTTATTTTATATATACTTTTCTAAGACCTAAGAGTCTTTGTTTTGAATCTTAAATGTGTAAGTGTATAAAGCATGCATATTTCATCAAGGTAAAGATATCAAGACTAAATTACTTTTTCAATTTTTTCTTCTATATCTCAAAATCAAACAAATACTTTTATTTTGACCAAGTAGTAAGAAATCTTAATTATGATTTTTCTATTCCTTAAAATTAACTTAATTACTTACAAAAGATAAATTAAAATATTATTTCCTTTTTCAAAAAGTTTTTTAAAAAAATTATTTTGATTTTTTAATGTTACTTCTTTTTAGTTGGTTTATTATTATTTTTTATTATTATGTTAGTTGGTTACCCCCCACACCTATCTCATGCATTGTCTTCAATGTATGAATGAAGTGCATGAATGCATGAAATGGAAGAAAGGGAAGGCAAAATGTGACCTCAAGGTGGTGGTTTTGGTGGTGGCTGGATTGGGCCAAGTGTTGCTACCCAATCTAAATCTTGTGGATCATTACGAAGCTCACATTTTATGTCCTCTTTTCTATGTACATTGTTATTATCCCCAAATGAATAGGATCATGCACGACCCTAACATTGAAACTATTTTGGTTGTATGACCAACTTGGAATACCATCTCAGGGTCATGATTGTCTACACCTTGGTCCAACAACATAATTTGACTTAATGAAGTTATTGATTTGGGCTCAAAAATGATAGATTCGGGAACCAATACCGGCTCAGAAAAATAAAATTTAAGCTCAAGACTCGGGTTTGATTCAAGAGTGGGCTCTAAATCAAAGAACTTAAGTTCGTATTTATGATCCATCAAATAAATGTGACTATCCAAACTAGGCAATTCAATTTCAGAATATACAGATACTGGAAATAATGTTGGCTCGAGAATTGGGTCCAAATTAGGTAAAGACACCGGAGTCAAATAGATTCAAAGCGTGAATAAAATCACAAAGTTTAAAATCGGGTTCGCATTCACAATCAAGTTCAATCTCATTGAAGTTAAAACTTGCCAATTTGTCCAAGGGTTGATTGATCAAGTTCATGTTGATGTGATGAAATTAAATTTGATCAACTTCTTCAAGACACCATGATTCGTCAGTTTCATCAATAGGGCTAGGTGAATCAAAAATGGTCAAAAGGCGTTAGGTAGAGTTTCCTCAGTCCTAACATTTCCAATGTCTTCCAAACGATCTAGTTGTGCTTCTAACCTATCGAGATATTGGATGTAATTATTTTGATTTTGAATCATGTATAGATTTAGGGTTTGAGACCTTTGAATGGATCATGAGTCCTCTAATTTATGAATTCGTCACTCAAAATCTTCTAAGATTTTTATCTTCTTTTCCCAAGCAAATTGTTCTTCTATAGGTTTGAAAAAAGAGGTATATGAAGATAATTGTTGGAAAGGTGGTTGATAATGTTGCTCGGGGATATTGAATCCCCATTCACTCGGTAGAGAGTGGTGATGATTATTCCAGTCTTGTTCATAATATGGAGACTGGAGCATGTATTGATTTTGATAAGACCAATCAGGCATGCTTGGTTGGTTAACATTATTATATATCGGGTTGGTAATATCTGGGTCAAAAAAGGTCGGGGTATAATATGGATTATTATTAAAATTGAAAAAATATTGTAATAAGCCATATCACAAAAAAAAAAGAAAAGAAAAAAGAAACAAACAAATAACCTAGCCTAAGTTAAGGTAGATCTGAGACCTAGACGACTCCTAACTTTAGATTATCCGCGGGAGGAATATTGCCGACCTTAACTATAAGTTAATCGGCCAGGTAGGTGGCAAGATCGGTGGGAGGTATCCGTCAAAGACGGCCTAATTATGCCAAACCACCAACCTTCGAGGTTTCGCCTCTTAATCCCCAACCCAGTCACCGATTTGGCAAGAGTTAATTTTGAACAAGTTCCTCTTTCAGTCAATCTCTTCATGAGTCCGAGTTAATCTGATGCCAATGTCTAGTCAATTTTTAATTTAGGGTTAGGGTTCTAAGTGCAACAGAAATGATTTGTAGGCCAAGAAAGGGTAATGACGTTCCCACATTATGTTGTTTAGGGGTTTTGCCCTTAAAATGTATTAGTGCACGTGTACAAACAACTAGAAAAGAATTCACTCAAAAGTAGTAAATCAGCCAAAGGTGCTTTCTAGTCTATATGCAATGCGAACCTACCTTATCGCTAACACTCTTCAACAAAAATTAAAAAATTTAAATAAACACGTGCCTTTGATGCAAAAATCTAATTTTTTTTAATTAGTCAACTAATAGATTACTGTTAATTAGTTAGCAGTATGTAGGGTGATCACAGAGAAAAATTATCAAAGCAGTAAATAGAACATTGCAATTTGCAAAAACCTGCAAAAGATCAATTAGTAGTGATCTATTAATGCCGCGAAAACATGATTTCTGCTGCGCAAACGCGGCTGTTTAGTAGACTCTGTTGCTCTGCCTTTTAGGGCAGAGGCACAGAGTAGCAATATGTCCTGATATGCAATAAGTTTTTCTTGTTGTCAGATCCTACAAACAGAAACATAAAGAATTAGTTTTAGAGAATATCGTACCGTTCCCTCTCCGACAACGGCGCGAAAATTTTGGTTGAAGGAGAAAATGAATTGAAATAAAGCAAAAGTTAAAGAAAGAATATTGATTGTAAGAAAAAAGATTTAATTAAGCAAAAGAGATTATAGTCTACTAATCATCTACGACAACTAAGTGTTAGTTTAAGAGGGAAGAATATCATATTGAAGCCATAAAAATCTAACCTATGGTTTTGATTGAAAATCAAGTAAGATGAGTAAAAATATTGCAAACCCTAATTAGAGTACACTAATTAAAATTAAATTTTAATTCATCCTAGTTTCTAAGCATAGCATAAGAGAAGTCTTTTAAACCTAACAAGATGCTATCAAAGTTTCTAAATATGAACTAAGAATAATCATGAAAAAGTACAACCCTAAATTAATTTAACTTAATTAATTATTCATCTTCAAGAATTATCAATTCAATCTTAGGGTTTCTATTAAGCATGGATTTCATTCTGTTCATCCTTTAGACTAAACTTAGATGATCGAGAGATTAATAAACTACAAGTTAATTTAGTTATTCATATTTTTTTATTTTAAATAATGAGGGATGTCCCCACGCATGTCCAGAATCAACCCCTCGCTCAGGTCGAGGTGCTCTCAAGAGCCCGACTCAAATGAGGAGTCTCACACTCATCCCTCACAGCTGAACGCGATGGACACTGCTTGCACTGGGGGGCAGTCGAAGATGTCACCGATCTGCATCCCCATACCATGAGAAACGCTTCGATGAGAGTGAACCGCATAGATTCACGAAGACTCCTCGCACTGAGGATTTGGTGGAAATGGTTAGGAAATGGATCGATATAGACAACCGTCATCCCGTGGTGGGCCAGGATCTTCCATCCTGATGATCTCTGATTCCCCTCTTTCGGAGGAGATCATGTCTCATCGCTTCCCAAAGAAGTTCGTGATTCTATCTTCGACTATTACACCGGAGTGACAAACCCTGTCCAACATCTCCGAGCCTACCAGGTCAAGATGGTGGTTCACTCCCACGATGACCCTCTCATGTGCTTGTTGGCCCGAAGGCCCATCACTCTAGTTTTGATGATGATCAACTCATGTAGTTATAGTACTAATGATCTTATGTTTAATTAGTGACAGATTTATGATCAAAATCTTAGTAGGTGCATAGCTTCAACAAAGGATTTGAAGTCAAGTTTTGGAGCTAGCACGGTTTGATCCAAGAACCATTGGATCGTGTTTGGACCAAGTCAAGAAGATGAGAAGGCTTCAAGTGAAGACTTCAAGAAGATGAAGACTTGTGTCTAGATTTGTTTTTAGTAAGATTTTATTTTTAGATAAAATGTAAAGGATAGAATAGTTGGTGGATTGCTCAAGTACATATACTCACACACTCTTGATAGTTTTGTTTTTACAAAAGAATTTTCTTTTAGAAAAATACCTGTTTGGTTTTTGGTATTCTAGTTTATATGTTTTAACCAAAACCATATTTAGAGCTTAATGTCAAAAACATAGATATTTCACCTTGTTTGTGTAGTGGATCATATCCATACACACTATGCTTTAAAAGAGTTTAAAATATCTTATTTTTGTATTTGAAGAAGTTTTGGTAAAACCAATTTTGGAAAACACCGTTTTCGTTTTTAGCCAAAATTTTCAAGTTACAAAAATAGTTCAAATTGTTTGTAACATGTCTTGATTTTGTGCAAGCATGTTTGATTAATCATAGTATTATATTGAACTTATTTTTGTAGATTTTTCATGATTTTATGGGTTTTTATTTCAACCAAAAAGACTAAGATTTTTATCCTTAAAGATTTCTGTCTGGCTTCAGCCGGTCGACCGGACGGTCGACCGCAGCCTGAAGTCAGTCGACCGGACAGGTCAACCGACGTGCACAGACGTGCACGCCTTTGTGTACTGGAGGGCCGCCAGAGAGCTTGTGCTCTCTGGAAAACCCCGGTCGACCGAGCGGTCGACCGACAGAGAAACTGTTCTCTCTTCCAGAGGCTCGGTCGACCGGGCCGGTCGACCGCTGCCCCAACGGTCAGAAAAATGACCGTTGGCGGTCGACCGGGCGGTCGACCGACAGTTCTGTCAGGCCTCCAACGGCTAGTTTTTGGAGCCCTATAAATTGGGCCATTTGGGGGCTGTTTTCTCAAAGATTTTCAAGTGAATTTTTCACCAGTTTTCTCAACTCTTTTAAGAGGTTTTCTCCACTTTTTTTAGAGCAAATATTTTCAATTAAATGAGAGTTTTATCAAGAGTGTTTAAAAAGAGTTTTTCTTGAGTTTTTTCTCCACCATCTCCATCCTAGTTTTCTCACACAAACACTTGAGCTATCCATTGACATTCATCCTATAGGAGTGTTGTAGTGAGAGTTTTTATTGGTGATCAAAGTGTTTAGATTACCGAGAGATCTTTTCTTATTTCTTTGAGGAGGTGGACGTGTGTGTCCGCGGTATTTCGAGTTCGGGTATGAACTTGTTGTTTGAGGTGCGGCCTTGGCGAGCTAGAGAGCTTGCGGTGTGTACGGACTAGGGAGTCCGAGAGTTATAGGTGTTGCGGTACCGAGTGATCCGGGGGATCGATTATAGTGGAAATCCTTCGTGTGTCGAAGGCGGGGATGTAGAGCAAGGGTGCTCGAACCTCGAAACAAATCCCTTGTGTTTGCGATTGCTCACTCTCTCTCTCTTTATCTTCTTGTTTATATCTTGCATGCTATTACTTGTCTTATCTCTACATGCTCGATATATTGTGTGCTCATATTGTATATGCTTGGGTTGTTTGCTAACACTTGTATTTAACCAAGAGAGCCAACGCGGCACCTCAACCCTTATCTAGGGGAATCTAGAGGAGTTAGTCCAGAGCCCTTCACGGGGAATTCGGCTACATTCTTGTGTTATACGTGGTGTTTAGTTTAAGAGTTTTAGTTTAGGTCATAATAATTTTTAATTCCACATTATTTGTCTTTTAGTGACTATTAGATTAGCCATCACCTATTCACCCCCCTCTAGGTGATTCTATAATTGGTATCAGAGCCAAGTGCTCTGAATTTGGGTCTTATAGCCTAGAGTTAAAGATCCTCTTTTTAGGCTAATCACAATATTTGTACACACACCATGGACTTTATGTCACCACCCATGTTTGACATTCTTAACATCCCTATATGGAAGGTGAAGATGTCCTTGTACCTCAAATCCTTAGGCATTCATGTTTATCTTGCCATCACTAATAATTCATATTGTTTAAATGGCAATAATTTTGAGGCTAATGCAAAGCCCTTCATGCTATAAAATCAACCCTAAATGATGATTATTTATCTAGGGTTTCTAATATTGATTCGGCTTTTGTAGCATGGAACACCCTCATCTCCCTTGGCGAAAAAGATCTATATTATGCGGGGAACAATTCGGGTGTTGGAAATGACGTCTCCAACAAGTGCTATATGGTCCAAGGGGATAACCCCCTTGAGGTAACTACCGAATCCGAGGTAGAAAATGATAACATGTCATATGATGAGCTCACTTCATTTTGCCAACAATTACTTGAGAAATATGACATGCTTAGAAAAGATAATAAAATTTTGAAAAAGAAATTTGATTGCATGCATAAGGAAAATGATTCTTTTAAAAATAATATTGCATGTTTAGAAAAAGAAAAAGAAATTTTGAAAAATGAGAATGTTTCCTTGATGTCCAAATTGAATGATTTATGTGAAGGAAATATGTTTTTGAAAAATGAAATTACTTTGGTGGAAAAACAAAAAGAAATTGCTTTTAATGAAAACACTTCTTTGAAAAGAAAAATTTTTGAAAAAGAAAAGAATTTGTTTCTAAAAAGAACAAGAAAAATAGTTTTATATCTCATCATGCTTTACATGCCACCACAAATGAGATAAATGTTTTGAAAAATAAAATAGATTGTTTGAGCTCTACTTTGAGCTCATGTGCATTTAACCATAAGAGATTGGAGTCCTTATTTTCAAAGAAACAAACTCCACTCATTCATACACATCATCATCATGCATATGCTTATGTTGCACGTCATGATCACACTCACACACATAAGCATCCTAAGGTGTACAAGTGTACACATTGTGACCGCAAAGGCCACTTAACAAAGTTTTGTTATGATAAGATTAATCATTTAAATTTTGCTAATAAAAATGTTTGGGTGCCTTACAAGACTAACCCTCAAGGACCCAAAAGAAAATGGGTACCAAAGTCCCCACCTTTTGTATTTGATGTAGGTGAGGGCTCTCACATGACGTGAGAGATTTGGTGCCTTGATGGTGGATGCACATGGACTTGAAGGACATTTATTTGATGCACCGCTATCAAGGAGTTTTGGTGGGACAACCACCATGTTTTGGAGATTTGGAGTTGGTAACTATCTCTAAACTCCTAATTTATTTACATGCTCGTTCATATGTCTTATTTTTAGCATGTTCATATTTTAGGTTTTGTGCTTCATGTGGTAAACTAGTTTAAATGTAGTTTTTATGAAAACTTGTTGTTATACATGTACAAATAGTGAACAACAAATTGATTTATATATGTTTGCACTTCATGTTCATTTGTACTCACTATATGCACATGTATAGCCTAGTTTTGATGATTCTTTCATTTATACTTGTTTTGCCAATTTTCATGTTTTACTTCATGTATATGTAATTTTTATTCAAATCTAATAAATATACATGTATACCCGTGAGTCTCTTGCCTTCATGCAAATACCTTTAATAGACTCTTTTATGTTTGGGATATGTATGCATATTGTTAGATTTAGATAAATCATACATATACCTAGAAGTTTGTTTTTGTTTTTAATGAAAAATGAATTTTTATGTTTTGTTTGATAAAAATAAAAGATTCATGTTCTTTTTGAGCCTAAATGAATATTTTCATGAAAATGCTATTTACATGATTATTGAACACTCATACTTCATTTGTTTTGTCATGACTTTGATTCATGAACACTTTTATGAGCCTTATCGTTTTTGAGTGTCAACTCTTGTGTATTTGGTATGATTCATGAATACATATGATTTGGTTTCATGTTTTTTTGAAGGATCTTTAACTAGTTTTTCAAAATTAATTTAACTAGTTATTTATTCTTCAATGTTTTATGAGTTATACACATGATCCTATTATTGTTTCAATTGGTATCATTGAATCATCTCAATTGGTATCAATTTGACTCTATTTTTGTATATACTCATATTTTGTTTTCTTATATATGTATGTATCAATTTCAATTGATATACTCATTTTTCATACATATATATGAGTTATTTGTACTTGAGTTAACATTGATTTTTACATGTTTAAAGCACAAAGTTGTTTATGATAAGAAAATAAAAATTTTAAGAATAATTCTCAAGATTTGTTTTATTGAGAAAATTCAAAATTTTGTTTTATAAAAAAAAATTCAATTCAAAATTTTTGATTTGTATTGCCTATATGCAAGGAGAGCTTAACATCTCTTCTACATATAGATTCATGTTGAGTGTACCTTATATTGAGGAGCTTGACAACTCTTCTTTATGTGATACACGTGTGTAGGGGGAGCTTCACATCTCCTCTTATGCATTACATAATATGTATTATGTGAATTGGGACTTGTCATCCCTTCTTCATGTAATGCATATGTGTAGGGAAGTTAACTTAGCATCTTCCTCTTCATGAATGTATATCGCATATAACTATTTATTGATTTGAGTTTACCCCTTCATTGATTCTTTGTTTCGGATAAAAAGGGGGAGAAAAATTTATTTGATTTTGTTTTTACTTTAACCCCTTTGTTGATGATTGACAAAAAGGGGGGAAGTATTTGAGATATATGCATGTTTTCCTTGCTTAAGGGGAGTAGTATTTGTGTTTATGCATATATGTTTTGTTTTGCAAATAGGAGAAAAGAATTTGATTTGTTTTATCTCCATACATTTGCATACATGTTTATGTACATTCATTTGCATATTTATTATTTATTTGTTATGCATGAGTTAAGGGGGAGCTTCTTTGAAGCTTTACTTTAATCCATGCATATATAACTTCATGAGTTTTGTCATCATCAAAAAGGGGGAGATTGTTGGCCCGAAGGCCCATCACTCTAGTTTTGATGATGATCAACTCATGTAGTTATAGTACTAATGATCTTGTGTTTAATTAGTGATAGATTTATGATCAAGATCTTAGTAGGTGCATAGCTTCAACAAAGGATTTGAAGTCAAGTTTTGAAGCTAGCACGGTTTGATCCAAGAGCCATTGGATCGTATTTGGACCAAGTCAAGAAGATGAGAAGGCTTCAAGTGAAGACTTCAAGAAGATGAAAACTTGTGTCTAGGTTTGTTTTTAGTAAGATTTTATTTTTAGATAAAATGTAAAGGATAGAATAGTTGGTGGATTGCTCAAGTATATATACACATACTCTTGATAGTTTTGTTTTTACAAAAGAATTTTCTTTTAGAAAAATACCTGTTTGGTTTTTGGTATTCTAGTTTATATGTTTTAACCAAAACCATATTTAGAGCTTAATGTCAAAAACATAGATATTTCACCTTATTTGTGTAGTGGATCATATCCGTACACAATATGCTTTAAAAGAGTTTAAAATATCTTGTTTTTGTATTTGAAGAAGTTTTGGTAAAACTAATTTTGGAAAATACCGTTTTCGTTTTTAGCCAAAATTTCCAAGTTACAAAAATAGCTCAAATTGTTTGTAACATGTCTTGATTTTGTGCAAGCATGTTTGATTAATCATAGTATTATATTGAACTTATTTTTGTAGATTTTTCATGATTTTATGGGTTTTTATTTCAACAAAAAGACCAAGATTTTTATCCTTAAAGATTTCTGTCTGGCTTCAGCCGGTCGACCGGACGTTCGACCTCAGCCTGAAGTCGGTCGACCGGACAGGTCGACCGACGTGCACAGACGTGCACGCCTTTGTGCACTGGAGGGCCGGTCGACCGCCAGAGAGCTTGTGCTCTCTGGAAAACCCCGGTCGACCGAGCGGTCGACCAACAGAGAAACTATTCTCTGTTCCAGAGGCTCGGTCGACCGGGCCGGTCGACCGCTGCCCCAACGGTCAGAAAAATGACCGTTGGCGGTCGACCGGGCGGTCGACCGACAGTTCTGTCAGGCCTCCAACGGCTAGTTTTTGGAGCCCTATAAATTGGGCCATTTGGGGGCTGTTTTCTCAAAGATTTTCAAGTGGATTTTTCACCAGTTTTTTTCAACTCTTTTAAGAGGTTTTCTCCACTTGTTTTAGAGCAAATATTTCCAATCAAAAGGAGAGTTTTATCAAGAGTGTTTAAAAGAGTTTTTCTTGAGTTTTTCCTCCACCATCTCCATCCTAGTTTTCTCACACAAACACTTGAGCTATCCATTGACATTCATCCTATAGGAGTGTTGTAGTGAGAGTTTTTATTGGTGATCAAAGTGTTTAGATCACCAAGAGATCTTTTCTTGTTTCTTTGAGGAGGCGGACGTATGTGTCCGCGGTGTTTCGAGTTCGGATGCGAACTTGTTGTTTGAGGTGCGGCCTCGGCGAGCTAGAGAGCTTGCGGTGTGTACGGACTAGGGAGTCCGAGAGTTGTAGGTGTTGCGGCACCGAGTGATCTGGGGGATCGATTATAGTGGAAATCCTTCGTGTGTCGAAGGCGGGGATGTAGAGTAAGGGTGCTCGAACCTCGAAACAAATCCCTTGTGTTTGCGATTGCTTACTCTCTCTCTTTATCTTCTTGTTTATATCTTGCATGCTATTACTTGTCTTATCTCTACATGCTCGATATATTGTGTGCTCAAATTGTATATGCTTGGGTTGTTTGCTAACACTTGTATTTAACCAAGAGAGCCAACGCGGCACCTCAACCCTTATCTAGGGGAATCTAGAGGAGTTAGTTCAGAGCCCTTCACGGGGAATTCAGCTACACTCTTGTGTTATACGTGGTGTTTAGTTTAAGAGTTTTAGTTTAGGTCATAATAGTTTTTAATTCCGCATTATTTGTCTTTTAGTGACTATTAGATTAGCCATCACCTATTCACCCATAATAGTTTCATCTCCATCATTTGCATACATGTTTATGAGCTTCATTGCATATATTTATTATTTATGTCTATGCATGAGTTAAGGGGGAGCTTCTTTGAAGCTTTACTTTAATCCATGCATATATAACCTCATGAGTTTTGTCATCATCAAAAAGGGGGAGATTGTTAGCCCAAAGGCCTATCACCCTAGTTTTGATGATGATCAACTCATGAAGTTATGTTTACTAATGATCTTGTGTTTAATTAGTGACAGATTCATTATCAAGATCTTAGTAGGTGCATAGCTCAACAAAGGATAAAATGTCAAGATTTGGAGTTAGTACGGTGTGATCCAAGGAGCTTTTGGATCAAGCTTGGACCAAGTCAAGAAGATGAGAAGCCTTCAAGTGAAGACTTCAAGAAGATGAAGACTTGTGTCTAGGTATAAGATTTTTATGTTTTAGATAAAATGTAAAGGATAGATAGTTGGTGGATTGCTCAAGTATACCATGCACACACACTCTTGATTTAATTGTCTTTTCATAAAAGAATTTTCAGATTTAGAAAAGACTTTCTTTTTGGAAAAACATAGTTTTGATTTTTGATATTCATGTTTACATCTTTCAACCAAAACCAAGTTCATGCTTAATGCCAAAAACATAGATATTTCATCTTGATTGTGTAGTGGATCATATCCATACACACTATGCTTTAAAAGTATATCTTGTTTTTGTATTTGATGAAGATTTGGAAAAATATGTTTTGAAAAATATTGTTTTGGAAAAACAGTTTTTATTATGAGCCAAATATTTTCAAGTTACAAAAATAGTCCAATCTTTTATAACATGCCTTGATTTTGTGCAAGCATGTTTGTATATCAAAGTATATTGGTTAAACAATTTTTGTAGATTTTTATGTATTTTATGGGATTTTATTTGAGCCAAAATGACTAACTTTTTAATCCCAGAAAACTGTTTCAGGCTTCGGATAAGTCGACTTGCCTCCTTTATAAGTCGACTAATCCTGGAGTCGGCCGACCGGACCGGTCGACCGACGTGCACAAACGTGCACGCCTTTGTGTACTGAGGACGGCCGACCGTGCCGGTCGACCGCTCCAGAGAGCAGAGCTCTCTGGAAAGTTCGGCCGACCGCACGGGTCGACCGACAGAGAGTTGGACTCTCAGCTCCAGTGGGTCGGTCGACCCTGGCGGTCGACCGTGGCTCCAACGGTCAGAAATCCTACCGTTGGCGGTCGACCGCACCGGTCGACCGGCAGTTCTGACAAAGCCCCAACAGCTAGTTTTTGACAGCCTATATATTTGGGGGTTTGTGGACTGTTTTGCTAGAAGATTTTGGAGACCTTTAGAGCCAGTTTTTCCTATTCTTTCAGGAGAGTTTTTCTCCACAAAATAGAGAGCTAATACTTTCAATCTAAAGGGAGTTTTATTTAGAGTGTGTTAAAAGAGATTTTCTTGAGTTTTCACCAAAGATTCTTTCCTTGTTTTCTCACACAAACACTTGAGCATCCATTGAGCTATTCATCTTATAGGAGTGTTGTAGTGAGAGCTTTCATTGGTGATCAAAGTGTTTAGATCACCAAGATTTCATTTCTTGTACTTTGAGGAGACGGGCAAGTGTGCTCGTGGTTGTTTAGGGTTCGGGTGCGAACTCTTTGTTTGAGGTGCGGCCTCGGCGAGCTAGTGAGCTTGTGGTGTGTACGGGACTAGAGAGTCCGAGGGCTTGTAGGTGTTGCGGCACCGAGGAGAGATCCATTGGGATCTTGCATAATGGAAATCCTTCGTGTGTCGAAGGCGGGGATGTAGAGCAAGTGTGCTCAAACCTCAAAACATACCTTTGTGTTTGCGATTGCCTTTTCTCTCTCTCTCTTTGTCTCTTGTTATATCTTGCATGCTATTACTTGTCTTACCTTTATATGCATGATATATTCCTTGTGCTCATATTGATATATTGCTTGGGTTTGTTTTGCTAACACTTGTATTCAACCAAGAGAGCCAACGCGGCACCTCAACCCATTCAAGGGGAATCTAGAGGAGTTTGTCCAGAGCCCTTCACGGGGAATTCGGCAACACTCTTTGGTTATACGTGGTGTTTAGTGTAAGAAGTTTAATTAGGTCATAATTGTTTTTAGCTTCCGCATTATTTGCATCATTTGGCATTAAGTGACCATTAGATTAGCCATCACCTATTCACCCCCTCTAGGTGAACTTACAATTGGTATCAGAGCTTGGTACTCTGATTTGGTCTAACAACCTAGAGTTAAAGATCCTTATTTTTAGGCTAATCACAATATTTTGTACACACACCATGGACTTCATGTCACCACCCATGTTTGACATTCTTAACATCCATATATGGAAGGTGAAGATGTCCTTGTACCTCAAAGCCCTAGGTTATCATGTTTATCTTGCCACTACTAATAATGCATATTGTTTAGATGGTAAGAATATTGAGGCTAATACAAAAGCCCTACATGCTTTAAGATCTACCCTAAATGATGATTACTTATCTAGGGTTTCTAACTTTGATTTGGCTTTTGTAGTGTGGAACACCCTCCTCTCCCTTGGCGAAAAAGAACAATATTATGCCGGGAGCGATTCGGACGTTGGAAGCGACATCTCCAATGTGTGCTACATGGTCCAAGGGGATAACCCCCTTGAGGTAACTTCCGAATCCGAGGATGAGGATAATAACATGTCATATGAAGAGCTCTCTACATTTTGTCAATTATTGCTTGAAAAATATGACATGATTAGAAAGATAATAAAAATTTGAAAAAGAAACTTGATTGCATGCATGTAGAACATGATACATTTAGAAGTAACATTGCATGTTTAGAAAAAGAAAATAAAGATTTGAAAAAGAAAATGTTTCCCTTATGTCTAAATTAAATGATCTTTGTGAAGGGAACACGATTTTGAAAGATAAAATTATTTTGGTGGAAACTCAAAAAGAAATTGTTTTTCAAGAAATTCTTGTTTGAAAAGAAAAATGTTTGAAAAAGAAAAAGAAAATGTTTCTAAAAAGATAAAGAAAAATGATTCTATATCTCACATGTCTTTACATGCCACCATTGATGATAGTGAGATTAATCTTTTGAAAAATAAAATTAATAATTTGAGCTCAACTTTGAGCAAATGTGCATTTGATCATTCTAGGTTGGAGTTTATGTTTTCAAAGAAACAAACTCCACACATTCATGCACATCCACATCATGCATATGCTTATGTTGCACGTCATGACCACACACATACACATAAGCATATTAAGGTGTACAAATGTACACATTGTGGCCGCAAAGGCCATTTAGCAAAATTTTGTTTTGATAAGTTGCATGTTTTAAATTTTGCTGATAAAAATGTTTGGGTTCCTCAACACAATGCTAACCCTCGTGGACCCAAGAAAAATGGGTACTAAAGTCCCCACCTTTTGTTTTTAATGTAGGTAAGGGATCTCTCAAGATGTGAGAGACATGGTGCCTTGATGGTGAATGCACTTGGACTTGATGGACACATATATTGAATGCACCGCTATCAAGGAAGTTTTGGTGGGATGACCACCATGATTGGAGCTTTGGAGTTGGTAACAATCTCTAAACTCCCTTTTTATTCATGTTCATGCTTGTTCATTCATATTATTTTGAGCATGTTCATGTTTTATGTATTTTTGTGCTTCATGTGGTAAAATCTTGTTTGGATGTAGTATTTATCAAAACTTGTATCATACATATATAAATAGTGAGCTAAATTTTTTTATATATATTCGCACTTCATGCTCATTTGTACCCACTATGTGCACATGTATAGGCTAGTTTTGATGATTCTCATTTATACATGCTTTACCAATTTTTTATGATTTTACTTCATGTATATGCATGCTTAATTCAAATCTAATAAATATACATGTATACCCGTGAGTCTCTAGCCTTCATGCAAATACTTTTAATAGACTCTTTTATGTTTGGGATATGTATGTGTATTGTTAGATTTGGATAAATCATACATATACCTAGAAGTTTGTGTTTTAAAATGAAAAATAATTTTTCATGATTTAATGAGATTCATGATCTTTTTGAGCTTCATTGCCTATTTTCGTGAAAATACTAATTATATGACTTTTGTACACTCACACTTTATTTATTTATGACGTTGTTTCATGAACATATTTTTGAGCTTTATCGTCATTGAGTGTTGAATTTTGTGTATTTGGTATGACCCATGAAAAATATATGTTTTGATTTCATGTTTTGAAGGATCTTTAACTAGTTTTTCAAAAATTATCTTTAACTAGTTATTTATTCTTCAATGGTAGTGATTTTCAATGCTAAACTATTTTCAACATTATTTTTGAAAACCCCTACCTTCCATGGGAGGATGGATGGGCGATTATGCCTTGTATGCTTCATTGAAAATCTTTTACCTTGTGCATATGAAGGGTGGTAGGTTATGAGATATACACTCGATCTTATTGTTATGTAAATTGGTATCATTGGATCCTTTCAATTGGTATCTAAATTGATATTTTTTGTATATACTCATATTTTGTTTGCTTATATATGTATGCATCAATTTCAATTGGTATACTCATTTCATACATATATATGATTTTCATGTGCCTAACTTTCAATTGGTTCACACTTTTAAAAGCACAAAGTTTTTGATGAAAAATAAAAATTAAATTTTTGGATCATTACGTTTACCATTGATATCAAAATGCTTCAACTTCATATTTGTTAAAATTCAATTGGTATCAATATGTTTTACAATAATGACTATTTTCAATTTGGTATCTTAAAAATTGTTTGCTTTACAAGAGCTCTGATACCTTTAAAAATTTTGTTTAAGAAAAATTAAAAAAATGTTTTGATATGTATTGCCTATATGCAAGGAGAGCTTAACATCTCTTCTACATATAGATTCATGTTGAGTATATTATAAATTGAGGAGCTTGACAACTCTTCTTTATATGATATACGTGTGTAGGGGGAGCTTCACATCTCCTCTTATGCATTACATAATATGTGTTATGTAAATTGGGGCTTGTCATCCCTTCTTCATGTAATGCATATGTGTAGGGAAGCTAACTTAGCGCCTTCCTCTTCATGAATGTATATCACATATAAAATCTTTATTGATTGATTTGTTTAACCCCTTCTTGATCTTTTTGTTTTTGACAAAAGGGGGAGAAAATTTTGTTTGATTTGATTTTACTTTGAACCCTTTGTTGATGAGTGACAAAAAGGGGGAGAAGTATTTGAGTTTATATGCATGTTTTTTCATTGCTTAAGGGGGAGAAGTATTTGTCTTCCTTGTTATTTATGCATATAAGTTTTGTTTTGCAAATAGGAGAAAAGATTTACTTTGTTTCATCTCCATCATTTGCATACATGTTTATGAGCTTCATTGCATATATTTATTATTTATGTCTATGCATGAGTTAAGGGGAGCTTCTTTGAAGCTTTACTTTAATCCATGCATATATAACCTCATGAGTTTTGTCATCATCAAAAGGGGGAGATTGTTGGCCCAAAGGCCTATCACCCTAGTTTTGATGATGATCAACTCATGAAGTTATGTTTACTAATGATCTTGTGTTTAATTAGTGACAGATTCATTATCAGATCTTAGTAGGTGCATAGCTCAACAAAGGATAAAATGTCAAGATTTGGAGTTAGCACGGTGTGGTCCAAGGAGCTTTTGGATCAAGCTTGGACCAAGTCAAGAAGATGAGAAGCCTTCAAGTGAAGACTTCAAGAAGATGAAGACTTGTGTCTAGGTATAAGATTTTTATGTTTTAGATAAAATGTAAAGGATAGATAGTTGGTGGATTGCTCAAGTATACCATGCACACACACTCTTGATTTAATTGTCTTTTCATAAAAGAATTTTCAGATTTAGAAAAGACTTTCTTTTTGGAAAAACATAGTTTTGATTTTTGATATTCATGTTTACATCTTTCAACCAAACCAAGTTCATGCTTAATGCCAAAAACATAGATATTTCATCTTGATTGTGTAGTGGATCATATCCATACACACTATGCTTTAAAAGTATATCTTGTTTTTGTATTTGATGAAGATTTGGAAAATATGTTTTGGAAAAACAGTTTTTATCATGAGCCAAATATTTCCAAGTTACAAAAATAGTCCAATCTTTTATAACATGCCTTTATTTTGTGCAAGCATGTTTGTATATCAAAGTATATTGGTTAAACTATTTTTGTAAATTTTTATGTATTTTATGGGATTTTATTTGAGCCAAATGACTAACTTTTTAATCTCAGAAAACTATTTCAGGCTTCGGATAAGTCGACTTGCCTCCTTTATAAGTCGACTAATCCTGGAGTCGGCCGACCGGACCGGTCGACCGACGTGCACAAACATGCACGCCTTTGTGTACTGGAGGACGGCCGACCGTGCCGGTCGACCGCTCCAGAGAGCAGAGCTCTCTGGAAAGTTCGGCCGACCGCACGGGTCGACCGACAGAGAGTTGGACTCTCAGCTCCAGTGGGTCGGTCGACCCTGGCGGTCGACCGTGGCTCCAACGGTCAGAAATCCGACCGTTGGCGGTCGACCGCACCGGTCGACCGGCAGTTCTGACAAAGCCCCAACGGCTAGTTTTTGACAGCCTATATATTTGGGAGTTTGTGGACTGTTTTGCTAGAAGATTTTGGAGACCTTTAGAGCCAGTTTTTCCTATTCTTTCAGGAGAGTTTTTCTCCACAAATAGAGAGCTAATACTTTCAATCTAAAGGGAGTTTTATTTAGAGTGTGTTAAAAGAGATTTTCTTGAGTTTTCACCAAAGATTCTTTCCTTGTTTTCTCACACAAACACTTGAGCATCCATTGAGCTATTCATCTTATAGGAGTGTTGTAGTGAGAGCTTTCATTGGTGATCAAAGTGTTTAGATCACCAAGATTTCATTTCTTGTACTTTGAGGAGACGGGCAAGTGTGCTCGTGGTTGTTTAGGGTTCGGATGCGAACTCTTTGTTTGAGGTGCGGCCTCGGCGAGCTAGTGAGCTTGCGGTGTGTACGGACTAGAGAGTCCGAGGGCTTGTAGGTGTTGTGGCACCGAGGAGAGATCCATTGGGATCTTGCATAATGGAAATCCTTCGTGTGTCGAAGGCGGAGATGTAGAGCAAGTGTGCTCGAACCTCGAAACATACCTTTGTGTTTGCGATTGCCTTTTCTCTCTCTCTCTTTGTCTCTTGTTATATCTTGCATGCTATTACTTGTCTTACCTTTATATGCATGATATATTCCTTGTGCTCATATTGATATATTGCTTGGGTTTGTTTTGCTAACACTTGTATTCAATCAAGAGAGCCAACGCGGCACCTCAACCCATTCAAGGGGAATCTAAAGGAGTTTGTCCAGAGCCCTTCACGGGGAATTCGGCAACACTCTTTGGTTATACGTGGTGTTTAGTGTAAGAAGTTTAATTAGGTCATAATTGTTTTTAGCTTCCGCATTATTTGCATCATTTGGCATTAAGTGACCATTAGATTAGCCATCACCTATTCACCCCCCTCTAGGTGAACTTACATCATCATCAAGATGAAGCAAGGAGAGACCCTAAAGCGTTACATCAGTCATTTTCAGGCCCAGATGGTGTTAGTCTATAACTGTAATGATGACATCGTTGCAGCTGCATTCAACGTCGGACTGTAGACCAACCATTCCTTCTATCGATTTTTGGTGAAGCACGACGTCACCGGCATGAAGGATATCATGTCCAGGGCTCAAAAATATATACAACTAGAAGAGGCGACGCGGGGCTTGACGGCTAACCTCCTAAGCAGGAGAATAAAGGGGAGAAGGTGAAGCGACTACCTGCACTTCTGAAGAAGGTCCCGAACAAGGAATATGATAGTTATAAGAAGCGTTCTCAACAGAACTCTTCGCAGATCCCTCTAGAAGTTACGAAGCTGATGCTGACTTTACTCCGTTCAAGATTCTTGTCGACCGTGTCTTCAGTGCCATCCAGGACTGATCATGGGTAAGGTGCCAAAAACCACTCCCGCCTAACCAGAAGGGCCCGGAGCTGGCGATTATTGTGCTTTTCATGATGGCATAGGGCATCACAATTTCGACTGTCGTTCCCTCCGGAAGCATTTCCAGGAGCTTGTCAATCAGGGGTGTCTCAAGGAGTTCATCCTTAATCCTAGACAGCCCTCAGAGGTTAAAATTCAAAAAGGAGCTCTTAAAACTCTGCAATGGAGAATCTGAGAAGCCGTGCTCTCGTCAGCTACCGAGAGGTAGATGCCATCTTCGGTGCCAACCCGCCAGAGGGAACCACCATGAGAGAGAGCCATTTATATCAATGAGGCCCACATGCCTAATTATCTGACAGACTGACGGGTCCTCCTCCATCTCTGCATAGGACGATCACATTCTCGAAGGCTGACACCTACACGATACATTTTTCATAAACAATGCCCTGATCGTTACAATGCACATTGGTAGTTGTCGAGTCTCCAGGATCCTGATTGATAGTTGGAGTAACGTCAGCATCTTGTACGAAAGAACTCTAGACAGAATGGAGGACACTCCGGAGATTGCCCGAGCGATGATCTGTCCCCAAACCCAGTCCAATCTGTATAAGTTTGACGGAAACGAAACACGATCTCCTGACACAATCTCACTCTCAGTTTATGTCGATCCATACAACGTCGTCACAAAGTTCTACGTGATCGACGTGGAGTCCCCTTACAATGCAATCCTCGGACGACCATGGATCCATTTGATGAAAGCCGTCCCCTCAAGTTGTCACCAGCTTATGCGGTTCCTACCCTGACAGGGACAACAAATATAAGAGGGTAACATGCCATGTCCAAAGCATCGTTGCCATTGCTCAGAAGAAGTCTGGGTGGATGGCAAATAACGCAAGGGTGGCCTTCAGTCAGGACCACGCCTCAAAAAAGAAGCTGAAGCAAATCGTTGCTCAATAGCAGTCACAGAGCAGTGGGGACCGAGAGACAGACTCCTTCAATGAATCAGAGGCTCCGAATAGTCAATTGGAGGAGGATGCCGAGCTGGTCTTTGTAGACTTGTCACATCCAGAACGAGCACTCTGGATCAGGGCAAAACTCCTGACATACGGAAAGGTACGGATCAAAGAGTTTTTAACTAAAACTTGGATGTGTTCACCTGGTCCCCCACAGATATACCTACAGTGATCCATCCGTCATCTGCTATTGACTCTCTATTGATCTAGAGTTCAAATCAGTGAAACAAAAGCCGAGGAAGATGAATGCAGAACGATGTTTGGCCCTCAATGAGGAAGTCGACTGATTGCTCCGAGCCGACTTCATTAGGGAAACTCATTACCCGGAGTGGCTCGCCAATCCAGTTTTGGTGAAGAAGAAGAGTGGCAAGTGGAGAGTCTGGATCGACTTCACCAATCTTAACCAAGCATGTCCCAAAGACAGCTTCCCTCTGCCGAGGATCGACCAGCTTGCAGATGCAACCCGGGGGGCATTGTAGTGCCCCGATCCCGCGAATACGGGGACGTTGCGGTGACGTACATACGCAAAGATTTTATACTCTCACATATGTACGCTAAGCCTCCGTACATGGAATAAACTCGATATATACAATAATTTCAGTATTAAATAAATACAAGAATACCTGCAAAGGGGTCAGTGATCATAATAAATATGAAAACAGAGATATATAAGAAAATAGAAACATATGACAAAGATACATATGAATCGAAAATGGTGGGGGCCTCAAGATAATGTCTCAAAAAATATCAGGTGCTACGAAATCTCTGAGCTCCAACCTGGGCACGCAAACCCAGAGTAGTCAGAAAGCGACCTAGTGAGTGATAAAATGAAGGAAGTAGTAGTATATACTATTATAATATCCCTAGTTAGTAATATTGTATTTTTATTGTTCCTACAGTATTTATTCTGCTTTACTAATTATTTTATTAAGATTATCATTAACTTAATTTATTACTTCTTCTTGTGATTATTATTATATTAAATATGCAAATTATTTTAAGATGGTAAATGGTGATTTGGCCTTATATATAATTACTAATATTAATTATCAATATTTTTAATTACTTATTACTAGTATTTCTATCATTATTATTACTATTATTCATTGATATTTTTGGTAGTGGATATTTCTATTATTATTTCATTATTAATTATTATTATTAGTATTATTATTAATAATAATATTGTTGTTATGATTATTGTGAATTACAATTATTACTACTTGTTTTTAGTAGTAGTTATTATTAATATTGATGATTATTTTTATTAGTGTTGTTATTATTATTGTAATTAGTATTGCTAATTATTATTGTGTTAGTATTATTTATTATTTTGATATTAGTATTATTATTATTGATCATTGTTATTATTGTGTTTTCTTTGATTAACCTCTTATCCCTTAACCCATTAGTGATCCATGTTCTAATCTGTTAACCCATACACATTATCTTTCCATACCCAAACCCATCAACCCATACCCATTAGCCTTGATCCAACCCATTCCCTATTTCCTACCCATTTACCCAACTACCAATACCCACAACCCGAAACCCAATATCACCCTATATATAATCCTATCTCTTAATCTAATTCCAAACCCTAATCATAATCTCTCCTTCTCCCACAACACAGTCGCCTCCCCTTGGCGCCCTCTCCAGCAGCCCTGGCATAACTCCCTCCAACAGTCCAGCGTTACCTTCTTCTTTCCTCTACTGGCTGCTGCCCACAACAGCATACTCACAGCCAAGACTCACCGATGAGCTCTTCGGAACGGCGAACCCGTGTGCCTCTGTGGCAACCCAGAGCCCTCCGCGTGCGCCGCCGGTAACCCCTCAGCCATCCACCACCGTGAGTCCTTTCCTCCCTTCTCCCTCTCTGTGTGTTTAATTGTAGGTAGCGTTTGTGTGCTTGCTTGTATGTGTGTGATTAAGTGTGAATATGAATAGGTATGTATGTGTTATTTGCGTTAATGTATGATTATGTGCGTAATTATTTATATGTGTAATTAATATGTGTAAGGGTATGTGGGTATATATATATGCATATGCATGCATGAGTCAGTCTCCTCTTTTCCCCCTGGCGGCATACCAACACAACAGCTGAGCCTCCTCTTTGTGCACCCACACCAAGCCCCCAATCTTTTGGCCCTTCAAACATCCTTCGAGCCATCTTCCGTCTCTCCGTGAGTCGCTGTTGATCGCTGTCGGCCAGCGCGAATGCACCCGCGCCCTTGATGGTGAGATTCTCTATCCGTCGACATCTCCACAGCCTCCACCCTCTCCGTTGGAGCCTCCGTCGGCGCGCCGTGAGTTCTCATCTCCTGTCCTTTGGCCGGATCACCCATCTCCACCTTTCTGGCATCCCCCTTTCGTCCCCTCCGTGGATCGCCGTTGATCGCCGTCGGCGAGTGCGAATGCACCCGCGCCCTTCACGTCGAGATCCTCTATCCGTCGACCTCCTCCGCGACCCCCGCCATCCCCGCCAGAGCCTTCGTCAGCGCGCCACAAGTCGCCCCAATGTAAATGCATTAATATGTGTAGGGGTAAACTTGTAATAATGTGGAAGTGTGTCTAATTGTGTATGGATATGTGCGTGAGGGTGGTTGTGGTACGCATGCATGTGTGTGTATGTATTTATGTTAATTTGTGTTAGTTATATTATGTGTAATAATGTGGGTGTGTGGGTTTGTATATATGTACGTATATACATGGGTGTATACGCGTGTGTATGCATGTATTTATGCATGGATGTGTGCATGGGTATGTGTATTATATATAATATGTATTTATGTGTATACTTATATATATATATATGTATGTATGTATATACTCGTATATACGTGTGTAAATGTGTATGTATGTATGTACGTATATAAGTGTATAGTTATGTGTATGCATGCATGATTATAGTGTATATGTATGTGTATACCCGTATGTGTGTATGTATGTGGGTGTACCCATGGATGTATGCACGTGTGGCGTGCTTGTATGTGTACATGTATGAGTGTATTAGGTGTGTATATTGATTACCCATCCTCTCTTTGTGTTTGGTGGCATGTTACAGCGTTTCGGACTCGTTCGTGCGATCTGAACTTGATAACGAAAAATCTAGACTCGTGCCCATTGTGGACCCGATACACAGGCGATTCGAAGACCGATCCATGGGATGATTCGTAGATCAGTACCGGTTCATGCAGTGAAGACCAGACGGCGATTCAGTTCCAAAATCGCGTTATTTCATGTGAGTGTTTGTTCTTGTGTATTTTCTTATTTACTGTTGTCGATATGCGTTTAAATGTTGCTCTTATCATTTCAAGTGACTTTCTGTTATATTTTATCAGTTTGATCACTTATATCACTTCATGAGACATCAATGATTGTTTAGATAATTTACGTAATCGATATGAGCTTGTATCAACATCATTTCATGTGTTAGTAGTTTGTCGCTGTTGGCTTAGGCCTAGTTTTGGTACACCTTAGACAGTGACTTGACTCGGCTCGATCTTGAGGTTAATATAATTTGTATTAGTTATCAGATTTGATATTCTTATACTTGGTGATTATTTCTGACCGAAACACTTTTGGATATTGTGGACAAGTAGATATGACGTTTCTATATCGATATGAGATGGTTTAGAGATACCATAGATAATAGATTAGATGTAGTTGATGTTAGACATTTCGGGACTCGATGTTTTATCATCAAGATATTAGTATTCTTGCTAGTTCTTATTTAGTTATTTATTATACTGGATTCGGTCTTAGCTGTGAGGAAAGTTGGATTGTGATTTGGATTGATCTTGAGTTAGAATTAATCTAGAATATACATTCTTTATATCGGATCTTGAACTCATTAAGATAGGTTTGACGTAGCTGGATTTATAGTTGTGAGTATTTAAGATTTATTTAGATGATATTTTGTTGATGTTGAGTATCAGAAGTAGATATTCTAGACCACATATTATTGAGGATGATTCCCTTACTTCGTTATGATTTCGATATCCGTTGACTTGTTGATCTCGAGGATATACCATGTGCTTCATGTTTAGTTATTGATTACTTCAGTTAATAGAGATTGAGTTATTGTGATAGTGACCTAATCGATATCGGTGATCTTGTACTTCAAATTATCAGATAGCAGTCATCACTTTATCAGTTATTGGTGAGATTATTTGTTAGTGATTATATGATGTGTTCAGAATTTATAATAGTTGTCAGGTATTGGTACCAGTTACCAGTCGTTAGTGACACCGTTGTGTCAGTGACTATATCTCCAATATTCAGATATCAGATATTAGTTGTCATCTACTCAGTTGTCAGATATCAGTTGTCAATTGTCAGATTATCAGCTAAAATTGACATTAACAGTTGTTGGAGATATCAATTACTATTACAAATTAAATCACATTAATTACTTATTAATAAAAGACACCATAACCCAGGGAACATGGGTAATTGCCTGATGATGCATGTCATGTATTTTGGAAGGACTTATTATGGTACTGAGTTATGGGTTCCAACAATAGGGAACCAAGGTAATACTGGCTACCTAATTATTCAGTTGTCAGTTGTCAGGGATATGCCCGGATTACGACCCTACACTAGTTGTCTTTACATGTGGGGCTGTGGTCTCAGTTATTGGAGCCTTACGGCTTGTCCTCGTTCAGCGCCAGGGGTGTGAGACTGTGGTACCGGATATGTTCGGTACCCTTTCAAAATACATGCACTACATTGGCATGCAGTTACAATAATGATAACCTTATCTGATATGTGGAAAAACGGCTGTGGTATGAGACACAACCAAGTACTACATTAGTTAGATTAATAATAATCAACCAGACTAGTGAAATATGCTAGGTTACACATCTTGACATCAGTTGTTTGTTTACAGTTGTAATAGTTGCCTTTTTATTTACATACATGTTATTCAGTTATCTTTCAGTTATCTGTTTATCATGTTATTTAGTTATCTTCTGTCTGCAGTTTATCTTGTTATTATTCTGTGCACATTGTTTATATGCACGAGCACTTGCCTTTGCACACACACTCACTGGGTTACTTTCTGACAACCCTGAATTTGTACGTCCAGATATTGGACGTTTTCTTATATCGTTCAGATGTTCGATGAGACCTTACGCTTCGCGAGGAGCTGGAGTTCCTCCCTATTTGATTTTAGTATTATTATCTTTCTTAGCTTCCTGTTATTTCCTGATTCTCGATATATCAGATTCGTTGTTATTCCAGTTCTTTATTTATATGATATCATGCGTGGATGCTTATATGTGATATTGCAGTAATCATAATTTATTATAGTTTTGATTTATAGCTTGTTTCAGGTTACTTAAAGCTTACTGCGTATACGTAAGGTATTTTTCTTGCGTATATGCGTCGTTGACTCTCGTCGCGTCTCCGCTTCAGCGTATTTTGGGAAGCGGGGCGTGACAACTATAGTAATACAATCTTTATATTAATATATAATACATGTTAAATA
This sequence comes from Agave tequilana, assembly GCA_038442645.1. Taxonomy (NCBI): domain Eukaryota; kingdom Viridiplantae; phylum Streptophyta; class Magnoliopsida; order Asparagales; family Asparagaceae; genus Agave; species Agave tequilana. Next base: position 133,805 of record JAVJIF010031097.1, read on the forward strand.
CCGTGATATAACATAAAGATAATAACAAGCGGAAGAAATATACAAGTGTCATATTTTAACATCATCAATACCTAGTTGTTATAGCAGTGTCATTACCACAATAGTATCCAATTTTACATCAGTAGTATCAGTTTATATGTTCGGGCTGTGCTACCAAAATACTAAGTAAGTCATTTGGGAATTATGTTACTACAATCAATAGAGTTATACCATTTATATATTATTCTCAATATACGTAATATGATACAGTATTAAGTATTTCCAATTATATCAGTGTATAAGTAACATGTAGTAAGTTTTAATTACTTTATATTTCTTGTTAATCTAATAATAGTAGTAGCATAGTTGTGTCGATGAATATGGACATGTAGATATGATGTATGCAGAATAACTATGCTACAGTGTTGTGATTATACGGTAATTGTGTCCAAAGGGTACACATGAAACAGAATACATGAAATGCAGAGTATATGTGTACATGAATGGTGTGTCACCACATGAAGTGTAAAAAGTATCAGAAAGTGTAACAAGATATACAAGTGACATGATAGTAGATAAAATATTAGGAATAGTAAAAAGTATAACTGAACAATAATATACATGATTGAGCAAGTCATGTTATTTATATAATAATAACAATCAGTACCGCATGATATTCTAATCAATCTCTTCTAGTGTCCCATACCACTGGCAGTTCATACCGGAGCCCACACTCCAGTCAAACCCATCTGAACATGGCATACGAGTACCATTATCCGAACGAGAGAGTGACTAAATAACAAGTGTTCTGACACTATTGTTTATATTATTTTATTATGTTAATTGAAAACCCAATGGTCAAGGAGCTCTGGTCAAGTGGGTGTATCTTGTGCATACTTGGGATCACGGCCTTAAACAAGTCCCTGGTTGCTGAAGCCAGGGCCGGCCCGTTAAGACGAAACAAGTAACGGGAAACGGGAAACGGGAAGGTAGCCAGCACTACCATGTCTCCTGCAGTGAGACTAACAATGGATCCAGACATCCACCCGACAAGATCTAGTCAACCGTCAAGTCTTCCCCATCCCCTTGTTAAATTTATTTTATTTAAACTACACAGTACACTAGGAACAATAACAGTGCATGATACATGTAACATGATAACTGAACATGAGTTATGATATCATTAAACAGGATAACGGGAAATAGGAAACAAGAGATGTGGGACTTAGTTCCGCACATTGTATATCATGGCTAACATGTCCAGTAACAGGAGTATCATATCAAGATCAAGATTACAGGAAACAATCATTCGCTATATTAGATACCCATGTCACAGAATACATGAATATTCATGTAACAGTAAATCACGTAACAGGAACAATGATCCAGGCAATATGAAGACAGGAACAACCAAAGTAAGTATACATGTGAATCCATGTAACACGTGTAGTGATCCATGCAGCGAGAATACAGAAATAATAAACACACATATATATATATCGATGAATCTATGTAGCAATGATATGAAATAACTGTGTATAGAGCATCCATGTAACGATATTTAGTGTAACTGCATATCTGTGTATTAGTGGTATAAGAACATGGAATAATAATGTCTAGTGTAACAGTATCAGTAATAACAGTGATAATGATATATGAAATAACAGTGTCCGGTGTAACATGTATTCAGTGTACTAGACTGTCCGTGTAACGATAATACAGATATATGTAATAATGGTATCCACAATCATGCTGACACATGCTCATACAATGGCCAGTATCGGTGACTCGATAACAGTGAGTGTGTCCGAGTGATATGTGTAACATGAACATGTATCTAAACAAATAAATATCAGTAATTGTTGTAACTATTTCATTAATAAATAAATTATCTACAAGTTTATCTTTTCAAAATCTTTACAACCTTTTCAATAATTATTAGTTTATTAATAATCTAATAATCATTAAACTAATTGCTTTATCAATAATCGAATAGTCACTTATTATCAGTATATAACTAAGTCATCTATATTTTAGTTTAAATCAAGAAATGAAATAAAATTATTATTTAACAATTAGATTCAAATAACTATCATGCATATTCTAATTGCAGTGACTTATCAATTATTATATTTTATTAAGTAATATAATGATTTACCGATAATCATGATTTATTAAATAAAGCAATCGATCAATTTCACTAAACATGATAAAATATAATTTATAAAAGAAAAACACTTAAATAGTTATTACAAGGATGTAGTTTATTTTTCTACGATCGCAACAGCTTTAGAATTGTCCAATTCAAAGTCCGAATGCTTCAGATATTGCCCAAACACTAAAATAATAAAAATAGGTTAAATGTGTAATAAATAAGTCAAAATGTAATATTATAAAGTATTAGGGGTTTTTATGAACTTTTACCTTATATGGTTTTGGATGCGGGTTTGGCAGGCTAATAGGTCGGGTTTAGGTCTAAACCTATACCGACTTAACTCATGGGCTATTAGGTTCATGGGCTATTAGGTTTGGGCCTATTGGGTTTGGGATCCAATAGAAGAAAGGAGAGAGAAAAGAAACAGGGGGAGGAACATGGGCAGCCTGGCCGCCTTGCCTGCGGTTCCCAGGTCGCCTGACCGGCGGCTGCACCTGACCGACGGCGGCCCCGCCTTGCCGGCGGTGATGCCCAGAGAAAGAGAAAGGAATAGAAAGAGGTGGAGAGAGAGAGGAAAGAAGTGTAGAGAGAGAGAGAGAGAGAGAGAGAGAGGAGAAGAACAGGTAGAAGAAGGAGGAGAAGAAGAAGGAGAGGAGGGAAAGAGGGAGGGGGTGGCGCAGTCCAGGCTAGCCGCGGTGATGCCTGGCGGCTGGGCATGGCCCTGTTGGCCACATGAACAGAGAGAGGGGGGAGGGGAGAGAGAGAGAGAGAGGAGAGTGAGAATAATAGAGAGAGAGCTTGAGAGAGAGAGAGGAGATGTGAGAATTAGAGAGAGTTAGAGTGAGAAAGAATAAGGGATCAAGAGAGAGAGAGGGAAAAAGAGAGACAAAGGTGGGGGGTTTGAGGGGTGGGAAGTTTTGGAGAGAAGAAAGAAGAAAAAGGGAAAATATAGTGCAAGTATATTTAATTAATATTATTTTAATAGGGTAAATTTGACTAGTTCAGAATGGTTCTCAAAATTCTGTAAAATAGAGAATATTATATGGAGGAGGAATGTGAATTCAGATTCTAAAAATTCTGTCTGTTTTGCAAGTTAAAAATCCTGAAATGTATCACCGATACTGGGTGACATCGGTTTAGCCAGATTTTGGACTAATGTAGAAAAATCCCCAAAAATACCTGAAAAGAGAAAAATATGATTTTAAAAATTAATTTGATAAGCAGATTCTTAAAATTCAACTCCAATTGTAAATTATAAATAGAAGAGCCGATTATCGGTATCGGTCGGACACCGAATTGAGAGATTTTTCAAAATAATTTAGAAAAATCTAAAAAATCTAAAATATTAGAAAATAATATTTGAAACTAAAACCGGCTCAATCTGACTATCAAAAAGGTCAAATCAACTTTGTACGTCGTATCGAGTACTGATACTGTGATACGTACATCAGGGATCAGGGGGTTACAGGCACTAGCTACTCTATTTTATGGATGCCTACTTCAGGTACAAGTAGATCAAGGATGTATCAACTGGACGGGGATAAGACGTCATTCATCACCAACCGAGGAATCTATTGCTACAATGTAATGCCCTTCAGACTGAAGAATGCTGGAGTAACTTTCCAACGAATGGTCAACAAGGTCTTCAGGGAGCAGATCAAACATACCATGGAGGTATACCTCGATGACATGCTTGTGAAGATCCTCCAATGTATTGACCATGTTCAACATTTGAGTGAGTCGTTCGACCGCCTTTGAAAATACAAAGTCAGATTTAATCCCGAAAAATGCACATTCAGAGTAGCCTCCAGGAAGTTCTTAGGCTATCTGATCACTCAATCGGATATTAAAGCCAACCTTGACCAGATATCCACCATCCTGCACCTGAAGTCTCCAACTTATGTTAAGGAAATCTAGATGCTGAATGGATGCCTCGTAGCCTTGAATCGATTTCTCAATCGATCCACAGACAAATACAAATCGTTCTTTCAGGCTATAAAGAGGAAAGGGGCAAATTTCTGCTAGAATGAAGAATCTGAAGTAGCATTCCAGGGCTTGAAGAAGTATCTGGCTCCCTTTCTCTCCTGTCCAAACCTGTCACTGAAGAGACGCTATTCTTTTACCTCACGGTATCAGAATCAGCCATCAACAGAGCTTTGATGGGGAAGAAGGACGCATTCAGAAGCCAGTATACTACATCATCAAATCCCTGATCGACACCGAAACCAGATACCAAAGGATGGAAAGATGGTCTTTGCTCTCTTCATTATCTCGAGGAAGTTAAAGCATTACTTCCAGTCCTTCCAAATAGTCCTGTTAATGGAGCACCCTCTGAAGAGTATAGTGGAGAACCGCAAGCTCTCGGGTGAATAGCAAAATGGTCAAACAGACTTAAAGCCGTACGATATCAAGTACGAACCAAGGACGACAATCAAGGGGTAAGTCCTGGCCGACTTCATTGCTTAATTTACTCCGGGAGCCTCTTCGCGGAGCAACCTTTTGGAAGGATGGATCCTTTATGTAGATAGAGCCTTGAATAAAAAGTTCCTGAAATTAGGATCGTCCTGACAACTCCAGAAGGGTCTATCATCGAGCAATCCTACACCTTGGCTTCCTTGCCACTAACAATGAGGCTGAATATAACGTTATCATTGCTGGCCTCAAGATGGTAGCGACACTCAGAATTATCGAGCTTGAAGTCTATTGCGACTCGCTATTGGTGGTGAGTCAAGTCAACAGAGAGTACTTAACCAAAGATGATCGGATGGTAGCACACTTGCTAATAGTCTTCAGCTTGAAGTCCAAGTTTTTTTGCTATGATTTCAATAAGGTCTCTTGGTCAGAAAACAACCATGTCGACCAGTTGGCCAACCTGGCGTCAGCCGTGGAATATCAGTTTCAAAGAGAGATCCCTGTTTGTTGGCCCAAGGGTACACTCTCTGATTTTGTTTTAATGATTACAAAATACATTAAGTTATTCGGTACTAATCAAGCTCAAGTGGTTAAGTTTTTCAGGTTCAAAAGATAGTTTGTTTTACTCTTTCTCATAAGAAAGGTGTTCAAGTCTCAAAATCACTCAAGGATAAGATTCAAGTTTAGACGATCAAGATTGACTCTTGAAGAAGCCCACTTGAAGATTGCTTGAATACTTATAGAACCGATGTAAGAAAATAGACTGTTTAAGTATAGAATATAGAATTGATGCTCAAGAATTCACACACAAAATACAAGTTTTCATATCTAGTTTTTCTGTTTTAATATTTTACAAGAATTGGTTTTTGATACATGTCCTATATTTCTCAATTTTTTTATATCTTATTTCAAACATGTATTTCATAGCCGATGTGTTGCAAAATCAAATCTCAAATTGGTTTAAAATATTTAAAAATAAATTTAACATAAAAAACCTTCTTTAAATATTTTTTGGGTTGGGTCGGTTGACCGGGCAGTTGATCAGACCAGTGCAACAAAATGCACAACTGGCAGCCTGTGCACTTGTGCATGTGCACGTTTATCAGGTGACCGACCAATCAATCATTAAACCTAGCAGTTAGCTGGCCAGTCGACCAACTGTCAGAATTTTGGAGCACCCAAGTCTCGGCTAAGATCGGATTACCAGGCGGTCGGTTGACAAGTAATGACTATTTTTTATTTAGGCAGCCGGTTAACCGGCCGGTCGATCGAAGTTCTACAACTGCTATAGTAACAATTAGTTTTTAAATTCTGAAGTTTTTAACTTTTTCTCTAACGGGTATATTTGCTATTTGGGTTTAATTTCTTTTATAATTCCCTGATAGACCCCTCTAATGATATTTATCACTTACGTATATATATAGTTCATTTCAAGAGGATTAAAAATATAGAAATCTTTTGATTTTGGGAAATATTTTGAAAAAATTAAGTTTATTCAAAAGAGAGTTTTCTAGTTTTCTTATTTCAAGTGCTCTCATTTTCAAATCAATTTCTACAAGTTTTCAGCTCTTAAATTCATTCATTTCAACTAAATTTTTTCTCTCATAAAACTTCTTGAGCTTCACTTCTCATTCTATACTATAGGAAGTTGCAAAAGAGAGTGTGATCTTTGTGGTCATCTAGAGCTTATAAATCTAATTGGCTTTATGCTACCTCTTATGCAGAGGATTGAGAGTTAGAGTTGTGTACTCCGATCTTGTGTAGACCTTATAATTCCTTTGTGGAGGCTTTTTTGCGGAAGATCCTTAGTGGATAGTGAAATCCTTCACGTGATGAAGGCGGGGACGTAGAGCTTTATGCTTGAATCTCGAAATAAATCCCTCGTGTTTGCGATTGCTTTCTCTTGCTTTACTCTATTTTCTATTACTTACACTTTAATTTTTGCTTCATTGCATTTGCTATTCATTTCTTTCATCATCTCTACTTGTCGGTTTTTACTCCCTCAATCAAGAAGGCAATTAAGAACCTCGACTCATTGTTTAGAGGAATATAAAGGAGAAGTTCTAGAGCCCTTCATAGGGAATCTGGCTTCACTTCTTAATTTAAGTTAACTGTTTGCACTATTCATTTTATTTATTACATTTTCGCATTTGTTTAGCATTACACCTATTCACCCCCCTCTATATGTACTTTCACTGTTGAGCACATTATGAAACCCAGCATTCGGCGATCTAGAGGTGAGGTGCTCTGCTTAGACACATCCTCGAGATGAAGATACCACATTATTGCCTATCTGAAGGATGGGGTGCTGCCTGACAACAGAGCTGAAGCACAAAAACTCCAACACTTGGCCACTAGGTACGTTCTCCTGAGGGTTGTCCTATATATGAAATCCTACTCTAAGCTTCACTTCGACCCTTATCTAAGGTGTCTCGAACCAGACGAAGCCAATATGGTGATGCAGGAGATTCATGATGGTGACTGTAGGAACCACACGAGAGGCTAATCCCTCGCCCACAAAGGTATCAACCACGGTATTACTTGCCCAAGATGTTTAATGACGCTAAGGAGTACGTGAGGAAGTGCCCTCAATGCCAGAGATTTGCTCTTTCCTCAAAATAGCCAAGAATGGACCTTTACACGTTACGGAGTGCCTGGCCCTTCATGTAGTGAGCCCACTTCCCCGAGCACAACCTCAATTCTGGTTCTTGTTAGTTGCAACCGATTACTTCACGAAATGGATTAAAGTTGTTTCCCTCTCCGAAGTCATAGGACAACAGGTGGTCAATTTCCTGTGGCAGAACATCATGTGTCGCTTTGGCCACCCGCATATTATCATCTCCGATAACAGGATGAACTTCACCAGCAAAGTGGTAGCCACCTTCTATGCCAAATACAAGATCGCCCATCAGTTTACTACACCATACTATCCACAGGGTAATATCAAGCTGAGATAAGCAATCGCACCATCCTTGACAGTTTATGCAAGAGTCTCGGCAAAGCAAAAGGTAAATGGGTTGATAAGCTACCCAGAATGCAATGGGCGAATTGAACCATGAAACTCATCCCCCCCGGCGAGACACCGTTCTCACTAGCCTATGGACTGAAACGTTTGCATATCGACACTACAAACGGAAGAGGTCGATTGGGATTAGATCCGCTCAACTCTGACTGGCACAAGATCAATCTGAAGAGAGGTGAGGATAAGCCATAGTCCAGATCGCAGATTACCAGCAATAAATCAAGGCTGCGCATCATAAGAAAGTGAAGGTTCGTGAATTCCAGATTGGTGGCCTGGTCCTCAAACACGTCATCTGAAGTACTGAGGAGAAAATGTGGGAAAGCTTAGAGCCAACTGGGAGGGCCCTACACCGCGATTGCCAAGGAAGGCGAAGATTCCTACACCTTATCCAACGAAGACGAGAAGATACTCGGCAAGCAATGGTATTCTTTTCATTTGAAGTGATATTATCTGTAAATAACTGATTGTGCACGTGTATTGCACATTCTGTATCACATATGTAACATTTTCTTCATGTATTTTTAATAAAACTCTGCCTTTTAATATATTTTCATGTTCAATAGTATGTAGTATAATTAAGCGAAGAAAATGGAGGTATGACAGATTTATCCAATTAAATCCAAATAATTCAAAAGATCAAGCAAATCAAGGGGATCAATTCAAATCCAAAGGTTCTAGAAACTATCTTATTTGAAAACTAAATATATGAGATTAGATAATATCATCTAATTTCAAAGAGAAAATAGATTGTTTGAAGACTCTATCAGTTTCACTGAAGATAAATGGATATCTCATCAATCCTAGAAGACAGATTGAAAATCCAAGAGGATAAATGGATAGAGAGAAGATCAACAGATGAGATGAATTAATCATATTTGGAGATAAGGAGAAAAACTCAAGTAAATCTAGAGTTTTAAATCAATTTAGACTAGGATTAATCTCTAATTTTCTTTTTAAGGTTTAGGATCGCTGTTAAATAGTTTATGAGAAGTTGTATCTCATTTCTTAATCTGTAGTTCAGTCCAGTAATAAGTGAGAGGGAGAAAAAGTGATTGTAATATGAAGTTGAAGTGACATCAATAAAGATTCGACGAACTTCTTTTCTTCTTCAACTCACGGGTATGTAGCATTTCAATTCAATGTTTTCTTTTTTTAGTAATGAGTAGCTAAATCTCCTCTTTCTGGGCTTACTGATCTCTCCTCTCTAGTATTGATTCTTGATCAATATTAATGAAAAAGACCCAATTGAATCATTTGAATGCCTTAGACTAAGCCTTACTTATTGCGAGTGTTTTTGAAGGCACATGAGGATGGAATTGAATTTTAGACTTAATCTTGAAATTAACATTAAAAATTACTTGTTTTTATTCCATGTTTGCTTTATTGATTTGATGGTTTAACATTCAACTCAAACAAAGACTTCAAAACTAAAGCTTGATTTATAGAATAAACCATCTTATTGTTTTACTTAATCTCTTTTAAATACAAGACTAAACTTTTTACCTATGATCTCATTGAGGCACTTGGAAGTATCTAGAGTTGGGTAAAGATTAGTGAGCCCGGATCTCTCTTTATTAAATACAAACAAACATACATCTTCAAGATTCTTAAAAAAAATTATTTTTTTCAAAATTTATTCTAATTTTCAATTTTTCTTTAAATCACTTCTCTACTCTCCATCTTCTTTTTCATCTAAAAAACATAAATACTAAAACTTGTTTTTCTAAAAGTACTGAAAAGCTTACATCACATCTCTCCTTGTGGACACGACCTGTTAGCTCTAAGTTACACGGTATTTCTCTTAAATTTCTCAATCAACAACCAATTTTTCAATGAAAAAATCACCATTGCAAACCACTTCTTCCCACTCCAAGAACGAGCATCTATGATATCTCCTTTCGACAGCTTATAATGGGTCCTCACCCTGACTGCTATAGCCTACACAAAAACTCTACTGAAAAACGAAAATCGTCCTAATGGCTCTTTTACAGCCTATATCGGGTTCTCACCCTGATAGCTAAAGTCTACACAAAGACTCTCTTGAAAGACGGGGATCATCCTGATGGCTCTCTTATAGCCTTTATCGAGTCCTCACCATGATGACTAAAGCCTACACGGAGACTCTCCTGAAAAACAAAGATCATCCTGAAGGCTCACTTACAACCTATTGAAATCACCTAGAGGGGATGGTGAATATGTGATGGCCAATAAAGATGCGAAAATTTAAAAATTAATTATATACTACTAAAAATTTATCCAACTCAAAATCAAGAATGAAACCGTATATCTGGTGAAGGGCTCTAAACTTCTCCTCGTGATTCCTTTTAAAATAAGAGTTGAGGTGAATATTTGCTTTCCTGATATATAGAGAGTTCAAATCAAATAATCTTGCAAGTATAGTAAATGAACAAGTATAATAATGCAAAAATAATAAAGAGAAGAGTTAGAGAGATGACGAGATAGTTAATCACAAACACGAAGAATTATTGTCGAGGTTTGAGTCACTTGCTCTACGTCCCTACCTTCACCGTAATGAAGGATTCCACTATAATCAATCTTGATTACAATCACAACATAATCTCATAAGATCTGGAGCCGCATCTTCACTCACTACCCTCTTTCAAAGAGAAACTCTCAAAGAAAAAAAAATTACCATTGTGATCCACGCAAGATCACAAATACTCAATTACACTTTCTGATAGCTTATAGTAGGAATTGATGGCTCAAGAAAAGTGTGAGAGAATCTGAAAGAAATAAGATTGAAAAGCTCAGAAAATATCTTTTCACAAGAGATTGTACACTTAAAAACTCTTTTTGCAAACTTGAATATTGATAAACCTTTATTTTTCTTGATCATAAACACTCTCTAATCACTCGTATATATATAAGTAGGATAGAGACCAAAACTCAGTAAGTCCAGCAATGAAAAACATATTAAAAACATGAACAATATTTTAGAAATGAATTTGGACAATTTTACAAAAGAAAATAGTCGTTGGGAGACAAAACAAACAAGTTGACTGCTGATTGAGATTTTACCTGCACACAAAAATAAAGATGTTAGATTTAGAAGTAGTTGTGCAAGGTTCTCAATTCTAATCCGCGGTAGCAGTGGCTATGCGGGTCGTGATCCTCAGGGAGGGACTAGCGATGGAAGCGTTTGTAAGTTATCTCTAAAAATTTCTCTTTTTTTTAGTTAATTAAAAGAAAAATAAGAAAATATTAATTAAAGTTAGTTTAGAAAGAAAGCGGTATTTTACAATGAGTCGGAAAAGAAAGAATTGGGAGAAGTGTTGTGATTTAATCTACAAGAATAAAAGAAAAGAAAAGAAAAGGAAGAAACACTAACCTCAGTTTGGTTGAAAAAAATATGAAATCTTAACACTTTCTACCTTGCTTTGGAGGCATGAACGCATAAACCATAGGATTGATCTCAGTCCCCTGTTCGCATTATATCATCAAGCCTTGGCAAGTATGAATTGATACGTACCTTGAGGAGGAGAACATCTCCATGAAGTATCGTTGGTACTCGCTAAGACTTGTTATACTTGTGCTTCAGAAATCACTTGCATACTCATCACAAACCAATAGAGATAAAACTAGAAAAAGAGAAGAAAACAAAAAGAAAAGTAAAAGCAATTAACAAAAGAAAAATATTACCTTTATTGCTTGAAACAAACGAAGAGAAGAGAAGCATACATCGGTGTCACTCTCAACATAGCTATCTCCCTTACTTAAAAGAAATAAAAATTACAAAGAAAAACCTAACTATAAACTAGAAAAAAACCTAAAAACCCTAGATTTGGCCCTCTGGCTCTGCCTCTGGACGCTGTTCTCGGTTGCACTGCAGGGGTATTTATAGGTGCAGAAGGGAGCAGAGTCCTGGATAAACCTCTCCACGAAAGCAGTTGACAAGATGAGACTGAAATGCCGCGGAAACGCGGCTTGGGCCATTTTTCCGCGGCTCAATGTTATCTGTTGGCCACGCGCTTTGGCGCATGGCTTCTCCTGGTCCCTCCATCTGGTCGTTTTCTTCTGAAAATTGAATCTCGGCTCTTCATCTTTGGATTTGGATATAACTTGGGAAGCAAGTTACCTAGATCCCAATCTTTTTCACGAATTTCCTTCTCTTCTTTTAGCTTTTATCCTCATCTGCAAGTGTTTAGGGTTGAATAGAAGTCTATCCTTCCCTCTTCTTTGATATTTGCAACTTTGGCCCTTATGTATTTGCACTTTTGACAATTGATATTTGCACTTTTGAACTTGGGCTTTAAATGTGGGCTTTTGGGCTCTTTTTAGGCTTTAATTCTTTCTTTTTAATATTTCGAGGCCTGCACACAATAAATCACAAAATATTAATAAATGTGCAGAATTATAGGAATAAATATGAAAATGTGATGGTAAATATAATGATAAAAATGCACTTTTCACTACCAATCACACCCCCACACTTATCTTTTTGCTCGTCCTCGAGTAAAATCAAAGAGAAAAAGAAAAGAAAAATTAATCAACCTAACTCACTTTCGTAGGAATCACGGTTGCACTTAGCATGTGCAACAAGCCGCTAAACCTCTAGGTTACCCTAGAGGACGAGTGTTGTCTCGTGAGAGTTTTCAGCGGATTGCACCCACAAAATCCATAAAAAGGTAAATATTTGAATTATATTTGAAGAGACTAAGTAGTCTATAAGTTTTAGGATTATCATTTTTATTCATTCTTCAAACTTAGTCTTTATAAAGTAAATTGTTTTTCATTTTAGGTAAGAATCAAAATTGAATTTTGTGTATAGTCTTTTTCGTTACCAAAAATCATATGCATCCTTATGAATTTTTACTAGGAATTCCTTGACTTGGACTCTCATGCCTCTTTATATATATATTTTTTTCTTTTTTTTATATGTATAACTCATCTAATTTTCTTTCGTGTAAGCATCAAGGCTTCTTGAGGCCCTCATACCTAACTAATTGACTATTAGATGTGTTAATACATATATATTATTTCTCAGTTTTCTTGGCTTTCTAATCCACCCATGTAGCGAACTTAAAGTCGGTGGCTCCCAAACCGGTCGGCTTTAGGGCACCAGGTGAGAAAACACCCCGCGGATTCAAATTCGAGTGAACTAGGCCACAAAACCAAGGACGCTTATTTATTTAGAACTCACCTTTAGGCGTGAATACTTATGCTTCTTGAGGCACATGTATCCAGCTTAATTGGTGAAATTTTTTTTTAGACATTTTTTTTATGAGGCACAAGGGTCTTTGTCTTAGAATCCTAGATATGCATTAGGTATGCACATTTCATTAAGGTAAAAATTAAGAATAACTACTTATTCAATTTCTCCTCCTATACCTAAAAATTCAACAATTTATTTATTTTGACCAAGTTTTTAGAAATCCTAATCATGATTTTCCTAATTCTTAAGACTAACTTAGATTTCTTTTAAAAGATAAGTCAAAATATTGTCCTTTTTATAAGTTTTTTTTCAGATTTTTTTTATTAGCAGATTTTTTTTAGTTTCTACCTATGTTAGTATGTTAGTAAAGCCCACCCCCACACTTATCTCATGCATTGTCCTCAATGTATGAATGAATGCATATATGCATGAAAAAGAACAAGGGAAGGCAGAAGTTACCTTAAGGTGGTGGTTCCGGTGGTGGTTCCGGTGGTGGTCTAATTGGGCCAAGCGTTGCTACCCAATCAAGATAATATAGTATTTCATGGAGGAACTCACCAAAAATTTTCTTGTATAACCCACGAAAATGTATGTATAATTATTTTTTAAGATTTCCACCCCATCAAAATTTCAAATTTCATAATAAATTTCAGAGTCAATTGTATCAACCTCCTTGTCCCAAAATGGAGTATGAAAAGATGGAATTATTGACTTGGACGTGGAAAGTACGGGAACGAATATCGACTCAGGAAAGAAACTTAAATCAAGTAATGGCTCAGGAGTCGGGCTAGGTTCAGGAAGTGGGTCCAATTCAATAAGTTGAAGCTCAAGTCCACAATATTCTTCCCATAATGGAATGTGACTCAATATTGGTGATTCAAGTTCAGGAATGATAGGTGTGGGAACCAAAACTGACTCTAAAATATTACCTAAGTCGGGTAACAAAACAGGAGTCAACAATGATTCGGGAATTTGAACTTGATCACAGATTTGAGAATCTAGGTCACATATCTCATTCAGCTCAATATCATAAAAATGAGAACTTGCCAATTTATCCATGGGACTTTCAAAATTGCACAATTGGTCAAGTTCAATATGATCATCAAAAATGGGTGATTCAAATTCATGATGAATTGGCATAGGATCCAATGTTGACTCGGGAAAAGTAAAATCAGGTGGAGACACCGGAGTCATTATTGAATCATCAGGTGGGAGATCATGATCATATTCATGCTCAAGTTCTATTTCAGGAAAGGAAGAACTTGCGAAACTATCAAAATTTGAAGTTTCGGCAAGTTCACATGATGGCACTGAATTAGAATCTTGTTGTCCAAAGCAACTTGGTTCGTCGGCTCTAAGAGAATGGTCAGCGATATTAGAATTGGCCGGACGGTGAGAACGCAAAGATTGAACCATCATATCTATATCATGATCACGGGCTAATCTAGCCTGAGTCATGGCTGCAAGCATCCTTTCATAGTTGATAGGTGCATCATGTTGTGATTGGACTTGAAAGGATGAAGTGTAATCTTGATGAAGTTGTGAGTCGGTGGACTCACGCATAATCATGTCTGCGATTGATGGTAATTGTTGCTTGGACTCATGCATACTTATCATTTCCCCAATAGATGGTATTCTATTCTGAATGGGTGGATCAGAGTATGACTCTTGGGAATATTGTGGACAAGGTGGAGCGGAGGACAAGTCGGTTGAAAATTGGACTCGGGGGACTCGAAACCCCCATGAACTCTGTGAAGAGTTGAAAGTATGAAAATTATGGTCATAAGATGGGGGGTATGGGTTATATTCATTCGGATAAGACCATTCCGACACACTAGGTTGGTCAAAGTTGTGATATGCTGAGTTGGTAATATCCGAAAAATAGTTAGGTGTGTAATATGGATTAAAATTGGAAAAATTATTATTATATGTCATATCACACCAACACAACAAAGAAAAAGAAAACAAACAAATAAACAAACAAAAAATTCTAACCTAAGTTAGGGTAGACCTATGACCTAGACGACTCCTAACTGGTTAGACTGTCCACGGGAGGTAGGGTGCAGACTTTGACCACAAGTTAATCAGCCAGGTCAGGGCAAGAGTGGTGGGAGGTTTTCCGTCAAAGACGTTCCTTAATTAAATAACCACCAATCTTCGGGCTTTCGGCCCTCAATCCCCTTCCTAGACACTGATTTGGCAAGAGTCAAATTCCAGCACTGTTCCCCCTTAGGATAATCTCCTAATTGAGTCCGAGATGTCCCTAGGGCCAACGTCTACTAATTTTAAGTTAGGCTTGGGTTAGTGAGTGCTTGGATATGATTTTTGGGTTAAGGAAGGGTGATGAAATCCCCACCTTATCTTGTTAATGGGTTATGCCCTTAAGATATTTTCGTATAAGTGTACAAGATATGTAAATAAGATTCACTCAAAGCATGAAAATCAACCAAGAGATGAGTCCTATTCTACATGCAATGCGTACGTACCTTGCTCCAGCACTCTTCAACAGTAAAATAAAGTAATTGAAAAGACACGTGCCTAATATGAAAACGTCTAATCAATTTTTATTATTAACAACAAATATTTTACAGTTGAATTAATTAGCAGTAAGCAGGGTTATCACAGAATAAATTTTAACAGAGAAGTACACAGATATTGCCAGTTTCAGAAACCTGCAAAAATTTCAGTCAGTAGTCCTCTGCTACTACCGCGGATCCGTGGCTATTGCCGCGTTTGCGCGGCAAAGTAACAGGCTCTGCTGCTCTGCCTTCGAGGGCAGAGGCACAGAGTTGCTATATGTCCACTTCTGCTGTTGTTTTTCTGTTCTCCAAACCTGCAAACAGAAAAGAATAAAAGAATTAGTTAATAATTTTTTTATTATTAGAGAATAACTTACCGTCCCTCCCCGGCAACGGCGCCAATTTGTTGATTGAGATTTTACCTGCACACAAAAATAAAGATGTTAGATTTAGAAGTAGTTGTGCAAGATTCTCAATTCTAATCCACGGTAGCAGTGGCTATGCAGGTCGTGATCCTCAGGGAGGGACTAGCGATGGAAGCGTTTGTAAGTTATCTCTAAAAATTTCTTTTTTTTTAGTTAATTAAAAGGAAAATAAGAAAATATTAATTAAAGTTAGTTTAGAAAGAAAGCGGTATTTTACAATGAGTCGGAAAAGAAAGAATTGGGAGAAGTGTTATGATTTAATCTACAAGAATAAAAGAAAAGAAAAGAAAAGGAAGAAACACTAACCTCAGTTTGGTTGAAAAAAATATGAAATCTTAACACTTTCTACCTTGCTTTGGAGGCATGAACGCATAAACCATAGGATTGATCTCAGTCCCCTGTTCGCATTATATCATCAAGCCTTGGCAAGTATGAATTGATACGTACCTTGAGGAGGAGAACATCTCCATGAAGTATCGTTGGCACTCGCTAAGACTTGTTATACTTGTGCTTCAGAAATCACTTGCATACTCATCACAAACCAATAGAGATAAAACTAGAAAAAGAGAAGAAAACAAAAGAAAAGTAAAAGCAATTAACAAAAGAAAAATATTACCTTTATTGCTTGAAACAAACGAAGAGAAGAGAAGCATACATCGGTGTCACTCTCAACATAGCTATCTCCCTTACTTAAAAGAAATAAAAATTACAAAAGAAAAACCTAACTACAAACTAGAAAAAACCTAAAAACCCTAGATTTGGCCCTCTGGCTCTGCCTCTGGACGCTGTTCTCGGTTGCACTGCAGGGGTATTTATAGGTGCAGAAGGGAGCAGAGTCCTGGATAAACCTCTCCACGAAAGCAGTTGACAAGATGAGACTGAAATGCCGCGGAAACGCGGCTTGGGCCGCGTTTTCATGGCTCAATGTTATCTGTTGGCCACGCGCTTTGGCGCGTGGCTTCTCCTGGTCCGTCCATCTGGTCGTTTTCTTCTGGAAGTTAAATCTCGGCTTTTCATCTTTGGATTTGGATATAACTTGGGAAGCAAGTTACCTAGATCCCAAATCTTTTCCACGAATTTTCTTCTCTTCTTTTAGCTTTTATCCTCATCTGCAAGTGTTTAGGGTTGAATAGAAGTCTATCCTTCCCTCTTCTTTGATATTTGCAACTTTGACCCTTATGTATTTGCACTTTTGACAATTGATATTTGCACTTTTGAACTTGGGCTTTAAATGTGGGCTTTTGGGCTCTTTTTAGGCTTTAATTCTTTCTTTTTAATATTTCGAGGCCTGCACACAATAAATCACAAAATATTAATAAATGTGCAGAATTATAGGAATAAATATGAAAATGTGATGGTAAATATAATGATAAAAATGCACTTTTCACTACCAATCAACTGCTTAACTATCGACAGCAGGCTCATGTCGTCGACAGGCATATGCCAACAGTCAAGATTTTCAAATTCAACATAAGCACTGTCGACAGTTGGGTATAGCTATCAACGGACTGAGATAGACTAACTCTTTGTTAAGTCACCTCTCGATAACTATTCACGGCTGTCGACAACTGAGACACTCTCAGCCTGTGCAACCACGTATCAGTAGTTAAACAGCTCTTTTTTGCTGTCCACTGTCCTTGTACCAAGGACAGAAGTAAATTGTATTTTTAAAATTATTTTGTAAAATCACAAAATATAGTATTTTAAATATATTTTGTGTAAAAATATGTATGTTTGATAATCCAAACCTATTTTAAACATATAAATAAGAATAATATTTGTATACATACTAAAACTTGATTTATCAAAATAAAAACACAAGAATCATAATCTAAAATCATGAAATTGATTTGGGAAACTTTTGTTTATGTGTTCTCTTGAGTACCAATTCTCTGCACTAAACTTTAACAAAACTAACTTCTAAACACTGTTTTCCTTTGATTGTGAAAAACTTACAAGTTTTTGTAGAGTTTACAAGTAAAGTAAGATTACAAGAAATCTAAAGTTATATTTAGGGAAGTGTGTCTATAGGAGTCTGGATAGCGTGCGACCACTTTGTCCCTTTAACCACATGAAAGATTGATGCCAGATCTTCCGCCTAGAAATTCCTTCTCACCTGATTCGAGAATTTCCTTGCACGTGGAGAAGCTTGGTGAAGTTCAAATGAACTAGGGTGTCAGAACCCTGATTTAATCCAAAGAACTATGAAAAAAGCATGCCGCTGTTGGAAGCTTTACACTAAAGAACTCAAGTTCTTATTGTGAAGAAGGAGATCTTCTCTGTTCTTTCTCTGGCTGAAGAGTCTTCTTTCCTTTTAGCCTATAATCGGCTATTTATAGGCCAAGTAAAGGATTGTAAATCCCTAAAAATTAGTTAACAACTGTAAATATAGTTGTTGAAATCTTCAGATGAAGATAGAATAGCTATGGGCGAAGCTATCTAGCTTCTGGCGAAGCTAATTCAGCCTATGACGAGGCTAGTTTAGCCTTGACGAGGCTAGCTTGCCAGATTGTCAACAGTTAAAAGAGTTTATCTCCTTGATTATCTCTTTAACTTTGAATCTCTAGATTATCTCTTTTAACAGAGATATTTGAATCACTAAAGGATTTGAATCTCTTGATTATCTCCACTGAATGAGTGGGTGACTAATCATGAGAAATATTCTCTTTAAATCTGTTCAAGGGTTTTGGGAAGGTCAAATGACCTGGAGCTTCGCTTTTTGGCGAAGCTAAGCCTTTGGCGAAGCTAAAGAGCTTACAACGAAGCTATCGCTCAGCTCTTCACCGAGCTATCTACTAGCTTACGACGAAGCCATAGTTCAACATCTACTAGCATGTCGCGAGGCTATAGTTCAGCTCTTCACAGAGCTAACCCAAAGCCCATGGCGAGGCTATGCCTTTGTTTGACATCATTAGTATTTTTGAGAATGCTATAACTTCTGTCGAAGCAATGACTTAGCTTAGCAAAGCTAAGTAAAGTTTCATGCAAAGCTAGAGAATGTAGCATGTTAGCTCAACAATGCGAAGCTAGAATTTAACTCTGTTGTACTTGCTAATGGATTGGTCATCAGCCTGTTTTATGGCTTGTCTTTTCGAAGTATCGACAAGTCAGACATTGCTCTGACCAATTGAAAAACTGTTTGGGAGTTTGTCTTTTGTAACTGTCAACAAGACCTCTTTCAAAGTTTTTGAAGTTCACTGTAGATTGAGACAGACTTCGAAATACTTTAAATTGGTAGTTATTGCATTTGCCAGCCAGAGAGCGATTTAGGCGAGGCAAAAACTTAGCCCTCAGTAGAGCTTTACCCAGTTGGTGAAGTTTGACTTTGAGATTATGATGCAGCTTTGCCTTTGTGGCAAAGTTAAAACTTCTAGCAGAGTTTAGCACAGGCGAAGCTAGCATTTTGCTCGCAGTGGAGCTCTTGCCCATTTGGCGAAGCTAACGACTTGTTTGTGTGGTGAAGCTTCGCCATAAGAGTTTACCCTCCTATTGTCGTTTCAAAATTTGAAACGATAACTTGCACTCTTTTTAAGAGGTAAGGTTAAAGGCACTTAATGCCTATAAATATTCGTGAGGTTGTCTTTTAGATTTTCAAAATCCTTCTTTTTTTGCTAAAAGATTGTTTCTTCACTCCTTCGAGATTTTAATTAGGGTTTTCACCCTGAATTTCTGGCATTTAAAACCTTGAAAAAGACAGCTTGCGCCCTTCTCGAGAAGGCGAAGCTAGATACCATTGTGTCTATAAAAGCCACCCTGGCTAAATATTTTTAGAGAAATTATTTTCTCTCTTAAGCATTCAAGCTTTTTCAGAGACTATATCTCTTCGTCTTCCTTAAGACTATTGCATTTCAGGATCAGCTTCATGATCTATTGCGCCTGAACATCGCTCAAGTAAGGAGTTCACCACCTTCATGACAATGATCGTTGTTCATCCGGTCATTGAAGGATCAAGAATGAGTAAATTTTCATTTTTTAGCGTCTCTTAATCTCTTCTCTAGCAGTTTTTGACTATTTCACCATTGATTTGATATGATTGTAGGCTGTCTAAGGATCACTAAAAGACAAGGCACCAAAAAGCAGAGTCCCAAACTCCAGACGCATGGCTAATCATAGCCATCAAAGCAGCGCCAAGGCGCGTGGGTCGACACCCGCGTCTCAGCCAGCACTGCAGCACCAAGGCGCGTGGGTCGAAACCCGCGTCTCAGCCAGCACTGCAGCACCAAGGCGCGTGGGTCGAAACCCGCGTCTCAGCCAGTACTGCAACACCAAGGCGCGTGGGTCAACACCCGCGTCTCAGTTGTAACCGCCCTGGTTATGGGGTCAATCACGGCCCACATAATGGGAAAGTAACCCCCATTATGGAGTGTTTTTAGGGGCACGTTCGCCCCTGAAACCTCTATAAATAGCCCCGTTGCTATAGAAAAGGGGTCGGTCAATTAGATCAGAGAATCCGGAGGAGAAGAACTTGACTTGAAGAGCTTCCACAGAGAAGGAAAGAGAGTCTAACTCTTCAGCTAACTTGCTACATACAAGTTAATCTTTACCTACAATCTCTTTGAGATTTTGGTCGACAGAGCTGTGTTACTCCGTCTACCATCCGAAGAAGAAGATCCCCAGAAGTTCTCGACATTTACCCGGTCAACGGAAAATAAGATTCACTTTCCACCGCCACTTGAAGAACCCAGCATTAAACAAAGGGAGGATTCAAGACTCAATATCCTCCCTCCCTTGTAACCGGGTGTAAGTTTGTTGTAACTTTTCAATTGATTCAAGGAAACTTTACACGAATTTTTCTCCCGTCAAACAAGAGATGGCGACTCCGCTGGGGACTACTTTCGTTACTGACGAACAAGTTGTGGCGCAAGGTGATGTCCTCTACAAGGGGAAAATGGTCGAATCACTCGTCGTAGAATTCGACCAGGCAAAGTATGAAGAATTCCTCTCTTCCGGCTCCAAGAGCCCAAAGGCCCGCGCCTACCGCAGGGTCTCTACGGGGACTTGCCCCGAAATCCGCTCTGAGCCTCTCTCAGAGGCAGCTGCTGTGAGGGATGTTGTGGCCAATCACGCCATGCGTGACACCTGCGCCAACGTCTCTCAGGAGACCCGCGTGGTCAAGTTCTCTGGTGTCCAGCCAATCCATCCTCTTCCTCAGCACCAGTCCGTCGTTGGTTTCTCTCAACCCCCACAACGTAACCGGAACGCTGAGCGCCGACAGAGGAGGTGTGCGCGTCAACTGCAAGTTGGAACAACTGATCGTCCAACTGAGGCAGGACGCAAGTTTCAAACCGGCGTCTCTGCCGCACCACATCCGGCACGTGAAATCGTTTGGCAGCCCAAACGTGAGGTTCATCAAGTTGGCTCCTCTGAAGCCCCACTCCCCAGACGCCAAGGCGAAACTCGCACGCCTTGTCGAGTACAAGAAGCACACGCCTCTAGGCGTGGGGCCCAACAGCCTTGCATCTCTCAAGCGTCTCTGCCCCGACGCAATAATCAGCAACGCGATAGTCGCGTCTCTTCTCAGCAGAGACGCCAGACGCGCGTCCTGAAGCCACGACGCGAGAACCGCGTCTCTGAACCCCGCGTCCTAGCTGTACAGAGCAAGGATGCCTCCTGCCCTCGGCATTACGAGGCTAATCTCTTTGATCCTCCTCCCACGGATTTGAGAGATTATTTGACGAAAAAAAGAAGTTCTAATCGAATCACTTCGTCATGTTGCTGCGAACGACTTATCACGATGCTCTCTGAGTGTCGTTGCAGTTCAGGTGCAAACCAACAGTCTCTATTTAGACAGCTGACCCTGATTCCCCGATCAGCTAAAAGGAGTCGTTCCCACAGGAGGAGGATCTTCTCTGACACTGAATATCCCGAGCTCACTGCAAACATGACAAGCAGGAGCAGAGGAAAACAACCTGAAATCAGTTTCGATGATGAGTCTGACACAGAACCGAAATGAGTGTACCGACACACTCGCACCCGGAGCGGGGCAATTCCCCCGATTGATTACAATGCTCTAGCCCGGGGCATTGAGGTGAATGACTCGCATTCCGCTATTGCAGAATCACAGGCTTCAAACTCTTCTATAGAGAAAGAGGCATTTATATACATGACTAGCACTCCTGAGGAGACCGCCAGGCGCTTGGAGCAGCAAGCCCAGGTCCAGAAGGAACAATTCGAGATGATTCGTGCTCAGCAAGAATCTATCGACTCCCTTAAGTAGATGCTCGCACAGTTGCTTGAAGACAAGAGGAAGTCAACCAACAAAGCCTCCTCTAAGAAGTCTAAAGGCAAACGAAAAGAGGGGGAAAGCTCATCTTCTGTACACGTAGAGGAGGAAGAGCAACTTACTTCTGGTTCGTCTAAATCCTCGTCGCAGGAAAAGGACGACCGAGACCAGGGAAATGTTCATTCTAAAAGAATGAATCAGTTGGAGTAACGTCTTGAGGCCCTTACCAACCGGAAAGGCCTCCAAGAAGCAGGAGTGGTCCGGCCATATCCGACCGAGTGGGACCTTGTCCCGTACCCTCCCAAGTTCAGGGCTCCGACCCTCCAAGCATTTGATGGGAAAGGGTCACCGAACCAACATATCTACTACTTCAAGTCTCAAATAGGGAATGTGGTAGATAACGATGCCATCCTGGCTCGTTTGTTCATCAGCACCCTAAAAGGGCTTGCCTTTGAATGGTTCATGAAGCTCCCAGAGGGCTCCATCAAGAATTGTGGCGATTTGGAGAAGCTCTTCCTAACGCGCTTCTTTGAAGATGACTCGGAGGTCAACATGCCTACCCTTTTAGCCACCAAGCAGCGAAAGGGAGAGTCCGTTAAGTCTTTCGTAGAAAGATTTCGGAACATAGCACTCCGATGTCCAAGCGGTATGACCCAGGTCACCCTGGTGGAAACATGCCGCCATAATCTACAGACCTCACTCCTCACCCAAATAGGAGTAGCCGAAAGCCGCACCTGGAAGTAGTTGATCGAACAAGGTGAACAGGCTGAAGAAATTGTCGCCCAGGTCAGGGCAGAAGAAAATAAACCCTGACCTGAGAGGTCAACAAGGCGTGCGCCAGACACATCCCTCCAGGCGAAAGGAAGGATAATTTGGCGACAGGGACCAAATCTCCCGTTAAACCTCAACCGGTTAAGGGAAGTGGCTCTTCAAGCCAACCACGTGCCAACAAGCAGTATTCCTTCAAGGATGAACATGTCGACTCGCTCTTCAAATTACTCAACAAGAGCAACCGACTGAAGCTTCCTGAAGCTAGGCGCCCTGAAGAAGTCGATAAAACTGATAATCCCAACTACTGCATGTATCACAGGATGTTGGGACACCCCACCAAGAGCTGTTATGTCTTCAAGGACATCCTTCAGGCTCTGATTGACGCGAAGGTATTAAAACTCCGTCCAGAGCAGAAGAAGGTGGCGGCCAATATAACGTCATTCATCCAGTTTGGAAGGCAACCTCCAACACCCTCTGAAGTAGTCCCTGTCCCAAGAGAAGAGCTGAGAATGGTCAACACAGACCCTCACCAACAGCAAGAGAAGGGCCTGGTACCCGCTTCCACACCTCGGGGAGAAGTCATGTGGGTTCATCCCAACCTTGTGGATGGCCAGCAATGGACCACTGTAACCAGCAGGAAGTCCAAAGGCAAAGCAAAGGCTACATCCTGTAATGTGGTATGTGCCTCTTCTCGGGAAGCGGAGACTGATGTTCCCTCACTGACCGATTCAGAAGAGGAGACAATAGTCCTGGCCACAGAACCCAGTCAACTGGTGGCGGAAACCCGTTCAGGGCAGTCATATTTGAAAAAGTATGACGAAATGGCGGTAACTCCTCCAAAATCCGCTGTAGAGTCAGCCAAGTCCTCCACAAAGCAGCCCGTGGAGAGACAAAAAGAGCTTCAGTTTTTCAAAGTTCTCTTGAAAGACATCGCGGAAGGTTCCACGGCACCTTACCGCTTTGATGTCTTGGCTCAACTGGCCAATATCCCGGCCCGAATTACCCTTTATGAGCTTCTCAGGGTATCAAAGTCAACCAGAGAAGCTCTACAAGAGGCCCTTGCTAATGCTGAGGTTTTCATGACCCAGGTGCCAATCGAACCAAAGGAGGAAGATGTAGAGGATTGCCTCCATACCTCCTAAAATGTTCCCTGCATCATCTTCACGGCAGATGATATGCAAGTCAAACGAAAACATGATCGACCCCTTTGCTTCACAGGGTATATTGGATCATCTGAGGTGAACCGCATTCAGGTAGATCCCGGGTCCGCATTGAGCATTATGCCTCGCCAAGCCATGCAACATCTCGGGATTCCTACTCATCGTCTGAGCGCCACCTAGACTACTATTTATGGTTCAATGCCAATAGTACCCGTCCAATGGGGAAGGTCAAGCTCAAATACCAGATTGGAGATCTAAGGTCGGAGGTGACATGCTACGTGATAAATGCTGACACCTCCTACAATTTGCTGTTGGGACGACCATGGATTCATCGCAATTCTATCGTTCCCTCTCTCTCCACCAAGTCATGAAATACATCGACGGGAGTGGAAAGGTGCGAACGTTGATTGCCGAAAGGCATCCGTTCAAGGGAGTGGAGAATTATTTCACAGATTCTCTCCTGTATCAGGACTCTGTGGAAACAGATGAAATCCCGCAACTAGAGGAGCCTGACTCTGGTAATGAAGCCGACACCGAGCCGGAAAAAGAAGAGTGCATGTGGGAACTAGACCCACTTGTAACGGGCATTAATAAGCTCGATGTTGATAATACCTCCGATGATGTAGGCGGATGGTATATTAATGAAGACTTAGATCTGGCGTATTTCTCTGTGTTTGCTTCTGATTCAGTGCCGTCAGACACTAGTACCGAAGTCGATGACGATCTCTGGTCGGCAATGGATGCTTTGGCATCATTGCATGTACCGGTGAAATCGTCTTTCGAAACATGTCGAGATGTTGGTAGTGCGCAAGAATCCATATTTATGGTTCCAGCAAGACGGAAAGGCCAAAGACCAATTCTTTTCAGACGAATTGAATCCGAATCGATGACCCGTGAAGAATCAGAAGGCGAGCAAGAATCCCCTCAGTTCGGTCATTATGAGCCAAAGGCACTCAGAATGATGAAAAACATGGGGTATGATCTAACAAGCGGACCAGGGTTGAACTTCGGCAAAGCAAGGAGAACGCTACTCTGATCTTTTGTGCCGAAAGGGAAAACCCCTGATTATTATCATCGGACTCGCAGGGGATTGTGCTATGTGTCAACTCCGATCCCATCAGCTTCTGAGTCTGAAGAGTCATTATGCCATGATTACTCATCGGGCACGTCATCATGGGAGTCAGACGTTAGTGTCGGCAACATCTTCAAAGAACTTTCAGTGAATATGGTTTCAACAAGCCACCTGGAAGACAAAGGAGAGGAGGTAATCCAATCCGATACAGATCCTTGGATCCAACACTTAAACAATCTTTGGGATACTCCCTTTGAACAACGCGAGCCACCAACAGAAGATAAGATTGTCCAGATCAATCTAGGAGATGAGGCTAATCCTAAGCCCATCTTCAAAAGCGAAGGCCTATCACCTTCTGAGAAAAAGGATCTAATATCTCTTATACAAGAATATATAGACGTCTTCGCCTGGAGTTATGAGGACATGCCTGGACTTGATCCTCAAGTGGCTATGCACCGCCTCAACATTAATACAGACGTAATGCCCATCAAGCAACAACAACGATGGTTCCGTCCAGAAATAATGGAGGCAATTCAATCAGAAGTCAGAAAGCTTATAGACTCTGGCTTCATTAGGGAAGAACAACATCCTGATTGGGTAGCCAACATCGTCCCCGTTGCTAAAAAGAACAGAAAGATCCGAATCTGCATTGATTTTCGTGATCTAAATGAGGCCTGTCCCAAAGATGAATTCCCACTGCCAATCACAGATGTCATGATTGACAATACGTGTGGATTCTAGCGAATGTCCTTCATGGATGGATTTTCAGGATATAATCAAATCAAAATGTATCCTGATGACGAACGACATACCTCTTTCAGGACACCACTGGGTGTATACTGCTACACCGTCATGCCCTTTGGGCTAAAGAATGCAAGGGCGACATATCAAAGGGCCATGAATACCATTTTCCATGAACACATGCGCAAAACGGTGGAATGCTATGTTGACGACATCGCAGTAAAAAGCCGCGCTAAAGGTGATCATATAACTGATCTAAAGGTTGTCTTCGACATCATGCGGGCCCATCAATTGAAGATGAACCCCACCAAGTCCTTCCTGGGGGTGGCCAGTGAAAAATTCCTAGGGTTTGTAGTGACCTCTACGGGGATTCATTTGGACGCGGAAAAGGTTCGCGCTATCCAGGAGATGCAACCTCCGAGAAACCTCAAGGAGCTGAGGGGATTGCAAGGACGATTGGCGTACATCTGAAGGTCTATCTCAAATCTCTCCAGAAGATGCCAACCCTTTTCCAAATTAATGAAAAAAGGTGTTTCGTTCATTTGGGACAGCGCTTGCCAGCAAGCATTTGAGGAAATTAAACTGTACCTCACACAACCGCCAGTCCTTGCAGCTCCGGTGTCTGGAAAACCTTTCCTGATATACGTCCGAGCGATGGATCATTCTTTAGGAGCTCTACTAGCTCAGAATGATGATCAAGGACGAGAGCAAGCGTCTACTATTTGAGTAGAACAATGATCGGGACCGAACATCGATACAACCCGATCGAGAAGGAATGTTTGGCGTTGGTGTTCGCTGTTTAGAAAATGTGACACTATTTGATAAGCCAAGCTATAAACGTCATATCAAAAGTCAACCCCCTGAGGTTACTTATGACAAAGCCTTCATCATTGAACGGCCGGCTGGCAAAATGGGCCATATTGCTATCCCAATATGAAATGCACTTTTTACCACAAAAGGCCATTAAAGGACAAGCGGTGGCGGATTTCCTAGCTGAGCATCCAGATCCGAGGGCAGTCAAACTTTACGAGGATCTCCCAGACGAGATCGCTGAAGCCTGCCTGACCCAGACATCCTTTGAAAGTCAAGTGTGGCAACTTTTCTTTGACGGTGCATCGAGAACAAGCTCAAAAGGACACATAGTGGCAGGAGTAGGAGTAGTACTCGTCTTCCCACAGAACTATGTGATTCCTTGAGCCGTCTTGTTAACCGAGCCTTGCTCCAATAATGTAGCGGAGTACAATGCTCTCTTGATTGGGATGCAACTCGCCGATGAGATTGGCGTTAAACATCTCGAGGCATATGGTGATTCTAAGCTCATCATCAGCCAAGTTCGCGGGGAGTACGAAGTCAGACATGAAGATCTAGTACCCTATTACAACGCAACTGTCTACATGGCCAAGAGGTTCACCAACTTTTACATCGACCATGTGCCACGCAAGCAAAATGTGAATGCAGATGCACTGGCATCCCTAGCTGCCTCCTTAGCTCTTCCAGCTGGAGCAGTGGAGAAAATATTTGTCCATAGTCACGACCTGCATTGCCCGAGAATTACTCTTGAGGACTACCAGGAGCCAGCGGGAAATTGTCAAGGCAAGGAAGCGCTTGAGTCGTCAACCGGTCCAGAGCTTAGAGACTGGCGATTCTCTTATATTGATTATGTCTTGTACGGTATCCTGCCTGAGGACACCAAAGAAGCGGTTGCCATTCGAAGGAAAGCCCCCAAATTCTACTATAATGCGATTACGCGAACATTGTATCGTCGATCGCATGACGGGGTCTTACTCCGCTTCACCAAAAGAGGCACAGGAGATATTAAAAGAAGCCTATGACGGTATGTGTGGAGCCCATCAGCCTGGCCCAAAATTGGCATATCGACTCCAAAGGTTGGGATACTATTGGCCCAAAATGATTGCTGACGCTGTCACTTATGCCAAGAGATGTCACGCCTGCCAAGTACATGGCGATTTCATCCACCAAGCACCAGGGTACATTCACTCTACGACCTCTACCTGACCATTTGAAATGTGGGGGATGGTTGTAGTTGGCCCTATTAGCCTGCCATCATCAAAAAGGACATCGATTTATTTTAGCCATAAACGATTACTTCTCCAAATGGGCTGAGGCCATTCCTTTGAAGGAGGTAAAGTCATCCGACGTGATCAAGTTCGTGAAACATCACGTCATATACCGTGTTGGGATACCTCGACGAATCGTCCACGACAATGGACCCCAGTTCATCAGCCAGGCTTTCCAGAGATTCTGCGCTAAGTTCAGAATTCAGAGTGTATCCTCAACGGCATACTATCCCGCTGGTAATGGTCTCGCAGAAGCTTTCAACAAGACCATTGGCAAGCTCCTCAAGAAATTCGTCTCGAAAAGTCAGCGTGACTGGGACGACAAGCTGGGTGAATGCTTGTGGGCCTATCGCACGACTGTTCGAACATCAACTAAAGCTACGCCATTTTCTTTGGTATATGGGTGTGAGGCCGTGCTTGATAGGTAGTAAAAAATGCATAAATTTCATCACATTTACTATCACATTTTCATATTTATTTATATAATCATGCACTATTACTAATATTTTGTTATTTAATGTGTGCAGGACTTGAGTGTTTAATTAAATAAAGAATAAAAGCCTAATGAAGCCCAAAAGTCCATATCCAAGCCCATGTCCAAGCCCAAATGCAAAAGTGCAATTACAAAATGTCAAAAGTGCAAATACAAAGTGTAAATATTACAAATACTACAATGAGGGAAACGATAGAATTCTATTCAACCCTAAATGCTTGGTGGATGAGGATAAATAAGAGTGCAAGGATGAGATTCATTTTTGAAGGGATTTGAATTTAGGGTAACTTGATTTCCAAGTTATCCCGAAAATCCAAAATCAAGAGTCGAGATACAACTTCCAGAAGAATCAACCCTGATGGACGGACCAGAGGAGGCCACGCGCGAAAGCGCGTGGCCAACCGACACAACTTAGTCGCGGAAACGCGGCCCAAGCCGCGTTTCCGCGACAATCTGGATGAGACCAGTACCAGTTTTCGTGGAGGAGTCGTTCTGGGACTCTAATTCCTTCTGCACCTTTAAATACCCCTGCAGACGCAACAGAGAGGGGATCCAGAGAAGATTAGGGTTTTCTTTAGCTTTTCCTTAAATTTCTGCAATTTGTAATTTCGTTTTAAAGGCATTGTGGAGAAGAAGGAGCTTGTATTTGGAAGACATATTTTCGAATATAGGTTACCTCTTTTGCTATTTGATTCTTGTCAGTTAATTTTATTTCTTTTCTCTGTGATCTCTTGTTTCTGGTTTTTAATCTGTGATCTCTTGTTTCATTTTGTTTTTCCTTCTTTAACAATTCCTCTCAAGTAAAAAAAATAATTAAAAAAAATAATTAAAAAAAATGATGTCTAACTAATTCTTAGTATGGTTTGCTGATCTCTTAAGCAACCCTAGGGCAGTTTAGGAGTTGAATAGATTGATGATCAATTTTTAGAAATCCTAGGTCTAAGATTGCTTTTCTTGAAGATTAAACTGATAGTTAGATTTCTTAATCTAGGTTGCACACTTAAACAACTCTTCATGACTTCATACTTAAGAACTAGGACAGCATAAATTTAAGATAACACTTTTCTTATGCTGTACCTAGAAGTTAGGATGAAACTTTGTTTAGTTTTTGGTAATGCAACTTAGTTAAATTCTAGTATCATCTTTTCTTACTTGAATCCTTCTTAATAAACCTAGGGTAAATCATATATATCTCAAGATGACATTCAACATCCAAGACTTGCATTGTGGGTTGTGGTAGTAGATCAGTAAAACCATACCTCTTTAATCATATTTCAAATCTAATCTCTCCTTTGTTTTATTTGAAGCATACAGAGAAATCGGCCGAAAAGCTTGCATCGCATCCTTCCCTGAGGATCACGACCCGCTTTGGCCCTTGCTACAGCGGATAGTATTGAGACTGAGAACTCTACAACTCAATCTTTTTCTTTATAAATTCTCAATTTCAATCAGTGCTTCCACTGGATATCTAAATTCCGTCTCTACGCGTCGCCTTGACAGCGGAGATGACAAAAGAGGAGAAGCATCGACAGCGACTCCAAGAATTGGAGACCTTGGATGATAAACGTCTACAGGCCTAACAATGCACATATGGAGAAACTACTAGAGGTGTTCAATCAAGTTAGGCTCAACATCCCACTTCTTGATGCAATCCAACAGGTCCCTAGTTATGCCAAATTCCTTAAGGACATGTGCACTAAGAAAAGAAAGACAAACGTGCCTAAGAAGGTTTTTCTAGCCACTAACATTAGTGAGCTACTGTCCAACCAGATCCCAGTCAAGTACAAGGACCCTGGTTGTCCTACCATCTCTTGCACCATAGGTCGAGCCGAAATCAATCGAGCACTCCTCGATTTAGGAGCTAGCATCAATTTGCTCCCTTTCTCCGTATATCAACAAATTGGATTAGGAGAACTCAACCCAACCCAAGTTACTATTCAGTTGGCTGATCACTCAATCAAAGTTCCTAAGGGAGAGATCAATGATGTCCTCATACGGGTGGGAGAATTCATTTACCCAGTCGATTTCATTATTTTAGAGACACAACCTGTGTCTAATCCTAGGACCCAAACCCCTGTCATCTTAGGACGACCGTTCCTAGCAACTGCGAATGCAATCATAAATTGTAGAAACGGATTGATGAGATTGACTTTTGGGGATATGACCAAGGAAGTCAATGTTTTCAACTTAGGTAAGCATCCCTACGACATGACCGACCAACCCTTTGAGGTTAACTTCATTGAAAACATGACGAGTGAGCACAATGAGGAGATCATACTAGAGTCAGAGGAAGAGGAAGACTTAGAATCAAGTGATCTCAACCTTGATGAGATCGAATGGGCAGCAAATCCTAGTTCTATAGAGATGGAAAAGTCAAGCGTAACACCTCCACCCATCGAGCCACCTCCTTCTTTGGAGTTAAAGGCCTTGCCTAAACATCTTAAGTACGCCTACCTAGGTGAACAAGAGACATTACCGGTCATAGTTGCATCCAATTTGACTAATAGGCAAGAGGAAGACTTACTGGCAACCCTTAGGAGACATAGGGAGCCATTGGTTGGACTATGGCAGATATCAAGGGACTGAGCCCTACGATAGTCCAGCATCGAATCCATCTAGAGGAAGGGGTTAGACCGAAGAGGGATCCACAGCGTAGGCTAAACCCACTTATGCAGGAGGCTGTACAAGCCGAAATAGTGAAACTGTTAGATAATGGGATCATTTATCCCATTTTCGATAGCGAATGGGTTAGCCCAATGCATGTGGTCCCTAAGAAGTCCAGCTTTACTGTGGTAGAAAACGACAAGCATAAGTTAGTGCAAACACGATTGCCTACCAAGGTTAGAGTATGCATGGACTATCGCAAGTTGAACGCCGCCACTAGGAAAGATCATTTTTCGCTCCCATTTATCGACCAAATGCTGGAACGATTAGCCGGTCATGAGTATTACTATTTCTTGAATGGTTATTCAGGGTATAACCAAATCCCTATAGCCCCGGAGGACCAAGAAAAGACAACGTTCACGTGCCCATTTGGGACATTTGCCTATCGTCGAATGCCTTTCGGCCTATGTAATGCCCCCGCCACTTTCCAACGTTGTATGTTAAGCCTTTTTTCTGATATGGTCGAGCGTTTCTTAGAGATTTTCATGGACGACTTCTCCGTCTTTGAAAATTCATTTGACCAGTGTCTCCATCACTTGGAGTTAGTACTGAATAGGTGCACCGAAAAGAACTTGACCCTCAATTGGGAAAAGTGTCACTTCATGGTGCAGCATGGGATTGTCCTAGGTCATGAGATATCTAGGGAAGGGATCAAGGTAGACAAGGCTAAGGTGGAGATCATAGCCAAACTTTTACTTCCACGATGCGTGAAGGACATTCGGTCTTTCTTAGGACACGCTGGGTTTTATCGTAGGTTCATTAAGGATTTTAGCAAAATTGCTAGACCCCTTACAAACCTTCTAGCTAAAGACGTACCCTTCATCTTTGATGATAGGTGTAATAGTGCGTGGGAGAAATTGAAAGTGGAACTTATCTCTGCTCCTATCATCTCACCTCCGGACTGGTCCAAACCTTTTGAGATCATGTGCGATGCCTCAGATTTTGCAATAGGCGTTGTCTTAGGACAGCGGAAAGATAACAAGCAGCACGTGATCTACTATTCGAGTAGGATGCTCAATGACGCCCAAATGAACTATACTACAACCGAGAAGGAATTCTTGGCAGTAGTGTTCGCTTTGGAGAAATTCCGCCCATACCTACTTGGGACCAAGACCACGATTTTCACTGACCATTCTGCACTTCGATACCTTATGCTAAAAAAAGATGCGAAGGCTCGACTCATTCGTTGGATCCTTCTCCTTCAAGAATTCGATCTCGAAATTCGAGATAAAAAAGGTGTCGAAAATGTTATCGCAGACCATCTCTCTCGTGTGCCAAACGCACCTTCCGACGAACTGCCCATCAATGACAATTTTCCCGATGAACAACTTCTGGCCATCTCTAAGGAACCATGGTTTGC
This sequence comes from Agave tequilana, assembly GCA_038442645.1. NCBI lineage: Eukaryota > Viridiplantae > Streptophyta > Magnoliopsida > Asparagales > Asparagaceae > Agave > Agave tequilana. Next base: position 166,052 of record JAVJIF010031097.1, read on the forward strand.
TGACATAGTAAATTACTTAGTTACAAACCAAACACCACCTAATTGGTCAAAACAGGATAGATACCGATTCTTGTCTCAAATCCGGTATTACATGTGGAAGATCCTTACCTTTTCAAGTATTGTAGCGACCAAATTATTAGGAGATGTGTCCCCGACGAGGAAACTAGAAGCGTTCTTGCCTTTTGTCATGAGTTCGCTTACGGTGGACACTTTGGTCCCCGTAAAACTGCCGAAAAGATTCTGCAAAGTGGCTTTTATTGGCCAACTGTGTTCAAAGACACATTCGAGTATTGCAAAACTTGACCAAGATGTCAAATGATAGGAAGAATTTCCAAACGAAATATGATGCCCCTAAATTCAATTCTAGAAGTAGAACTTTTCGATGTCTGGGGCATTGATTTTATGGGACCCTTCCCTAATTCGTTTGGGCACCAAGACATCTTGTTGGCCGTAGACTACGTATCAAAATGGGTTGAAGCCGTTCCTTGCAAGACAAATGACAACAAAGTTGTTGTCAAATTCTTGAAAGAAAATATCATCTCGCGCTTTGGAACCCCTCGTGCCATTATTAGTGACAATGGTACACATTTTTGCAATAGAACTTTTGAGGCTCTTATGCGAAAATACGCCATAACTTACAAGTTGTCTACGCCCTACCATCCTCAAACTAGCGGACATGTAGAAGTTTTCAATAGGCAAGTCAAGCTTATCTTGGAGAAAACTGTGAATCAGAATAGGAAGGATTGGTCCACCAAACTGGTGGATGCCCTATGGGCATATAGGACTACCTTTAAGATAATTTTAGGAATGTCTCCCTACAGACTAGTTTTTGGAAAGGCTTGCCACCTTCCTGTTGAGCTAGAGCACCGGGCCCTATGGGCAATTAAGCAGCTGAATCTCGATCTAGATAAGGCCGGTGAGCTTCGAAAATTGCAAATTTTTGAACTAGAGGAATTGAGGAACGAAGCATACGACAATGCGAAAATTGCAAAGGATAGGGTTAAGGTTTTTCATGATAAGTTCATCACGAGAAAAACTTTTGTCCAAGGACAAAAAGTTTTACTCTATAACTCTAGACCTCATCTCTTTCCCGGCAAGTTAAAGTCAAGATGGACAGGGCCCTTCATTGTTAAGACTGTGTTCCCACACGGAGCCATAGAGATCTACGACCCGAAAAATGGCAATGCATTCAAGGTAAATGGTCAACGTCTTAAAATCTTTTTGGAGTCAGTACCGGAAGTAAATGCAGCCATGGGTCTTTTTGACCCACTGTATCGGTAACTATATTTTTCTGCCAGTTCATGCATCCATGCATTTCATTCATCCATGCATTTCATTCATACATTAGGGACAATGCATGAAACAAGTGTGGGAGAAGGGTATGTAAAGTAAAAAATAAAAAAATAAAAATAAAATAAAAAATAAAAAATATCTAAAAATAAATAAATATTTTTTTCTTTCTTTTTCTCTTTATTTGTTCTAACATAAATAAAAAAAATAAAAATTTTTTTTAAAAAAAGGACAGTATTTTGACTTATTTTTTTTTTTGAAAGAAACCTAAGTTAGTTTTAAGAATTAGGAAAATCATGATTAGGATTTCTAAAAACTTGGTCAAAATAAATAAATTGTTTAATTTTTCGGTATAGGAGAAGAAATTGAATAAGTAATTAGTCTTGATTTTTACCTTAATGAAATGTGCATACCTAATGCATATCTAGGATTCTAAGACAAAAACCCTTGTGCCTCATATATATATATATATATATATATATATATATATATATATATATATATATATATATATATATATAAAATCACTAATGAAGCTGGATATATGTGCCTCAAGAAGCATAAGTATTCACGCCTAAAGATGAGTTTATAAACAAGTGTCCTTAGTTTTGGGGCCAAGTTCACTCGAATTTGAGTCCGAGGGGTGTTTTCTCATCTGGTGCCCTAAAACCAACCAGTTTAGGAGTCACCGACTTTAAGATCGCTACATGGATGGATTAGAAAGCCTAAGAAAACTAAGAAATATTATATATGTATTAACACATCTAATAGTCAATTAGTTAGGTATGAGGGCCTCAAGAAGCCTTGATACTTACACGAAAGAAAATTAGATGAGTTGTATATATTAAAAAATAAAAATATAAAATAATCATAATAAAGAGGCAAGAGAGTCCAAGTTAAGGAATTCTTAAATTCACAAGGGTGCGTATGACTTTTGGTAACGAAAAAGACTATACAAAATTCAATTTTAATCCTTACCTAAAATGAATAACAATTCATTTTATTGAGAATAAGTTTAAGAATGAATAAAAATGATAATCCTAAAACTTATAGACTACTTAGTCTCTTCAAATATATTTCAAATATTTTTCTTTTTATGGATTTTGTGGGTGTAATTCGCTGAAAACCCTCACGAGACAACACTCGTCCTCTAGGTTAACCTAGGGGTTTAACAGCTTGTTACACATGCTAAGTGCAACCGTGATTCCTACGAAAGTGAGTTAGCTAGATTAGTTTTTCTTTTTTGATTTTTACTCGAGGACGAGCAAAAAGATAAGTGTGGGGGTGTGATAGGTAGTAAAAAATGCATAAATTTCATCACATTTACTATCACATTTTCATATTTATTTATATAATCATGCACTATTACTAATATTTTGTTATTTAATGTGTGCAGGCCTTGAGTGTTTAATTAAATAAAGAATAAAAGCCTAATGAAGCCCAAAGTCCATATCCAAGCCCATGTCCACGCCCAAGTGCAAAAGTGCAATTACAAAATGTCAAAAGTGCAAATACAAAGTGTAAATATTGTAAATACTATAAAGAGGGAAAGGATAGAATTCTATTCAACCCTAAATGCTTGGTGGATGAGGATAAATAAGAGTGCAAGGATGAGATTCGTTTTTGAAGGGATTTGGATTTAGGGTAACTTGATTTCCAAGTTATCCCAAAAATCCAAAATCAAGAGTCGAGATACAACTTCCAGAAGAATCAATCCTGATGGACGGACCAGAAGAGGCCACGCGCGAAAGCGCGTGGCCAATCGACACAACTTGGCCACGGAAACGCGGCCCAAGCTGCGTTTCCGCGGCAATCTGGATGAGACCAGGTACCAGTTTTCGTGGAGGAGTCGTTCTGGGACTCTAATTCCTTCTGCACCTATAAATACCCCTGCAGACGCAACAGAGAGGGGATCCAGAGAAGATTAGGGTTTTCTTTAGCTTTTCCTTAAATTTCTGCAATTTGTAATTTCGTTTTAAAGGCATTGTGGAGAAGAAGGAGCTTGTATTTGGAAGACATATTTTCGAATAAAGGTTACCTCTTTTGCTATTTGATTCTTTTCAGTTAATTTTATTTCTTTTCTCTGTAATCTCTTGTTTCTGGTTTTTAATCTGTGATCTCTTGTTTCGTTTTGTTTTTCCTTCTTTAACAATTCCTCTCAAGTAAAAAAAAATAATTAAAAAAAATGATGTCTAACTAATTCTTAGTATGGTTTGCTGATCTCTTAAGCAACCCTAGGGCAGTTTAGGAGTTGAATAGATTGATGATCAATTTTTAGAAACCCTAGGTCTAAGATTGCTTTTCTTGAAGATTAAACTGATAGTTAGATTTCTTAATCTAGGTTGCACACTTAAACAACTCTTCATAACTTCATACTTAAGAACTAGGACAGCATAAATTTAAGATAACACTTTTCTTATGCTGTACTTAGAAGTTAGGATGAAACTTTGTTTAGTTTTTGGTAATGCAACTTAGTTAAATTCTAGTATCATCTTTTCTTGCTTGAATCCTTCTTAATAAACCAAGGGTAAATCATATATATCTCAAGATGACATTCAACATCCAAGACTTGCATTGTGGGTTGTGGTAGTAGATCAGTAAAACCATACCTCTTTAATCATATTTCAAATCTAATCTCTCCTTTGTTTTATTTGAAGCATACAGAGAAATCGGCCGAAAAGCTTGCATCGCATCCTTCCCGGAGGATCACGACCCGCTTTGGCCCTTGCTACAGCGGATAGCATTGAGACTGAGAACTCTACAACTCAATCTTTTTCTTTATAAATTCTCAATTTCAATCAGTGCTTCCACTAGAAATCTAAATTCCGTCTCTACGCGTCGCCTTGACAGCGGAGATGACAAAAGAGGAGAAGTATCGACAGCGACTCCAAGAATTGGAGGCCTTAGATGATAAACGTCTACAGGCCCAACAACAGATCGAGCTCTACCAAGCTCGGATTTCCAGAGCCTTCAATAAGAAAGTTAAAGTGCGAACTTTCAAGAAAGGTGACCTTGTCTTAGCTGTCAGAAGACCTATGGTGATGACACATAAGACAAAAGGAAAATTCCAGCCCAAATGGAAGGGACCATTTGTAGTAGAGTCAGTCTACTCAAATGGATCATATCGCCTCATAACCTCAAATGGCGATACACTCATGATGCCGATCAATGGCAGGTTCCTGAAGAAGTACTATCCTTAATGGTATCTTTTTTCGCCGATCAAGTTAAAAGTACACCTCTGATCAAAACAAGAAAAGTTCTTCACTTCCATCCGACGCTTCCGATGGCTAAGGATAGAGGAAAATGTTGGCTTTTAAGTCCAACATAAGTCTTCGATAACTCATCATGCTGAGGAGAATAGCATGGCTAGCCCAATTCAAACGGTAGTTAGTAAAGGCACCTCAAATCCGTTGACAGCTGAGGGTTTGCTAAAAATCCTAAGTGGATGTAGTTCCACTCTTTCCTCCAAAAATTCCTTACCAATTCTCATCCACAGAATGGTAGGTCTACAAAATACGATCATTGCTACGTTAACACTATACCTCTGGTAATGAAAATTTTCAATACTCCTTGTCGAGTACAAACTTTACTTGTCAACTCTACATGGAGTAGCAAAACTTCAAATTTGCCAAGTTAACACTATACCTCTGGCTCTTCAAACTTCACTTGTCAATTCTCATCAATAGAATGACAGGTCCTCAAATTGCTCGTATCGCAAACCAATTTTTGTCAAGTTAATACCACACCTCTGACAAATTACTGTTAAATTAATATTACACTTCTAACGGTAATCAAGTTGCTGCCAAGTCCAATGTTAAACCTCTGACAGCCATTTTTCCCTCAGACTTCCATATCGAAGCTGAAATGAACGAAGCTAAGTTAACACTACACCTCTAGCATCCAGGTCATTACTAAGTTCAACAATACACTTAAGGCCATGACTTTCCCTCGGACTTCCTTATTAAAGTCGAGATGACTAATGCCAAGTTCAAAATTACACCTCTAGCATTACCCTCACTGTCAAGTTAAACATCACACCTATGACAGTGACACTTTCAGTTTTTCCAAACAAAACTGAAATGCTTTTGAGTCAAGTTAATATCACACCTCTGACTCACATCCTTATCAAGTTAATACTACACTTCTGACAAGAATACGTTCAACCCGTTAAGTTAATATCACACCTCTAACGGTAATGACTTTCCTAGATCCCCCGCGAATCTAGTCGCACTTATTATTCTCCTCAACAGAATAACAAGTCTACCTAAAAACATTGTTAGGTTAACATTACACCGTTAACAGTGTTTTCATTAACTCCCCAGCTGAACTTAATCAAGTTAATCCCTAACCTATGATAAAAGCTCATCTTCCCTGGGGGTACGAGTTCCACTTGTCACTTTCCTTTATAGAGTGGCAGGTCCACAAAATTATCCTACCTCTGTCAAGTTAATATCACACCTCTGACAGCATTGTTGAATTTCCTGAAAACAGGATTTTTCTACAAACCTTGACTTGTTAAGATTATTATCATATTTTTAGCAAGTCAAAGATTCTTTACTTCTATTCGTCTAACTTAAAAAAAAGAGAGAAAAGTTCAAGACAATAGAAGGAAGCAAAAAGAAAAGTGTCACTTTTATTTATATCCAGGCATATGAAAGTGATACAAAATGCTCTCTTATTCAATAAGATTGAGTTTTACAGATAAAGGAGTACAAAGAAGTCCCTCTCTCTCTCTCAAAGGTTGCACTCACTCCTTGAAGCTGCTCAGAACTCCAAGTACAAGATGTTTGGAAGGGCGCCAAAGTAGGATTAAACACTGTGGCGACGATCGAAAGCTGATTGCACCACGATGCATGATGTAAACATTGAAAGAGCTCATCGTTGACCAAGAACAATGGTGTTTTTGAGGTCGAAAGGCAGTAGAATCTTCTGATTCCACCTGACCATCCGAAGTGGCGGGTATGATCCTTCGTTGATGAACATCTCCACCACCAGAAAGTCATCCAATGAGCATGGAGTTTTCATCGATGTCACTTCTGGGGTAGGTGAAGGGAGAATCCAAGACCATACCCACCACTATATCCACCGCCATCCTCACTCTGACCATGCCATGCCAAGAAGCATGACCGGTGCATTGAATCCAAAGAGATCTTGGCGAGTGTCAGGGCCCATGACTTCTTCTCCAGTGGTCGACCGTCGAACAAGTTCGCTGGCTGATATATTCTCCCAGGGGCCCAGCGAACATGAAAAAGGATGATTAAGCCTACCTGCAAAAAGCAAAAGTTAGAAGATCTGAACTTAGTATATTTCAACAAGAAAACCTAAGTGACAGACGCAGCTATTGCGGAAAAACTGCAGACGCAGGAATGACCCGCGCAGTGAACCAAACTTCTGCAGTGGCAGAAACAGACGCGATCAAAGCTGTGATACACACAGAATTCAAACGCAGTCTGGTTTTGCATCCGCGTCTAAGGTATGAGGCGCTAAGAGAATCAAACGCGAAAATTGCCGTCTCCCTGTTCGACGAACAGGGGTTGCAAAATTCAGGCCTGAAACTTTCAACCTAGGTTGAAATTCTTCTAAGTTGACAGCCTTAGACGCGAGCTCTGTATGTAAAGCTCGCAGTCCGGGTGCAAAAGTCCATTATACTCGCGTCCATAAGAATTTTGAGTCAGAGTTTTCTGAATGGCGCAACTCCTAAAAGGTGGGCGCACCAACCAGACTTCAGAAGAAGGTCAAGAAGATGAATCTCTTTAAGAGATAGCAAAACTGCAACCCCGTAAGGGCTGAAAATTTCATGGCAGACCAGGAAGTCATACCCACAGTAACCCCCATTAAGGGTTGAACTTTCTGCATCAAGGTGCGGATATAAAAATTGCTCAAGGAGACGCTTCTTGATCTTGAAATCACTTGACAGTGATAATCTTCTGGAGAGATTAAACAGAAGCATGATAGCTCTGGGTCATCATCATCCTTGGAGGCAAGTCCCAGATACAAGTCCTTGAAGAGAAAAGGCAGAATCGCTCAGAGCATTCGCTCTCAAAGGAAAGCAGTATAAGTAATGGGTTGTTAAAAGGAGAAGCTGAGCCCTATTTATAGGCAAACCACAAAGCCTGTGATTAATGGCTCGCTAATCAGAACCGTCAGCCTTAATTCCCGCACGAATGTCAAAGCCAAATAACGGGCTGACGCGTGGATTATCGCTTCGGGAAGCATCGAAGACGCGAGTCTCCAACCGCCAGCGCCGATTTGGCATTTAAAGGCATTAATGCCTGAACCCAATGAAGGGCTGACGCGTGGACCGCCGCTTCGGGAAACATCGGATGATGCGAGTCCCCAATCGTCAACCTCGACTTGACATTTAAAGACCCAATGAAATCTTTATGACAAGCTGCATGTAACGCCTGGGAAGTTGCACCAAACGCAGGCCCGAGAGCCGCGTTCAGGAACTGGCGCCCCTTTGCGAATTCGAAAATGACGTCCCTTTTCATTCCAGTCAAGAGAACTGCAACCGCATTTCTCAGAGTGATTCAAAGCTGCATCCCTTCACAGCAAGAGGAACCCATTCTGGGGGTCGCGCTTGGAAATCACATAAAAGTAAAAAGCTGCGTCCTGAGACTTGTGTCCTCAACAGAGAAGGCCTATGGCATTCACAAGTATCTTGGAGCTGCGTCTACATGGCGAGATGATAATGGCGTTCCTATCATAAACTCAATATAATTTGAGTTTGCACCAGGTCAAGGACCCAGTGTCGCGTCCTCATATCTATGCGTCAGTTTTGAGGAGCATAAGACCGCGTCCCCACGGCATCCTGAATTCTGTACTTGGGTAGAGTTAAGGGCTGCGGCCAGGGAGCCGCACCCAAAGCTGCGTCCTTCGCGCCAACTGGAGCCGCGTCTCAATTGACAAGTCAGAGTCGCGTTTCTCAGGACCGCGTCTCCCTATAAATCAAAGCCGCGTTCCGCCCAAGAACTCAGTTCTACCTAAGTTCATTATTCACCGCCTGTCAAGGATCACAGCCAAAGACTGCCGCTAAGAAATTGGATTCATCTACAGTGGAACAATGACGATGGAGCAAATTTCAAAAGACTTTTATTATTTGAGCCAAAAATGATAAAAGTGATACAAACACTCTTGATGAATTGAGTGTTCTTTCCTTAAAAAAAAGGGAGGCTAATAATCTTGATTAGCCAAAGAACAGATTTGTTCTCGGAGGCGATGTATCTCGTGCTGACGTGCTTTCTCAGCCTCCATGAGAGCCTGGACCCGCAGCTCTTCCTCGGACAAAAATCTCCTCGCAACCAGCTGCGCTCGTAGGAATTCCAACCTGGAGGAGTGAGTGGAGAGATTTTCTTCAACCTGCATCCTGGCAGCTTCCAGCTCTTCCAGCTTCTTCCTGGCAGTGGCAAGCTTCTGCTCATTGATTGCGATCAAGGCTTCTGCTTTAGCTATGGTGGCCCGAGCAGTGATAATAACCTGCTCTGCGCTCTGCATGACGAATTCAGATTCCCTTGAATCACCAATCAGCCTTTGATGGTCAGCCTGAAAATGTTGGTGATGGTGGGTCTCTTCAGCTATCCTTTCCTCCATCTCCTTTCGCTCTTGTTCTTGAGCAGCAAGAAGCCTAGTCAGGGTTGCCCGGGCCTCGTGAACTGAGCCAGCATCTTCCAAAGACTTAAGCTCTTTCAGATCATTCCCCAACTACTCCACCAGTAGCAGACACGCCCTAGCCTGTGAAGGACCTCCAGTATGACTGATATTCTCGATCAAATTCTCAAGAAGCACTCGGGCAAATTCGAAAGAACTGCCCCCAGAGAGGATGAGGTCAATACATGATCGAATGGAAGCAAAGAACTGCTGCACCATTTGACGTGTCAGTTCTTCCATGATATCATTGGCTGGAGAGAACTCTGCTGATGTACTCCCAAATCCCCTTTCTATCACAGGCGAGGGATGGGAATCAACTCGTCCCGTGCTGGAGTAGAATCAACGACAGGTGCGACAGAAGTCGAGATGGTGGCCGATACGTCTGGCGCAGTCACTGTCATAGCAGCCTCCATGGCGACTGAAGTAGCAGCAAACTTGACTTCGTCAGAGCCCTCAGTCGGGACTTGAATTGTGCTGCCTTCTGGGCCGACGCTGACCGCAAGTTCCTCTGCCTGAGCTCCCTCAGCGCTCTCTGCAGATTACCAGAACATCAGCCCTGACAACAAACAGAAAATATTCAGGACATCAATATTTCCTTACCAAGCCGAGGGTCCAAAGACGGCAAGTTCCTGGGCAAATCTTGCAGGGTGAAAATCTCCCCGACTTCAATAATTGCCCTATCTTGAGGCATCTCAGCAGCAGCCTCAACACCCTCCTGCTGGGCCAGCTCCTGTATCATCTCCTCGATATGGGAGGAAGTCGTAGCCTCGTTGTCCACGGCCAGCCCTGCATCATAAAGTTAAAGGGAGGACGTCAGAAAACCTTTTTCCTAGTTAAAAAGGGCAACTAGGTCAAAAAGACAAAGAGAGTACCTTCAGCAGGAGCAGTTGCCACTAGTGGCGACGCCATCACCGATCACACCCATATATTTCCTCCTCCGTGATATGTGAGAATTTACTCGAATCTGGAGGAGCGGGTTCATCGCCAAAATCGACCTCATCGCCTGAAGAATATTCATCCTCCTTAGACAATGAAGATGACAACGCAACACAAGAGTCCTTGGCAGCCGAAGCCTTGCCACCAAGTACCCCAGTAGTAGGACTGGGGTCAGCTACCCTCGAGCTGGGCATCAGTATAGCAGGAGATCCAGGCTGTTGCGCTTCAACCCTCCTCTCTTGAGTCAAAGAAGACCCTGGTTGAGTTGAGACCCCTGGAATCTCAACATCATCCCTGCTCATCAGATCAGCCTCAAGTTGCTCAGCCTCATCGGTTGCAGTGGGATCATCAGTAAGCTCCCCTTCTTCTAAAATCGCGGGACCCCTGCTGCGCAGTCCACGAGGGCGAACGAGGGGGGTTTCGTCTTCCTCCTCCTCCTCCTCCCTATGCTCCTCAACACCAGAAGGGACGACCTCAGGCATTGAAGTTTCAGCCCCTGAGTCTTTTCTGGCCTTCTTCGGGGTCGACTCAGCCTGGAGAGTAGCGCCATAAGGACGTTTAGGCACCGCCTATCGACGCCTTCTAGCAGGCTGCTCCCTAGATGCTGCTGCTCTCGGTTCCACCCGCGTCTCCCCTCTGGCTTCCCTCTTAGCCGCCTGGTATTCATCGATACCCCGCATGCGTTTGTTGGATGCCAATTTCTCCTCATAGGACGCATTAATGCTCTTGATGCATGAACGCTCCATTGAGTAGCCAGGTATCTTACTAGCCTGGAAGTACCAAGTACAGAAACCAAGGCTTGCATAACAGTTTGGCGTCTTGTGAGGCAAGCCATAAAGAGCTTTTGTCCCCCCAGCCATGCTGTAATACCAGGCCCGAGCACCTTCAAACAAATTTCTACTGAATACAAGTTGGGCGTTAGGGTTGCCGACATATAGTTGGTCATAGCCGAACTGTTGGGCAAAACGATTCGGCATATAAGGCTCTATCGTGCATGAATTCCCTTGCCGAAAGAGCAGATATCCGGGCCGGATATTGATGAGCCACCAGAAGACTCCCGATGGCAGCCTCGTGAAGTCGTCCGGACCCACAATGTCGGCAAATTTATCCCCATAAGCAGCATCTGTAATATCGGGGAAGTAACGGTTGAGATGGTAATTTGAAGCGTTCAGAATGCATTTCCGAACGTAGAACATATAGTTGTTGGACCAGCTCGAGCTCTCGAGCCGCTGCACAAAAGGGACAAACCTCTCGGATCGGGACACTGGCGCCATCAGTGAGGGGCAGTGCATAACGTACCAAGCCATTAGGTACGTGTAGGGAAGCTCGACCCGAGGGTTAGGGGTCTTTACTCTCGGCCTCCCCTCCGAGTCAACCTCCGGTCTACCGTGGGAGTCGACGATGGCCTCCACTTTGCACAGGCTCTGAGTCAGGGCCCGCAATCCGCTTTGGATTCCAGCCACCATTGCTGGAAGGAGAGCGATTGACCTACCGTAGGCCAACAGCACCACCGGATACACCACGTCGGCGACAATCACTTCATGCGGTAGTGTCGGCACTACACAGCGCTTCAACCACAGCATGAGGAAGCCCGCCAGTAGTGCCCGGTTAGAAATGGGGATCTGGGACTGGTGATGGAAACTTTCAAAAACCGTGTCAGGTTTGAAAGTGTCTTCATTCGACTCTATGGTGTAAGAACTCACAGAGGCGTTAATCCTCTCGGCGATTTTCTCATCGGAGCTGGGAGCTGGAATGGTCACTGAGTGATCTTTCTCAGTTATACCATTAAACAGGTAACTCGCCCAAGACATCTGCTTAACTCCCCTAGTTCTCCAGGAGGTTATTTGACCGCAGATGTGAAAGTGACATAACACTTCCCAGTAGGTCTCATATACCCGAGGGCACTCTTTCTTCATGAGATGAAGCTCCTTGGAAGTTGGAACGTATTCCTCATAAGGGGCATCTCCCATAACCAGCCCCGAAACTTCATATAGTTCATGCAGGGCGAGCCCCATTTCTCCGACTGGGGTGAAGAATGTCCCCGTCAAAGGGTTGTAATGCTCCAGAATCCCGTAAAAATGTAGGAACTCTGCGGGATGCCATATTGCACAGCCATGACCGCTTGGTACAGTCCCACCTGGTCTAACAGACCTCCGAGTTCGGCGAGGACAAAGCCCACCATCTTGCCCCACCAAGACTTGTCGGAGGAATGAACCCACCCAAGTGGGCGGAAGTCAACGGGAAAGTCACCCCCACCTTCATGAATTCATTGATGAAGGTAGGGCTGAGCTGAGGAGTTTTTCCTACTGGGTACTCGGACCTGAATAATCCAGGAAACAAGACAAAAACTTCCTTCCCGTGTCCGCCAGGATGTACCTTCCTGGCGCCCAGTATGCCGAGCGAGACACTGGGGACAGATCGGGCAAGCTCCCATTCCATTGCCCGGGGGACAGACATGTGCTGGAGATAGGATAAAGGATACATTCTCTCCATATTGGGAAGAAAAAATTTTCTCCCTATTTGGCGAAGCCACTTATAATCGCCGTCATGTAAGATGTGATCGTCCTCGCCGATGTTGTCCCCAAAGAAGAAGACGGGTTTCTTTAACGGAATTCGTGAATCCGTCTCAAAATCTGCGTCGGTCATGATTTCTCGGAAGGTTCTCATGTCGACCTTGGAGAACCTCTCCCTTCGCTCCTTCGACTTGTCAGCAGTCACCGGAGCAGTCCTCTGCAACACGAAGGTTAGATTGCGGTCAGCACCACCTACGTGCCCGAAGTGACACTTTTTGGAGAGAGGGTCGGAGGAATATCGCACTGCAAAAGAGAATAATACTTGATCAGAAAAGAAATTGATTAAGTGTTTACAACTCAAACACAGAAATGAATCCAGACGCGGAGATCATCAGAATCTGCGTCCAGATGCAAAGATCGCTAAGCTAGTATGGAACCCGCGTTTTTGAAAGTCCAAGACTTATAAGAAAAAAATTCTAAGTATTGGACTCAAACGCGAGATTCATGAGGACCAGCATCTGATTTCACAAGACGCAAGAGTCATAAGAAATCTGCGTCTGAATCTTTCGCACTTATAAATATTCTAAGTGTTGAATCCAAAACACAAGGTTCATTTGGGTCCTGTGTTCAACAAGCAGACGTAGATTCGAGCAGATAAAAGAAGCAGAGGTCATCAAACCTGCGTCCTGTTTATCGACTCAAGAACCGCGCCTGATGATCAAACACGGGCATGAGCCCGTGTTGGCAGTTCATATTCAAAAGGAGATTTAAGAGTTAAAAGAACTCTGTAAAAACCCCTCTAATGGTGGGAATCAAGTCCGAAGATTTTTATACCTAAAATAGGGGTTTCCTGTATGGAAGAACCGCCCCTCTGAGTCTCAGAGACGACCGCCTTTGAAGACGAAGCAGTATGCTTGGTCTTTGGTGCCATTGCGATCAAGGATCCGATGTTAGATGAAGAAAAAGAGAACAAAAGAAGCTCCTTTCTCAAACCCTAACAGATGCAAACGAAGAAGAAAGAGAGTCTAATGATGACTCTTGAAGGACTGCTGTCTTTTATAGGCACAGTGATTCGCAAAGATACGCGGCGCTTGGCTTGACGCCTAATCACCGCCTGACGCGTGGACAAAGCTTTAAATGCAGCGTGAAGTTCGCACGCCAAAAGAGGATGTCCCCTCAATACAATAGGACACGTGACAACATACTCATGGCACGGATTCGCATCCAACAGTCGCTTCTTCATCTGTAAAGACGCGTCCCTCCAGTGGACGCATCTTTTCGACACGGCCAGAGTCGCGTCCAGAAAGCCGCGTCTTCATTCTAAAAGACGCGTCCCTCCGAAGATCGCATCTTTTCAACCCGGCCAAAGTCGCGTCCACCTCATGGAGTAACAGTCGCGTTGTCATTCCAAAAGCAGTATCACCCCTGCGTCCACAGAACTGGCGCGTAGTCCTTACTTCTGCAATTCAGTTCGAAAGTATACTGGCACAAGCAGACGACTGCCCACCTCTGGTTTAAAGTACACCAACGACAAACTTAAAGTATCGGGGAGGTTTAGACTGTGTATCTAGACACTCCACGCGATCAGTTTTGACAGCTTCAAAGAGTTCTACAGTACACTCAAGAAGGCCATACTCCAAACAAGATCAAGCCCGGAGCATTGTCAGTCCAATCATAAGGGTGGATTCAGCTAGAGTCCAAAGTATTTCGTGATCCGTCCCAGCTAACCGCGGAATATCAAAAACTTTGGAGGGGGTTCTGTAGGCTGTCTAAAGATCACTAAAAGACAAGGTACCAAAAAACAGAGTCCCAAACTCCAGACGCAGGGCTAATCATAGCCATCAAAGTAGCGCCAAGGCGCTTGGGTCGACACCCGCGTCTCAGCCAGCACTGCAGCACCAAGGCGCGTGGGTTGAAACCCGCGTCTCAGCCAGTACTGTAGCACCAAGGCGCGTGGGTCGACACCCGCGTCTCAGCCACCAAGGCGCGTGGGTCAAAACCCGCGTCTCAGCCAGCACTGCAGCACCAAGGCGCGTGGGTCGAAACCCGTGTCTCAGCCAGCACTGCAGCACCAAGGCGCGTGGGTCAACACCCACGTCTCAGTTGTAACCGCCCTGGTTATGGGGTCAATCACGGCCCACATAATGGGAAAAGTTAACCCCCATTATGGAGTGTTTTTACGGGGCACGTTCGCCCCTGAAACCTCTATAAATAGCCCCGTTGCTATGGAGAAGGGGTCGGTCAATTAGATCAGAGAATCCGGAGGAGAAGAACTTGACTTGAAGAGCTTCCACAGAGAAGGAAAGAGAGTCTAACTCTTCAGCTAACTTGCTGCGTACAAGTTAATCTTTGCCTACAATCTCTTTGAGATTTTGGTCGACAGAGCTGTGTTACTCTGTCTACCACCGAAGAAGAAGATCCCCAGAAGTTCTCGACGTTTACCCGGTCAACGAAAAACAAGATTCACTTTCCACCGCCACTTGAAGAACTCAGCATTAAACAAAGGGAGGATTCAAGACTCAATATCCTCCCTCCCTTGTAACCGGGGTGTAAGTTTGTTATAACTTTTCAATTGATTCAAGGAAACTTTACGCGAATTTTTCTCCCGTCAAACAATGATCTCCAGAAATTGGTGGTCTTTGGGAGTTTATCTCTCTTGATTTTGGCTCCATTGAATTTTAGGCATTTAATTTCCCTTTTAATTTCGCACAGCGAGATTAGAAAACCAAAAGTTTTCTTCTCGAGCTTCCAGGCGAAGTTAGCCCTTAAGGCTTTTCATTCTGTCTCGTGATAGAATTCGAAGTCAGCTTTACGATGAACAATCCATTCATTCTTGGGTGGAGTTGTGTCTTGGCCAAAAGGCAATGCTAGATTTGCCTTGTCGGCAGAGCTACATCTTGGCCAAGAGGCAAGGCTACGCCTCATCCTCTTACGCGAGGTTAGCCTGTCTTGCAAGTGAGGCTATGCCTTAGCCTCTCAGGCGAGACTATCCTACCTTATAGGCGAGGCTATGCCTTAACCTCTTAGGCAAAGCTAACTTGTCTTGTAGGCGAGGCTTAATCTTTTCTCATTAAAGTGAGGTTCCATGCAGCCTATGCGAAGCTACGTTGTAGCTAGCTAGGCGAGGTTAGACCTTGGCTTCTATGAGTAAAACTAAGTCTTAGCAGACTGTTGGGCATAGCTAATTTGTTTTGCATATTTATGCTCTTCGTTTACTAACATGCTTGTTTTTTCTTCTTTGCAATGCATTACGCTCCCAGCCCATTAAATAGTCTTTTTGGATCAGTGAGAAGAATGGATGAGGGTGCGCATTTCCGGTTCTAGGGTTAATCTTCATTTTGTGGCGATGAGAATGCGCTGGGCACCTTGCAATAATCTTCGCCAAAGGTGAATTAACATCAGGGGGTATCTTGGCTACCGTTGTACTTGAAGATAATAGCAGGGTAATTTGCCAGAAGCCCACCGTCATGTTTGGAGTCTAAGATGTTTTAAAAATGCCAAGGAGGACTGCATTCCCTCAGAAATATTGTATTACAGCTTGCTCGCATCGGGCTTAAACATATCTGCTGAGACAATGATTGGAGAGATAATAAGGATAGGCCTTATGACAATCTCCTTCTTATCTTCACTTAATACCTTTCTACAGATATATGGTCTTTTCTGATTTTAGCCTTGTCACTCTTCCCCACATTAGTTAGGGAAGGTCGATGTTGGGGAAGTTCAGTCTTTTGTAGTCCAGATAACTTCTTTTCAACCAGATGAAGCTGGAATGTCAGGCCATTACCGGAACTAGAGGAAGTAAGAAACACAGACAATCTATTCTTGAGTTAAAGCTTTGATCATATGAGAGACAATCTTGATGTAATACAATCAATGTATCTCTTTTTATCGAATCAATAAAATTTTATTTGACTTATTTGCTCTTCTTGATGTTTTCTTTTCTGCTTGTGCAATTATCCTTAAGTAACATAAGTCTTTCATATAGGAAAACTTAGCATGTAAGTTCTTTAGAAAGAACTAAATAGGATGAAAATTCACTAAGTGAAATTCTCGAAGGAATTAAGACTGAGACTAACATTATTCAGAGGTTATGAATTATGATAAAGTTAGTCCAAGAATAAGAGTCCATTGGGGATAAAAGAGAATAAATCTCGAAATCCGTCTGTTCAAAAGTGATTGACGAGACATGACAGGTTAGGAATCAGTAAAAAGAGGGTTCACTGTTCAGAGGTGATTAACTGGACATGAAAGTGAAGAAATAGTCCCTACTGGACTAGAGAGTTAGATCTGAATATCCGTCAGTTCAAAGGTGATAAACTGAACATAACTGATTAGGAATAACCAGATAAGATGTTTTGTCGTTCAGAAGTGACGAACTGTACATAACGATAAAGAAGGATGAGGTTGAGTATTCGTCAGTTCAGAGGTGACGAACTGGACGTAACCGATTAGAAATAACCAATCTCGAGGTGTTTACTGTTCAGAGGTGATGGACTGGATATGACAATAAATGAAAGGTGAACCCGGTTTTAAGGACCCGTATATTGAAAGATGTTTGACTGAACATGATAGACTAAGATACTAAATTCTGAATTCGCTGCCAGGGGTAGTCGTATTAATTTGACAGCTAGCACACTTGAAACTGTAAGGGTGAATTGAATCTGGGCACCCATTGGTTTAGACGTGATTGACTGGACATGACCAACTAAGAGACACTAGACTTGCAATTCGCTGTTCAGAGGTAGTCGTATTAACTTGACAGTAAGAACTCCCGGCCCTAACAGGGGAAAGAAGAATAAAATTATGGACTCGTCTATTTAGAGGTGGTGAAATGGACATAACAGTTTGAGCACCATAAAAGGGAAGAGATCCGAGCATCCGCCAGTTCAGATATGATAAACTGAGCATAACTGAATAGGAGTTACTAGATTCAGGGCCCTGCCGTTCAGAGGTGACGAACTGGACATGACGACAAAAGAGTAGTCCTCACCGGACCAAAAGATGAGACTTGGCTATCTGTTGGTTCAGAGATAATATGGACATAACTGATTGAGAAGCCACCAAGCTCAGAGTCTTGCCGTTCAAAGGTGGCAAACTAGACGTGACGACAAAGAGTTATTCCACTGGGGAATGTGATTTGATTATAAACTCTGTGGGGGGAAATTAGTGCTTCCTTGGAGAATTTTTGGAAGAAATTGTCGGAGGTATAATGTTAACGTGACAACTATTTGACTGTGCAGCTTGCACAATTTGAGTAGATCTGTCATTCTATTGGAGAGAATAACAAGTGAAGTCTTGATCTACTGGGGATACATCAAGATTTTACCGTCAGAGATATAATGTTAACGTGACAGGTTTGTTCTGTAAGTCACCTCATTGAGAAAATAAATATAGCTTTGTGTGGTCCCACCATTCCATGAAAGGGAATTAGTAAGAGATTTTAGTGAAATTGATTGTTCTCTGCAAACGTAAAAATATTGCTAGAAAATTCCGTAGGAGAATAGGAGATAGTGCTCCTCAAACTTGTCAAGGAACAAAACCCTGGAAAAGCTTTTGAAGTTTTGTCAGAGGTAATTGCTTAACTTGACAAATTCTCCAATGGAGATTAGGAATTTGTCAGAAGTATAATGTTAATGTGACAATGAAAAAGTCCACTGGGGACTAAAAAGGGTAGTAATAGACTCTGAGGGGAATCTATGAAAACTCGTTGGGCCCTTTACCGAAATTCAAACCATTGCCACGATTTAACCTGTACCCCATTATTTTCATCATGCGGTGTGATGACCGTACGCAATGAAAAAATTATGGAGGTTCCAAGTCGTCATCTGATTCTCTGGATGTCGTGGCCGAGCCTGGCCTTTGTCGATTACAATCGGTGATTGGTCCTTTTTAGAAGGAGGGACAATGAAGACAGATCCTTCATTACCCTCTATATGTATACATGTCATTTTCGAGATGGGTAAAAGCATGTGCAAGAAACTAATATCGACAGATTTAAATACATCCTCAAGACATAAAGAGTAATCAAAAGCAACATTTTCATTAAGGACCCACTCGCCCTCATTTTTAGTGGGGTTATTACAATCAGGATCATATAGATACGCTACAACTGGTTCCATGCTAAAGGTAGCCAACACATCTTCTGATTCTGAGTCCGCGTCATTGCTGCTATCGACATCATCGGGCAACAGTTATTTCATGGCTCATTATTCTCTTGGTAGAGCAGGGAAACAGTGAAGTAATTCTCCACTCCTTTGACCGGTTGCATTTTGGCGAACACCCTTCAAACCACAGCATCATCGCCCACATATTTGATGCATTGGTGCAAAGTGGAGGGGATGATCCAGTTGGCATGGATTCATGGTCGTCTGAGCAAGAGATTGAAAGATGTGTCAGCGTAGATGACGTAACATGTTACTTCTGATTTCAAGTCTCCAATTTGGCAGCAAAGACAAATCTTGCCCAGAGCGTGACTGCTTCTAGCGTTGAAGCCATAGATAATTGTAGTGATGGTTGACAACCTGCTTAGTGGAATGCCAAGGAAGTAGAGAAGTCTCTTCGGGATGATGCTCAAAGCAGATCCCAGATCAACTTGGATCCTCTCAATGCATGTAAAACTAATGTATCCAGTATAATACAGAGGTCTATCATACTTATTATCTTTGAGAAGCATGTCCTTGAGAATGAAGGTGATGGATGGCACCTGTCGCTGCACCAAATGACATTGGAGACATGGGGTTTCATTGTCATTAGTAGGGATTGCCGACACTTGTGTCAGGAAAGACTCTGAATCAGCAAGTGCATCCCTAAACGCCTCTCTTGTCTCCTTTTAGAGGCAAAGTAGCTCGTGTAAAGTGATACGAGCTGGGATATTGGCAAGTTGTGCCAATATGTCGAAGCAAAAAGGAGCGTTGAGCCCCTTTGAAGAATCCTTCTTCAATGATTTGTCGAATCAGACCTTCTTTTGCTTCCCTTTGTCCAGTGGCGGGGATGGTGCCAAAGCCTGGATTGGTGCGGTTGTTTCTGACATCGTTGGTTATTGTGTCTCATTGGGAGTCTGGTCGTATTGTCGCAAGTATGATCTTCCAGTGTGGGTGCCTATTGGCTGAGACGTAGCGGGCTGCGCCGCTAAGGCAAGCTTCTCTTCTTTTGAGTCATTGAGAAAAGCTCAAAATTGAGAGTCACCATATTGGCGGTGACTTTCTTTTGCTCTGACTTGAAAGTCAAAACTCCAGCATCCACTAATGCTTGGATCTTGTCCTTGAGGACAAAGCATCTGCTAGTGGGATGATGTACCATTATGTGAAAGAGGTAGTAATTGGGATCGTTTGTACTCCTCATTTCTTCTGGTCACAATATTTCAGTTAACTTGAGCTTGTTACCCTTGTTAAGTAGGTGGAAGATAGTCACCATCTGTTCATCTTTGAAAGAATATTGTCTCAACAGAACTTGAATTCTTGATTGTTATTGGCGCCACTCATTTTCTACTTTGGTGAAGCTTCCCCAGATAACTCAATTGCCATTATTTCTTTCCCTTCGGTTTGGGAAGGTTGGGTTGCATCACACCCTTCGGTGCTGACTCCCCCATTTATTCTTGGCATTGAGGGCTCGAATGTTTTAGCTGATTTCTCAGCTATCTCTGCTTGTTCTACAAGCTCCTTCAGAGTACGGGCTTTGACAGCTCCCATACGAACTTTCACTCTGTCGAGAAAGTTGTGCCGACATGTTTGAAGCAACATTGGCAAGGGCATGCTTGTGGGACACATGAGAGAGAGAGAGAGAGAGATTGCGAAACCTCTCAATATATTCCCGCACGAATTCTCCTCCTTTCTAAACTGTCGAGAGAAGCTTGTCCATGATCACCTCGGTGTCATCCTCATAGAATCAAGAAAGGAACTGAGTTTTCAGGTCAATCAAAGAATTGATAGAGCCATTAGGAAGACTCCTAAACCAATCAAAAGCTAACCCCTAAGGGTGCCAATGAATAGCCTAGCTGTAGCATCCCGTTCCCGGGATACGTACCCTGATACGTGTCCCAAAATTTTTCGATCGTATTATTCAATTTCTTTCAGTATTTTCTTTTAGGTTGTGATTGCTTATATTATTGAGTATCGGATCTGGATTCTCAGATCTAGAGTAAGCCCTGACCCGGACTAGGAACCCGATATCAGCCTGTAGCCCGATTTGACCATTCTGGTAGTCTGATTTGACCGATTTCAGTGTCAGACACTATTTTCTAATATTTTAGATTTTTCATGATTTTTTAGAAGTTTTCAGAATTTTTCTGCAAAATCTCCAAATCTAGTATCGATCGGCATCACTGACTGATTCCCAGATTTTTTTAGTTTTCAAAAGGGATTGAATTTTCAAAAATGGCTTCCATGTTACTTATTATAATTTCATTTTCTATCTAAAAATATTTTTTTTGAGATTTTTCTAAATTTATCAAAATTTCATCGATTCTGGCGTCGGCCGGTGTCGCCGGAAAATTCTAACATTTTTAATTTGAAAACTATATTGAATTTCTTGAATTCGATTTCACTGAGTATCTTAAAATAATATTTGCTATTTTTGAGAATTTTTCGGAACGTTTCTGAAACAGTTGAATTTTCACCGTATTAAAATAATATTATTATTTACCGACAATTTCTTTTCTTGCTCTATTCCCCTACCTTGTACTTTCAGAAATTATAATAAATAAATTATTTAATAATAAAATTTTTTATACTATTTTATTTTCTTTTTCTTATTTTTTTAATTTCCTTTCTTTTTCTGTTTCTTTCTTTTCTTTCTCCCCCCTTTGACCTTCCCCCTCCCGTACCCTGCGTTTCCTGCTCCACAGCCGCAGCAGCAGCCACAGAGGCATGATGGGCTGCTGCTGCAGCCCATCCCCCCTCCATCCCCTTTCATCATCACAGATCCTCTCCCCTTCATTAAAAACACTTCCCCTTTTCTTCTCCTTCTCATTCTTCCAATTCAATTTCAAACTCCAAACCACTTCAACTAAACAAACCAACACCAACTCCTCTCCATGGCCGCCGCCTCCACCATCACCACCACCACCACCACCACCATCGCCGGCCGCCCCTAGTCGCCAGCCACACACCCCACCTCCCCACTTCCTTCCTCCACTTCCATCATCCCCAAAAACCCCTCCTCCTCCTCTAATTTCAAAAAAAAAACCCATCACTTCCCTTCCACTTCTTCTCCAAAATTCACCATCATCTTCATCAATTCCACCACTCCCACCACCCCATCATCACCTCCTCCTCCTCCTCTAACTCCCCAACACCACCAATCACCACCACCATCACCATATCCACCACCACCACCAACTACCACCACCACCTCCATCAACAACAAAACCAACCAAACAACACCAACTCACCTCCCTCGTTCCCCTAGGCCCACGCGCCGCCTCCCCTCCCCCGGCGGCGGCGCCGGCGGTGGCCGACGGCCACCCCCCACCCCCTCCATTTTTCTTTCTTTCTTTCTTTCTTTCTTCTTTCTTTAATACTTTCTTTCTTTCTTTTCATTTCTTTTCTCTTTATTTCCCTAAATAAAACTAACTTTTCCCACTTTCCTAAAATACCCTCCACCTCTCCCTTAAATTACTACCATATATTTACAACCCTACCCCTCCCCTTTTAATTCATAATCCTTTTCTATAAATACCCTATTTTCTCTCCCTTTCTCTCTCTCTCTCTCTCCTATCTCATTCCCTCTCTAATTTTATAATATATAATATATATATGTATATATTTTAATATATTTATGGGCTAATAACATGATGGCGCGTGTTAGTGGACTCCCCGGACTTTTCTCGATATTGCGTCCCGGATTTTAGGCGAGTGTTTATTTTATGCTTAATAACTACCACTCAAATGTTCATAGCATGTTAATTAATATGTGGACATCTTATTACTACCGTAATGTTTAATATCTTATTGCTACTGTAATTTATAGTACATGATACACTGCTACACAAGTTAATATATGTTGTTGTACTTGGTATTTACACCGGCACTCAGTATTTACACCGACACTTGGCATGTTACACTTGATATATGATTTATGACACCGGCACTCGGTATTTACACCGGTACTCAGTATTTACACTGATACTTGGCATGTTACACTTGATATATGATTTATGACTCCGGCACTCGGTATTTACACTGGCACTCGGTATTTACACTAGCACTTGATATTTGATACCTATCCCACGACACTTGATATTTAGACACCGGTATTTGATATATGTCATACTTGACACCTGCTCCTGACACCCGGTATATGACATGCTTTCATGTGGTACAAGTACATTGACTTGACATCGTGACCCTTGACCGGACACTACCACCCTGATACCTGTATTATATGACATATTCATGACTATCACTTTTACGGGGACTTGGCATGATTATTATATTATTACCAGACATTGGTACTCCTGAACTCCTGTACTCCTGAACTTCTGTATACTTGAACCCCTAAAATAGGGAGGCTCCTGACATTACTCCTGATATTATACTCCTGTTGACCCCCCGTAATAGGATAGCCATGGATATTGGACTTTTGTGAATACCCTGTGGATATTACTAATTAACACTCTGTTATATTTAAACAACTTACACCGGGACGGGAGAAATTGATGGGTATCGATATAGCTTCAGTGTTTATGGTGGCCATACATATGTTGTACAACTATTCCTGTTGGATTCGACCTGGAGGCCACCAGGCGTTTCTTAGGGGTGTACTGGCACCTCTACCCCTTGCCTGCCTGCCGGGTGTGCTATAATCCCCTAGGTATATCCTGTGAGAAACGGTGACACTCTATTCCTGTTCGAGCGTATACTAAGACTTTCGGGCAAATAGTAAGTCCCGGTGCCTAGCAGTACGTTCCGGCTCAGTATCAGATACTCCTTGATCGTTGTCCCGGGCATGCACGGGACCCATTCTAAACATGGTTCGTTGTTCCCCATCAATTTTCAATAACCAACCTCGCTTGACTTGTATGCGGAAGTATATGACACCGGTCATATACCGAAACATACAAATTGAACGAGTCTTAATAATAACTTGATAATTGACTTCATGCTACATGAATTTTAGTGTTATTTTCATTCTTGCTATTTATTGTAGTTACTCCATGCTTGCTAATTTGATTACATGACATTTGACCTGCTATACTTGCTTTATTTTATGCCACATAAATTCTAATGTCATTTCCATATTTCACTATTTATTGTGGTTATTCCATGCTTATTGATTTGGGTACATTATACTTGACCTGATGCACTTACTTTTATTTATACTTGCTACTTGGCTTCTTTTTGCACTCGCTGGGTTGCCCACTAACAACCCTGAATTTGTATGTTCAGATGTAGCAGGTTGGACCGAGGTGGGCCTTTCAGCTGAGGATCAGGCCTACTTCGAGGAGCAGGCGAATCAGCCGTAGTTCCATCTCATCTTCCCCGCTCGCGAGATTCTCTCTTTCAGCTCGTAAGTTCTATCTTTTGTACCTTGTACAGTCTACTTTTGTACTATCTGGTGATGTAATATTTATGTAATATTATGTCACAATCTGTGATGACTAAGTACTTGTACTATTTTGTATTGGAATGTATAACACCACGTAACTTTCGCACTCTGATCCCTGTATTGTGTTGTATTGATGCTTAGCGTACATACGTGATGGTACCATCGCCCTGCGTATGTACGTCGCAGTGGCGTCCCGTACCCGCCGGATCGGGGCGCCATACTAGCCATGATAGCATTATCATCTATCACGTTGCCGGTTTGCAACAAAAAATAATAGATGTGCTGATTTGATGAGATCTTGCCATCATACATGTGTAACATAGGTGGCCGAACTTTGGCGGATAGGGAACTGAGTCTCACTTCAGCGGTAAGGACGCGCCATCCCTACTTTCTTCAGTTTATCCTCGTAGTTAGGGATGCAATCTGAGCTTGAATGCCTTTGATTACATTGGCATCGATTGTGAAACTTTCCTTTGACTTTTCGGTCTCAGGGGATTCTGTGTCGGGATTCTCCTCCTTATCGTGATTGTTATCGGTGGTTTCATCATTGTTCTGGTTGTCTAGGAGTTGCGCCAACATTTGTTGGATATTTTTTAGAGCTGCTTGCTGAGCTCTAAAAGTTTGCTCTTGAGCCTTCATATGCCGATAAAAATCATTATCATGGTTATTATCGACCATGTTGACCGACACAATCCCCGTTTGCTCTGAGCTAACGTGACAGAGGAGCATAGCCGCTGGCTTCTTCTTCATTGTCTGACCACCGGAAGAGGCTTCTCAGTGGTTCCAGTGACACAGCCCCTGTGGAAGAGGAGGGCTGTCCATAGTTGTAGGATATTGCTATCCTAGAGCGGGCACCTTGAAAGGCACCTTCTGGTTCAATCAGAACCTAACTTAAAGCCTGGACTAAAGTCAAGATCTGGAGAACTAACTGAGAGAGTGCAAACCCCCTATCTTCCTCTTCGAGATCACATCGGATCCCTTCTTTTGCTCGTCAAGTTGACAAAAGCTGCAGTGAGGTGAGTCTTCTTGGCGTTCCTCTTCCTCCTGTAATTGGGCTCTCCGAAAGTTTGGGCTGAAAATCGATCGAATACCGATGGTTTTCTAGGAGGAGGTGCTCCGGGGATTGGCCCCAAACAACAATTAGCGGAGTGCACGGTCACAAGTTGACACCTCGCTTGTCCGCACTGGGATG
Source organism: Agave tequilana (assembly GCA_038442645.1). Classification (NCBI taxonomy): domain Eukaryota; kingdom Viridiplantae; phylum Streptophyta; class Magnoliopsida; order Asparagales; family Asparagaceae; genus Agave; species Agave tequilana. The sequence goes on from JAVJIF010031097.1 coordinate 191,174, forward strand.
ATGAGATGTGAACTTGTTCTTTAGGATGAGATTTTCGCTTGTTGCTCAGAAATTCCCGTAAGTCTGTGTTGGCCGGACCTAATCGATCCAACATGGATACTCGGGGAAGCTAGATACTAGCCCTAATATGGGTTGAGTAGTCTTATATTTAACTCTAGACTTAGCCTTAGAGGCTTTCTTTTTTTGCTGGGGGGTGAAGTTAAGATAGCTTCGTCGCGAGGCAAAGCTATCTCAGCACTTGATGCTTTAGTACTGTGAAATACTTTTTCTTTAAGTGAAGTAACTTCGCTGTTAGTATCAGTGGGTGCTTCAAATTTAACTTCGCAGCTAAAAGCTCTTGCAGCAGTCAGTGAAGCTATAGCATTTTCGTTAATAGCACCAATGGGTGCTTTGCCTTTAACTTTACGGGAGAAGCGTGGCTGTAACACCCCGCTCCCGGAATACGTACTTAGTTGCGTATTCAGATTTTCCGATCGTATTTTTTGATTTGCTTCCTGTATTGGTTTTGTATTATGAATTGTTTATATGATCGTTTTACCTTGGATCTGGATTCGTGAACTCGGAGTGAGCCCTAATCTGAACTGGGAACCCGATCCTAGTGAATTGCCCGATTTGATCTTTTCGCTATTCCGAATTGACCGATTTCAGTTTTAAATACTGTTTTCCAATATTTTAGATTTTTTATGATTTTCTGGAATTTTTCTGAATTAAATTGAAAATCTTCAAAACTGGTGTCGACCAGTGCCCCTGACCGACACTCGGATTTTTTATTTACAAACGGAGTTGAATCTTAAAAAACGGCTTTCCTGCAACTTCTTAAAATCATATTTTCTATCCAAATACATTTTCTGGGATTTTTCTAATTTTATTAAAAATCCGGCCAATCCGGTGTATACCGAGATTGACGGGTGACTTCAGGATTTTTATTTTGAAAATGAGATTGAATCTTTGAATACCGATTTCACCAAAAATCTTTTTACAATATTTGTTATTTTTGAGAATTTTTGGGGAACTTTCCAAGCTATGTTATTTTTGGACCTTTCCGGAGTTTTCGGTATTTTCCCAAATACCGAGAATTTATCCTAACATTCCACTTTTCTCTTTTTCCCATTTTCTCCCTCCTTCCTCAAATGCGAGTTTTCACCTACCTGGGATTCTGCATTAATGCGGAGATCCTCTCCACGCCTCCCTATGCTGCATTTAATGCACTGCTAATCAATTCCAATCAAGTCATTATGACTTTTGTCCTTTTGTTAAAACGCAGTCTTTTGCATTTCCTCCTGGACGCGGCTTTCATCCCCGCGTCCAGTTCTTTTGGCCTGGACGCAGCCATTGCCTTGTTGAGACGCAACTTAATTGGTGCGTTCTCTTTTGCTTTGATAAGCAATGGCAACATTATTATAATGTTTTCCCACCCTTTATAAATACCCCCACTCCTTCTCTCTCTTTCATTTCTCTTCTTCTTCTTTTTGCAGCCTACAGAGAGGCCAACAGCAGCCCACTCCCTTGGCCGGCCACCACTCCTCCATTTCCACCACCATCTCCTCCACCACTCCTTCACCAAATCCTCCACCATTCTCCCCTCCATCCCCTCCTCCATTTCCAACAAGAACACCACCTCCATATCATCCTCTTCTTCCTCTTTTCCACCATAAAACACCAAGAAACACCAAACAACCCATTCTCACCACCACCTTCTCCACCATTTTCACCACCACCTACACCTCCTTGGACACCACGAACCACACCAATATCAACTTCTCGGCGAGCTCTTTCATTCTAGCCAACTCGTCGCTCCCCGTAACATCGTTTGCAAAATCCCATTTTTTTCAAAGTGAACTATACTTGCACCATCAACCTCCTTCCCTTGTGAAGGCCGGCCACTCCTTTCGGATTGGGGCCGCGCTCTCCTCCATTGGCAAGGCTCTAAGGCCGGTGCCCTCCTTTTGGATTGGGTCCGAGCTTTTCTTCGTCGGACGCATCAAAGGAACATTTTAGGCGAGTAACTTTACTCGCCAAGACATGGATAACTATTTTCATACTTGTATTTTTATCAACAAACGCAACCCTCAAAAGTCAGGTTCTGCTCTCTGTTTGCACTCTGTTAGTCGACTTGACCCAGTCATTAGTCGACTTGAACTCTTTATTAGTCGACTACCCCCTTATCCTAGTCGACTAACTCATTGAAACGCAACCTTTTTTCTGGAGACGCGACCTTATTAGTCGACTACTCCTTTACTCCTAGTCGACTAACTTTTTCTTGAAGACGCGGCTCTACGAGACGCAACCTTATTAGTCGACTACTCCCTTACTCCTAGTCGACTAACTTTTTCTTGAAGACGCGACCCTACCAAACGCAACCTTATTAGTCGACTATCTTTTTTCCCTAGTCGACTAACTTTTTCCTGAAGACGCGGCTCTCTGAGACGCGGCCTTATTAGTCGACTACCCATTTTTCCCTAGTCGACTAACTTTTTCCTAAAGACGCGGCTCTATGAGACGCGGCCTTATTAGTCGACTTGGTCCTCCTCTATAGTCGACTAACTCCTTCTCTAGTCGACTACTTATTTTTCCTAGTCGACTAGAATTGGCTGACTGCTGTGTTTGATCCCTTTAATAGAAATAGACCCTTCCCGTGGATTTTGTATTGATCATGTGCCTTCAATTGCTCAGCTCCACTTGATGTTACTCAACTATCACTCTACCATCGCCAGATACAAGCTGACATATACCTGTCTGATATGTTATCACCTAACCCCTGACATACTACTACTTGACACTGACTCATGTTGTACCACCTGTTCCCGTCAAATCCTGAATGGAACTAAGTGCCACACGGAACAAAGTGCCACATCACACTCGTGGTGGGGGCCACCTCTAGAATCCATCCCCTCAGAGCAAAGTGCCACATGGAACAAAGTGCCACACCACACACATGGTGGGGGCCACCTCTTGAATCTGTGGGGGCCACCTCTTGAATCTGTAGGATCACCTCCTGTCTGTACCTGATCTCCTGTTATGATTCTTGTTATGTACTCCTGAATCTCCTGATCATGTCCTGCTTCGGTCCTTACCATAAAAGTGATATTTACTTGATAAATTATTATAAGTAGACAACTTGTACCTGGTTTGGGGGAAACTGATGGGCCCTGATTAATCATGTTTATGGTGGTCTTATCGAGCCGCGCGTGGCCACATACTTGAGGGATCACCTGGCGGCCACCAGGGATTCCGTGGGGTGTGCTGGCACCCCTACTCTTGTTTATTCCTGCCGGGTATGCACACGCCCTAAGCCTATTTCTATGGGATCTGCGATACTCTATTCCTGTTCGGTCGTCCATAAGTCCCGGTACCTAGCGGTACGTTCCGGCTCAGCACCGGATACTCCTGAACCGTTGTCCCGGGCATGTACGGGGCCCATCCAAAACATGATTCATCGAACTTTATCAGTTTTCAAATAACTTGCTCTATAAGTTGTAAGTAGAAGTATGTGTAATGGGACACATACTAAAACCTACAACTTAGACAGCCTAATTATAATAATATACTAATATGATGCGGTTGTATTGTTTTGTAACTCGAGCTGTACAAGTTCAGGTTACGGTAACATGAGGTAAAGGTATATAGATGAGGGTTTCCTTGTTTGGATTATTCCTTCGAGGTACTAATCTCATGGAGCCATGACCTAAAATTGTACAATTAGATTTACTTGTAATCGGTTTTTTATTCTGTTTTATCGGTTTTATGTTAGCTTAGGAAATAACTAGTATTGCCCTATCTACTTTACCGCTTATCTTGTTATACTATGCGTATTCTCTACTGGATGTCACCTACTTCATTCCTTTTGTTCCTGCATGCTTATGTCTACAACAATGGTTTTCATGCTTATAATCCAGACCTACTGTTACACATGTGCTTACCCATACTCGCCATTTGGCTTTCATATTACCACTCGCCTGGGGAGTTCTGACTCCTCTGGATCTTCATGTCCAGGTCCAGAAGCTTGGACCGAAGGGGACCATCTTGCTGAGGACCAAGCTTACTTCTGTGGAGCAGACAGATCAACTGTAGCTCCAGTCCCATCCTTGCTCCCCCCTGTTGGCTCGCGGCTTCTCCAGCTATCTCGTGAGCGCCCTTTTGTACTGTTCATACATATACATATCTTTGTATTCTCGCATTTGCGCCTATCAGGTGATGTAATATTATTGTAATATTTGTCACCTCTGGTGATAACTTTGTAATTATACTCATATGTTGGAATGTATAATGCACCATTTGCTTCCGTACTCTGATTCTTGCCTGTACTGATGCTTAGCGTATATATGTGAGGGTATTTCTGACCTGCGTATATACGTTGCAGTAACGTCTCCGTACCCTCCGGATCGGGGCGTTACAGGGTGGTATCAGAGCCTAGGCTCTACATCCTCAGTACGTCCAGATGGCAAATTAATGGTAAAGAAATTTGCAACTGGAATACAAGAGTCCTGGTTATACAATCCAACTACAAGTGCAGAGTTATCTCTCTCTCTTTCTTCTGATCCATTCCTCGTATCCTGAGACCCTTCAATCTTTTACCTTCCAGCTCCTTCTTGCCACCCTTTTTAACCAACTCAGATATGGAAAGACGGGGAACGCGCAATGGTCCTAGTACCTCTCAAGATGGATCAAGCAGAGACAATGATGGTATGATGAGGGTACTTCAAGGGATGATGCAGAGTCAACAGCAGCAGACAGAACTTCTGCGTCAAGGACTGTTGGTTGCACCCCGAGAGCAGAGGCCAGGCAACGTGTCAGACTTCAGGAGATTACAGCCGGCAATCTTTTCGGGAACGGAGAAGCCTCTGGATGCAGAACAGTGGCTGATAGACACAACAGACCTTTTGAAGGCGGCCCGAGTCCCTGATGAGAACCAAGTGGAAGTGGCCAAGATACAGCTGAGAGATGTGGCCAGCACCTGGTGGTTGGCAGAAGAAGCAGCACTGGAGAAACCCATTACGTGGGACCAATTCTCAAAGGGTTTCTATGAGAGATTCTTTCCGGCAACAATCCAAAAGGAAATGGAAGAACAATTTATCCGCCTGCAGCAGCGCAATCGATCAGTGGATGAATATGCTGCTAAATTCCTGAGGCTTAGCAGGTTTGCACCCTACATGGTGACAGACGAAGAAAAGAGGGCGAGCAGGTTTCAGCAAGGGCTGAAGATGGATATCCAGATGTTCCTTATTCCTCAACAGCTGAAGACGTACTCTCTGGTTCTCTCCATTGCCCGTGAAGTGGAACGAGGACTGGAGAAGAAGAGTGAGAACCAGGTGCAGAACAAGTCAGTAAAGAGACCCTTTCAGTTGATGAATGAGGAAGATACAGCTAGGACAATCAATGGTCCGATGATCAAACGACCATTCCAACCTCCCCTTCAGCAGATGATATGCGGGTACTGCCGAAAGCCCGGACACATCCAACGCAATTGCCGAAAAGCTAATGGGCTATGTTTGGTATGTGGATCTGGAAATCACTCTATAGGTGATTGTCCATTCAAGAGGACCTATCCAATACCACCAGCATTTCCAGCACGAGCAGCACCCCTAGCACTTCCAGCTCCACCACATAGAGGAAACCCAGAGACCATTGGCCGACGAGCTCCATTCCCGCCCCAGCGGTATGATCATCTACAGAGAGGAGTGAGAACTAGAGCAGATCAAGGTAGAGGTCAAGTCTACAACATGGCGGCAGAGGCATCAGACGAAGCAGCAGCAGAATGTGAAACTCAGTATCCGAAACAGGAACCTTGAGGATGTCACTGTAACCGCTACCCCTGATCTTTTGTATTTTGAGTTGGTAATCTTTCGTAAATATTCCACTTTATCATTCTCTCATTGCCAATCCTGGTCCCTCCAGTGTTCATCATCCCCTTATCGAAATTGCGAGGACGCAATTTTTTGTAAGGTGGATGGATTGTAACACCCCGCTCCCGGAATACGTACTTAGTTGCGTATTCAGATTTTCCGATCGTATATTTCAATTTGCTTCCTGTATTGGTTTTGTATTATGAATTGTTTATATGATCGTTTTAGCTTGGATCTGGATTCGTGAACTCGGAGTCAGCCCTAATCTGAACCGGGAACCCGATCCTAGTGAATTGCCCGATTTGATCTTTTCGCTATTCCGAATTGACCGATTTCAGTTTTAAATACTGTTTTCCAATATTTTAGATTTTCTATGATTTTCTGGAATTTTCCTGAATTAAATTGAAAATCTTCAAAACCGGTGTCGACCAGTGCCCTGACCGATACTCGGATTTTTTATTTACAAACGGAGTTGAATCTTAAGAAACGGCTTTCCTGCAACTTCTTAAAATCATATTTTCTATCCAAATACATTTTCTGAGATTTTTCTAATTTTATTAAAAATCCGGCCAATCCGGTGTATACCGAGATTGACGGGTGACTTCAGGATTTTTATTTTGAAAATGAGATTGAATCTTTGAATACCGATTTCACCAAAAATCTTTTTACAATATTTGTTATTTTTGAGAATTTTTGGGGAACTTTCCAAGCTATGTTATTTTTGGACCTTTCCGGAGTTTTCGGTATTTTCCCAGATACCGAGAATTTATCCTAATATTCCACTTTTCTCTTTTTCCCATTTTCTCCCTCCTTTCTCAAACGCGAGTTTTCACCTACCTGGGATTCTGCATTAATGCGGAGATCCTCTCCACGCCTCCCCATGCTGCATTTAATGCACTGCTAATCAATTCCAATCAAGTCATTATGACTTTTGTCCTTTTGTTAAAACGCAGCCTTTTGCATTTCCTCCTGGACGCGGCTTTCATCCCCGCGTCCAGTTCTTTTGGCCTGGACGCAGCCATTGCCTTGTTGAGACGCAACTTAATTGGTGCGTTCTCTTTTGCTTTGATAAGCAATGGCAACATTATTATAATGTTTTCCCACCCTTTATAAATACCCCCACTCCTTCTCTCTCTTTCATTTCTCTTCTTCTTCTTTTTGCAGCCTACAGAGAGGCCAACAGCAGCCCACTCCCTTGGCCGGCCACCACTCCTCCATTTCCACCACCATCTCCTCCACCACTCCTTCACCAAATCCTCCACCATTCTCCCCTCCATCCCCTCCTCCATTTCCAACAACAACACCACCTCCATATCATCCTCTTCTTCCTCTTTTCCACCATAAAACACCAAGAAACACCAAACAACCCATTCTCACCACCACCTTCTCCACCATTTTCACCACCACCTACACCTCCTTGGACACCACGAACCACACCAATATCAACTCCTCGGCGAGCTCTTTCATTCTAGCCAACTCGTCGCTCCCCGTAACATCGTTTGCAAAATCCCATTTTTTCAAAGTGAACTATACTTGCACCATCAACCTCCTTCCCTTGTGAAGGCCGGCCACTCCTTTCGGATTGGGGCAGCGCTCTCCTCCGTTGGCAAGGCTCTAAGGCCGGTGCCCTCCTTTTGGATTGGGGCCGAGCTTTTCTTCGTCGGACGCATCAAAGGAACATTTTAGGCGAGTAACTTTACTCGCCAAGACATGGATAACTATTTTCATACTTGTATTTTTATCAACAAACGCAACCCTCAAAAGTCAGGTTCTGCTCTCTGTTTGCACTCTGTTAGTCGACTTGACCCAGTCATTAGTCGACTTGAACCCTTTATTAGTCGACTACCCCCTTATCCTAGTCGACTAACTCATTGAAACGCAACCTTTTTTCTGGAGACGCGACCTTATTAGTCGACTACTCCTTTACTCCTAGTCGACTAACTTTTTCTTGAAGACGCGGCTCTACGAGACGCAACCTTATTAGTCGACTACTCCCTTACTCCTAGTCGACTAACTTTTTCTTGAAGACGCGACCCTACCAAACGCAACCTTATTAGTCGACTATCTTTTTCCCCTAGTCGACTAACTTTTTCCTGAAGACGCGGCTCTCTGAGACGTGGCCTTATTAGTCGACTACCCATTTTTCCCTAGTCGACTAACTTTTTCCTAAAGACGCGGCTCTATGAGACGCGGCCTTATTAGTCGACTTGGTCCTCCTCTATAGTCGACTAACTCCTTCTCTAGTCGACTACTTATTTTCCCTAGTCGACTAGAATTGGCTGACTGCTGTGTTTGATCCCTTTATTAGAAATAGACCCTTCCCATAGATTTTGTATTGATCATGTGCCTTCAATTGCTCAGCTCCACTTGATGTTACTCAACGATCACTCTACCATCGCCAGATACAAGCTGACATATACCTGTCTGATATGTTATCACCTAACCCCTGACATACTACTACTTGACACTGACTCATGTTGTACCACCTGTTCCCGTCAAATCCTGAATGGAACTAAGTGCCACACGGAACAAAGTGCCACATCACACTCGTGGTGGGGGCCACCTCTTGAATCTGTGGGGGCCACCTCTAGAATCCATCCCCTCAGAGCAAAGTGCCACATGGAACAAAGTGTCACACCACACACATGGTGGGGGCCACCTCTTGAATCTGTGGGGGCCACCTCTTGAATCTGTGGGGGCCACCTCCTGTCTGTACCTGATCTCCTGTTATGATTCTTGTTATGTACTCCTGAATCTCCTGATCATGTCCTGCTTCGGTCCTTATCATAAAAGTGATATTTACTTGATAAATTATTATAAGTAGACAACTTGTACCTGGTTTGGGGGAAACTGATGGGCCCTGATTAATCATGTTTATGGTGGTCTTATCGAGCCGCGCGTGGCCACATACTTGAGGGATCACCTGGCGGCCACCAGGGATTCCGTGGGGTGTGCTGGCACCCCTACTCCTGTTTATTCCTGCGGGTATGCACACGCCCTAAGCCTATTTCTATGGGATCTGCGATACTCTATTCCTGTTCGGGCGTCCATAAGTCCCGGTACCTAGCGGTACGTTCCGGCTCAGCACGGATACTCCTGAACCGTTGTCCCGGGCATGTACGGGGCCCATCCAAAACATGATTCATCGAACTTTATCAGTTTCCAAATAACTTTCTCTATAAGTTGTAAGTAGAAGTATGTGTAATGGGACACATACTAAAACCTACAACTTAGACAGCCTAATTATAATAATATACTAATATGATGCGGTTGTATTGTTTTGTAACTCGAGCTGTACAAGTTCAGGTTACGGTAACATGAGGTAAAGGTATATAGATGAGGGTTTCCTTATTTGGATTATTCCTTCGAGGTACTAATCTCATGGAGCCATGACCTAAAATTGTACAATTAGATTTACTCGTAATCGGTTTTTTATTCTGTTTTATCGGTTTTATGTTAGCTTAGGAAATAACTAGTATTGCCCTATCTACTTTACCGCTTATCTTGTTATACTATGCGTATTCTCTACTGGATGTCACCTACTTCATTCCTTTTGTTCCTGCATGCTTATGTCTACAACAATGGTTTTCATGCTTATAATCCAGACCTACTGTTACACATGTGCTTACCCATACTCGCCATTTGGCTTTCATATTACCACTCGCCTGGGGAGTTCTGACTCCTCTGGATCTTCATGTCCAGGTCCAGAAGCTTGGACCGAAGGGGACCATCTTGCTGAGGACCAAGCTTACTTCTGTGGAGCAGACAGATCAACTGTAGCTCCAGTCCCATCCTTGCTCCCCCCTGTTGGCTCGCGGCTTCTCCAGCTATCTCGTGAGCGCCCTTTTGTACTGTTCATATATATACATATCTTTGTATTCTCGCATTTGCGCCTATCAGGTGATGTAATATTATTGTAATATTTGTCACCTCTGGTGATAACTTTGTAATTGTACTCATATGTTGGAATGTATAATGCACCATTTGCTTCCGTACTCTGATTCTTGCCTGTACTGATGCTTAGCGTATATATGTGAGGGTATTTCTGACCTGCGTATATACGTTGCAGTAACGTCTCCGTACCCTCCGGATCGGGGCGTTACAGGGTGGTATCAGAGCCTAGGCTCTACATCCTCAGTACGTCCAGATGGCAAATTAATGGTAAAAAAATTTGCAACTGGAATACAAGAGTCCTGGTTATACAATCCAACTACAAGTGCAGAGTTATCTCTCTCTCTCTTTCTTCTGATCCATTCCTCGTATCCTGAGACCCTTCAATCTTTTACCTTCCAGCTCCTTCTTGCCACCCTTTTTAACCAACTCAGATATGGAAAGACGGGGAACGCGCAATAGTCCTAGTACCTCTCAAGATGGATCAAGCAGAGACAATGATGGTATGATGAGGGTGCTTCAAGGGATGATGCAGAGTCAACAGCAGCAGACAGAACTTCTGCGTCAAGGACTGTTGGTTGCACCCCGAGAGCAGAGGCCAGGCAACGTGTCAGACTTCAAGAGATTACAGCCGGCAATCTTTTCGGGAACGGAGAAGCCTCTGGATGCAAAACAGTGGCTGATAGACATAACAGACCTTTTGAAGGCGGCCCGAGTCCCTGATGAGAACCAAGTGGAAGTGGCCAAGATACAGCTGAGAGATGTGGCCAGCACCTGGTGGTTGGCAGAAGAAGCAGCACTGGAGAAACCCATTACGTGGGACCAATTCTCAAAGGGTTTCTATGAGAGATTCTTTCCGGCAACAACCCAAAAGAAAATGGAAGAACAATTTATCCGCCTCTAGCAGCGCAATCGATCAGTGGATGAATATGCTGCTGAATTCCTGAGGCTTAGCAGGTTTGCACCCTACATGGTGACAGACGAAGAAAAGAGGGCGAGCAGGTTTCAGCAAGGGCTGAAGATGGATATCCAGATGTTCCTTATTCCTCAACAGCTGAAGACGTACTCTCTGGTTCTCTCCATTGCCCGTGAAGTGGAACGAGGACTGGAGAAGAAGAGTGAGAACCAGGTGCAGAACAAGTCAGTAAAGAGACCCTTTCAGCTGATGAATGAGGAAGATACAGCTAGGACAATCAATGGTCCGATGATCAAACGACCATTCCAACCTCCCCTTCAGCAGATGATATGCGGGTACTACCGAAAGCCCGGACACATCCAACGCAATTGCCGAAAAGCTAATGGGCTATGTTTGATATGTGGATCTGGAAATCACTCTATAGGTGATTGTCCATTCAAGAGGACCTATCCAATACCACCAGCATTTCCAGCACGAGCAGCACCCCTAGCACTTCCAGCTCCACCACATAGAGGAAACCCAGAGACCATTGGCCGACGAGCTCCATTCCCGCCCCAGCGGTATGATCATCTACAGAGAGGAGTGAGAACTAGAGCAGATCATGGTAGAGGTCAAGTCTACAACATGGCGGCAGAGGCATCAGACGAAGCAGCAGCAGAATGTGAAACTCAGTATCCGAAACAGGAACCTTGAGGATGTCACTGTAACCGCTACCCCTGATCTTTTGTATTTTGAGTTGGTAATCTTTCGTAAATATTTCACTTTATCATTCTCTCATTGCCAATCCTGGTCCCTCCTGTGTTCATCATCCCCTTATCGAAATTGCGAGGACGCAATTTTTTGTAAGGTGGATAGATTGTAACACCCCGCTCCCAGAATACGTACTTAGTTGCGTTTTCAGATTTTCCGATCGTATTTTTCGATTTGCTTCCTGTATTGGTTTTGTATTATGAATTGTTTATATGATCGTTTTAGCTTGGATCTGGATTCGTGAACTCGGAGTCAGCCCTAATCTGAACCGGGAACCCGATCCTAGTGAATTGCCCGATTTGATCTTTTCGCTATTCCGAATTGACCGATTTCAGTTTTAAATACTGTTTTTCAATATTTTAGATTTCCTATGATTTTCTGAAATTTTCCTGAATTAAATTGAAAATCTTCAAAACCGGTGTCGACCAGTGCCCCTGACCGATACTCGGATTTTTTATTTACAAACGGAGTTGAATCTTAAGAAACGGCTTTCCTGCAACTTCTTAAAATCATATTTTCTATCCAAATACATTTTCTGAGATTTTTCTAATTTTATTAAAAATCCGGCCAATCCGGTGTATACCGAGATTGACGGGTGACTTCAGGATTTTTATTTTGAAAATGAGATTGAATCTTTGAATACCGATTTCACCAAAAATCTTTTTACAATATTTGTTATTTTTGAGAATTTTTGGGGAACTTTCCAAGCTATGTTATTTTTGGACCTTTCCGGAGTTTTCGGTATTTTCCCAGATACCGAGAATTTATCCTAATATTCCACTTTTCTCTTTTTCCCATTTTCTCCCTCCTTCCTCAAACGCGAGTTTTCACCTACCTGGGATTCTGCATTAATGCGGAGATCCTCTCCACGCCTCCCCATGCTGCATTTAATGCACTGCTAATCAATTCCAATCAAGTCATTATGACTTTTGTCCTTTTGTTAAAACGCAGCCTTTTGCATTTCCTCCTGGACGCGGCTTTCATCCCCGCGTCCAGTTCTTTTGGCCTGGACGCAGCCATTGCCTTGTTGAGACGCAACTTAATTGGTGCGTTCTCTTTTGCTTTGATAAGCAATGGCAACATTATTATAATGTTTTCCCACCCTTTATAAATACCCCCACTCCTTCTCTCTCTTTCATTTCTCTTCTTCTTCTTTTTGCAGCCTACAGAGAGGCCAACAGCAGCCCACTCCCTTGGCCGGCCACCACTCCTCCATTTCCACCACCATCTCCTCCACCACTCCTTCACCAAATTCTCCACCATTCTCCCCTCCATCCCCTCCTCCATTTCCAACAACAACACCACCTCCATATCATCCTCTTCTTCCTCTTTTCCACCATAAAACACCAAGAAACACCAAACAACCAATTCTCACCACCACCTTCTCCACCATTTCCACCACCACCTACACCTCCTTGGACACCACGAACCACACCAATATCAACTCCTCGGCGAGCTCTTTCATTCTAGCCAACTCGTTGCTCCCCGTAACATCGTTTGCAAAATCCCATTTTTTTCAAAGTGAACTATACTTGCACCATCAACCTCCTTCCCTTGTGAAGGCCGGCCACTCCTTTCGGATTGGGACCGCGCTCTCCTCCGTTGGCAAGGCTCTAAGGCCGGTGCCCTCCTTTTGGATTGGGGCCGAGCTTTTCTTCGTCGGACGCATCAAAGGAACATTTTAGGCGAGTAACTTTACTCACCAAGACATGGATAACTATTTTCATACTTGTATTTTATCAACAAATGCAACCCTCAAAAGTCAGGTTCTGCTCTCTGTTTGCACTCTGTTAGTCGACTTGACCCAGTCATTAGTCGACTTGAACCCTTTATTAGTCAACTACCCCCTTATCCTAGTCGACTAACTCATTGAAACGCAACCTTTTTCTGGAGACGCGACCTTATTAGTCGACTACTCTTTTACTCCTAGTCGACTAACTTTTTCTTGAAGACGCGGCTCTACGAGACGCAACCTTATTAGTCGACTACTCCCTTACTCCTAGTCGACTAACTTTTTCTTGAAGACGCGACCCTACCAAACGCAACCTTATTAGTCAACTATCTTTTTCCCCTAGTCGACTAACTTTTTCCTGAAGACGCGGCTCTCTGAGACGCGGCCTTATTAGTCGACTACCCATTTTTCCCTAGTCGACTAACTTTTTCCTAAAGACGCGGCTCTATGAGACGCGGCCTTATTAGTCGACTTGGTCCTCCTCTATAGTCGACTAACTCCTTCTCTAGTCGACTACTTATTTTCCCTAGTCGACTAGAATTGGCTGACTGCTGTGTTTGATCCCTTTATTAGAAATAGACCCTTCCCATAGATTTTGTATTGATCATGTGCCTTCAATTGCTCAGCTCCACTTGATGTTACTCAACTATCACTCTACCATCGCCAGATACAAGCTGACATATACCTGTCTGATATGTTATCACCTAACCCCTGACATACTACTACTTGACACTGACTCATGTTGTACCACCTGTTCCCGTCAAATCCTGAATGGAACTAAGTGCCACACGGAACAAAGTGCCACATCACACTCGTGGTGGGGGCCACCTCTTGAATCTGTGGGGGCCACCTCTAGAATCCATCCCCTCAGAGCAAAGTGCCACATGGAACAAAGTGCCACACCACACACATGGTGGGGGCCACCTCTTGAATCTGTAGGATCACCTCCTGTCTGTACCTGATCTCCTGTTATGATTCTTGTTATGTACTCCTGAATCTCCTGATCATGTCCTGCTTCGGTCCTTACCATAAAAGTGATATTTACTTGATAAATTATTATAAGTAGACAACTTGTACCTGGTTTGGGGGAAACTGATGGGCCCTGATTAATCATGTTTATGGTGGTCTTATCGAGCCGCGCGTGGCCACATACTTGAGGGATCACCTGGCGGCCACCAGGGATTCCGTGGGGTGTGCTGGCACCCCTACTCCTGTTTATTCCTGCCGGGTATACACACGCCCTAAGCCTATTTCTATGGGATCTGCGATACTCTATTCCTGTTCGGGCGTCCATAAGTCCCGGTACCTAGCGGTACGTTCCGGCTCAGCACCGGATACTCCTGAACCGTTGTCCCGGGCATGTACGGGGCCCATCCAGAACATGATTCATTGAACTTTATCAGTTTTCAAATAACTTGCTCTATAAGTTGTAAGTAGAAGTATGTGTAATGGGACACATACTAAAACCTACAACTTAGACAGCCTAATTATAATAATATACTAATATGATGCGGTTGTATTGTTTTGTAACTCGAGCTGTACAAGTTCAGGTTACGGTAACATGAGGTAAAGGTATATAGATGAGGGTTTCCTTGTTTGGATTATTCCTTCGAGGTACTAATCTCATGGAGCCATGACCTAAAATTGTACAATTAGATTTACTCGTAATCGGTTTTTTATTCTGTTTTATCGGTTTTATGTTAGCTTAGGAAATAACTAGTATTGCCCTATCTACTTTACCGCTTATCTTGTTATACTATGTGTATTCTCTACTGGATGTCACCTACTTCATTCCTTTTGTTCCTGCATGCTTATGTCTACAACAATGGTTTTCATGCTTATAATCCAGACCTACTGTTACACATGTGCTTACCCATACTCGCCATTTGGCTTTTATATTACCACTCGCCTGGGGAGTTCTGACTCCTCTGGATCTTCATGTCCAGGTCCAGAAGCTTGGACCGAAGGGGACCATCTTGCTGAGGACCAAGCTTACTTCTGTGGAGCAGACAGATCAACTGTAGCTCCAGTCCCATCCTTGCTCCCCCCTGTTGGCTCGCGGCTTCTCCAGCTATCTCGTGAGCGCCCTTTTGTACTGTTCATACATATACATATCTTTGTATTCTCGCATTTGCGCCTATCAGGTGATGTAATATTATTGTAATATTTGTCACCTCTGGTGATAACTTTGTAATTGTACTCATATGTTGGAATGTATAATGCACCATTTGCTTCCGTACTCTGATTCTTGCCTGTACTGATGCTTAGCGTATATATGTGAGGGTATTTCTGACCTGCGTATATACGTTGCAGTAGCGTCTCCGTACCCTCCGGATCGGGGCGTTACAGTGGCTGAGCTTTGTGGAGAGATAAAGTAGTCTCTCAGCCAGAGACTTTTTGAGCTTCGCCAGAAGCTGAAACAAGGGATCTTTTAGCCTCGCATGAGGCTGAAGTGGATTTTTCAGTCCAGAAAGTCTTAGCGGCTGATCTAGCTTTGCACACAACATACAGGTGCTGGCGCGAAGCTAGTTTAGCCTCTGTTGAGACTGAGTTAGGCCTGCAAGTGGCCTTCTTCGTCTCGTCAGAGACTTGCTCCCGAGTAGTGGCCAGAGGAGACCTAGCCACTGAGATTTTCTTGTTCTTGCATGCACTGGTGGGATTTAAGCCACCCTCACAAAGAATCTGCTCGAATCTCTCTTGGTCAAATTGGATGACCAATGTTTCAGCAGCAGATCAATTGGGTCTCATCATCGCATTGCGGCACTGTCTTCTCGTTGTTGAAGAAGACATTCTCTAGTGGAGTCTCCATCTTTTTTTCATTGATTCGAAGTATGGGAAAACTTTACAAAAGTGTAGAAAATTATAAGTAATAAAAAAAATTACAAGAATCTTCTACTGAGATTTCTGAGAAAGTGTGTCAGTGGAGGTCTGGTTAGCGCGCGATCACTTTGTTCCATTGACGATGCGAGTGATTGAGTTTTCGAGTCTTCTACCTAAGGATTTCCTTCTCGCCTGGTTCAGAAACTCCTTTGAGAAAGGAAGATTAGGATGATATTAGCACCCTTAAAGAGAAGCAAACGTTTTTGGGAAAAAGCTCGGAAGCTAAAGAGTGATCTCTTGTGAAATCTCTCTCTAGGAAAATCAAACTTCTTCTGAATTTTCCCAGCCAAGGGTAATAAAAAAGCCAGTCTAGAGCCTTTCTAAAAAATCCAGCCTTGAGCCTGCCTAGAAGTGGGCCATTTATAGGCTAAATGGGGTTTATTTTAGCAATTTAGCTTTAATACGAAGCTAAATACAGATGCTAGCATACGCTGGCAAAGCTAATTAGCTAGCTGGCCTAGGGTTGTTACAACAATCTCTTAATTTCCTCCAACTGATTGAGAAATTTTTCTTGATCTTCTCCAACCAATTAAGGAGTAAAAAGATCATAGCGATTAACTGCACAAAGTGATATTTTATCACATTAATCTCATGTTGAGATTAAAATGGTAAAAAATGACCATATGAGCTCGTAGCGGAGCTAAAAGGCTTCCTGCGAAGCTAAAAGATAAGCTCATAGCAGAGCTAATGGTAACTTGTGTGAAGCTACCATTGAGCTTGCAACGAAGATAATAACAGAGCTCTCAATAGAGTTATGAAAAGCTTCAGGCGAAGCTAAGAGATAAGCCCACAGTGGAGCTACTGAGCTGCTGCGAAGTTAAAGTTAAGCTTGCAGGGAAGCTAAACGTTAGCCTCTTGGGCTTCTTCAGAAGACAAATTCTTGATTCACTGTCTGCTTCACTAGATCAGTGGAGTCCACGTCATTAGTTTGTCCACCAGAGATGAACCGGTTTTCAGCCTGTCTGCGACTTGTCTTTTAGAAGTGTCGACAAGTTTGATATTGTTCGGATCGGTTGCAGAGCTGCCTTGGAGTTTGTCTTTTTGGAGTGTCAACACGGGTGTCAACTGGGTTGGAGTGACATTATAGTAGGCCAGCACATGGTGAATAAAATCAGTGAGGGGAAGGTGCACCCTCGGAGCTAACACTTGAGGGTGGAAATACACACCTTCTTCAAGGGAAGGAACCCTTACGTTCATCTTAGAAGGACACCACT
This sequence comes from Agave tequilana, assembly GCA_038442645.1. Taxonomy (NCBI): domain Eukaryota; kingdom Viridiplantae; phylum Streptophyta; class Magnoliopsida; order Asparagales; family Asparagaceae; genus Agave; species Agave tequilana. The sequence goes on from JAVJIF010031097.1 coordinate 208,400, forward strand.
CCACTACAATGCCAGGGGGCAGAGGATCACAATACCTTTTCAGATACTCGATCACTTCCTTTTGATTGCGGAGGGTCAAAGACCATTGCTTCTCTCGTTTTGAAGTGGGACCTCTTCCTCCTTCTCGTCAACAGTGACAATTTTCCTTTGGCTAGCTATCTCCTTGATCCGGTCAAGAGAGAGTCGAAAGATGAAAGACTGATTCTCAGATTTAGAGGCAAAGGAGAGAGAGAATTTGGGAAAATTTTAGAGTTAGGGTTTTCAAAAAAGAAGCCTCCCAAAATCCCCCCCAATCTATACACTGGGAAATGATGACATTATAATGATGACCCAAAGTTTGAATCGAGGTGTTGCAGTGTCCCCATGATTCAAATCGAACAGTTGCACATATCCCAACAAAAGCTACCTATCCAAACGATGGTTATCTCTCCACTGCGCAAGCCGACCAGATACAAGATTTGACAGCTGACCATATAGATCAGAAATAGCATTAAGCGCAAGATACAAAGAGATACGCCGGTTGCTTTTCTCTGACTATAAAACGACAAATCTATCCCCAAATTAGAGGATCAATTCGATTAAATTTTCCCGTCTTTTCGATCGAAGACTCTGAAAAGGGGAGAAGCGCGGGACAACTGTAGTGGTCGAATTTTGATCACTCATCAAGATCACGACATGTGTCCTACTATATCAAAATCATCCCAAGTGGTCAACAAACTCGATGAACCAGTAGGCCAAGTATGAGCCCAAGGAGAAAGCCTCAGATCCTTCTCCGAGCCCACATTCGTCTCGGGTTACCTGCACGGATCCGCGACTATCAGGTCCCTTTCCGTGACTACATCGATACGGGATCATCCCCCGGATACTCAATTTGGGCGAAGCTATTCCGCTAGTCAGAAGCCTCAGCCTCTGAAATGAAGACCCTCCATGGAGACTGTCACTTCTGGTGGTTAAAGCTTAGCGGCACGATCTCTGCGATTCATGAATTCAGTTACGCTGTCAGATCATCCCCACGTTCAAAATATTACAACGCCCCTACTTCAATGCGGGCTATTATGAATAGTGGCGGATATCTTACGTAATGATCCTAATAATCAAGCGGCGTGATCTAAGTGGTTATGAGAAAATCACAACGTGCAAATCATGCAGTTATGGAGATCCAGAATTTTCGCACCCTCAGTTACAACTCCAACATGTATATATACACGTCGATCTCGATTGAGAAAGGGTTCGCTTCTAAATTACCACTGAAAATACCACACACAAGTATTCTCTGCTTTTCTCAAACAAGAATACTTAATCTCACGTTCGAGGATTTTCAGCTGGCATCACACCGATGCTCCTGACCTGAAAGGTGTTCTTATTTTTTTTGTATTTTTGACAGGATCAATCAGGAGCGTCCAACCATTTATGGCAAAAAATCCCCACCACACTGATTAATGTGTGAAGGGGGGTCTCTCCTAACCCGTAATTTCATGGTGGGAGGAGAAATATAAAGAAAAGGAAAAGTAAGGAAAGAAAACTATTTTAGAAATTTCTCATCAAGGGCAAGGAAAGTTTATTGTGGTGTTTGGGATATTTCAGTACGTGCAAGTACCTTGAAGATCCCCAAAATTGTGACTCATCTTGCTACATGGATTTTATGGACCATCTGCTTGCACATCAACTAGGACTCGTTTGACAAAGGGTGAGTGGGAGTCTTAACCGTTCCCTTAGCTAGCTAAGCAAGGACTCAATTGATGTGATGGTCTTAAGACTGGACCCAAATTGACAAGCAAGTGAAATTAAGCTTGATCATTGGTCCAATCAACCACAAGAAAAGAGAGGGGTCTTGACTCTTGGCTCTTGAGAGATTACTCACCATCTCCAGCCTGTTTCCAACCTGCGCAGCCGCAGCTCCTACGAGAGTTCTAATGTTCAAGTTACGCACTTTCTTAGAGGGCTATATACTTTTTTGCATTAAAACATACTCAAGAGAGTGATATGTGAGACCTTATTTAATACCGTAACCTTTCTCATATGCTTACCGTTTTATTTTTAATTTCTCCAGATACTTGCGTGTGCATTGTCTTATGAATTTTGGGGAACCAGAAAGTTCTTGTACGTGTTTGAAATTGTTTTTATTAATTTCTTTTTAATGAAATGCGGGGATCACTTTGATCCGCCGTTTCTTCTCAAAAAAAAAAAAAAATAGCGGAGCTTGCATATTGCATATTGTTTCTTTGAGTCTTGTAGATAAAAAAAAAAAAGAAATAAGATCATTTTGTCCTTGTTATGGCAAGGCAACTCAAAAAAGTGAAACTCATCTATTTCCTTTTCTTTTCATTTCATCTTTCATGTTCGGGCTTGAGTTGGCCAAGTAGCGTAGAGGTCCCCCTCTTATTTCAAGTTGGCTCCTTCGCTCTAAGGATCATGATGTTCCTTCGTGCTGTAGGTCGTTCATCAAAACTGATGGACGGCTCGGAATGAGAGAGAAGAAAACGCGTCTTGTGATGAGGCCCACAAAACGCTTTTTTTTTTCTTTCCCTTTCTCCTACTCCGAGCCGTCCATCAGCTATGATAGACGGCCCATAACGCAAAGGACCATCACCTCGTCCTTCACGCAAAGGAGCCAACTCCAGCCCCTAAAATAAATAGCTTTTTTTTTATTATAATATAACAGTAATAAATTCACAAAAATAATCCATTAGACATTTTCGTGATCGAACATACTTTCCTCTCTTCTTCAAAACTTGAAACCAAAAAATCGCACATACACAATGGAAACAAGCTTACGGCCTTTAGACCTCTTGAAGGAAACTAATTAAAGGAAAGATGTATATATTTTCTGCACACGAAAAACTTATACATATTTTCTATGCTATGCATGGAGGAAACTAACTAAAGGAAACACGTACATATTTTCTTCACATGAAGTAACAAAACTAAACTAACATGCGCATATCTGTGTACCAGTACGGCATGGTTCACTGCTAAAAAAAGTACGAGCGGATTGCGAGGAATCTCATATTCAAGTCTCGGCTCGGTTGCAATCTATGTTAAATGCACGCTTCTCTACAAATCATTTGTAATGACATCGAAGAACTGAGCAACCACTTTCTTCACCTCCCCCTCACAAGCCTCCACCTTCTTCTCCAACAACTCAATCAACTCCTCCACCACCCCAACCTTCTCCTTCACCTCCGCCGCCGCCATCTCCACCGCTACCATCTCCTCCTCCCCGCGCTCCACTGCAAACACCGCATCCCCCTTGATCGACCCGGTCCTGATCTCCAGTCTCCTCACCATTGCCCGGACGCTCTCCATCTCATGCCCCACAGCCTCCCCCTTCATCATCATCAACACGACCTCCTTCTCCCCCTCCAGCGCCGCCAGCCGGTCAGCCCAGACCGAGTCGACCCACTGGTCCACCGTCTTGATCGCCGTCCCCCCTGCAGCCACCGCCACGGCAGCCAGCGGCGGTGCAGCCATTGCTGCAAGAACAACTGATAAAATTAGCAGCGACACGAAGACTGCGTTGGCCATCACCTTCCACACCTTCTTCCATCTCTTGGTCGAACACGTCTTCGCTCTGAGCCCCTCCTTCTTTGATTTCAGTTCTTGAATGATCGATCTCTGATTTTCGCACAACGAGGTGAATTCGCCGTTGAGGAGGACGGCGAAGGGGTCCCCAGCCTCCTTGAACTCCCTCAGCTTGGAGAGAGTCTGCGAATAATTCCTGAAGCTCTTTTGCTGCTCTTTCTTGTAGCAATTGAGAGCTTGGAGGATGATGGCTTGTCTGTTTCGGGCCCTCAAAAGGGCAAGCTTGACAGAGGCGAGGATGTTCATGGTTGAGACGGTGATCTTTAGGTGCTCTGTTGACAAGAAGAGGAGGGTTTGGTTGTTGAGGACTAGTTTTTTCAGAGTAGGGAGGGTGTTGAACGATCGGAGCTCCGGCATGAAATGGCCGGCCGCCTCGCAGGCGGAGGTGAGCTCGGCCATGTAATTGGCCGTCTTCTTGCTGTCGCCGGCGATAACACCGGTGCCGTCGAGGTTACTGTAGCTGCACCCCATCCTACGTTGATGGTGAGCTCAAAGAGTTCCCTAATGATTTATATAAAAGTCAGAAGGGAGGAAGGGCGCCCTCAATTTCCTCTCATACAGCTTAGCTTTCATAGAACTTGGACGCACTACACAATAGTACAACCGCATGGATGCATGACAAGTGTGCATATTCAAATACGTGGCTCGAATCTACGGGTCGGTTTCGTGTTTGATGACTTGTCGATGCGGAAGGATTGATGGAATTAGGGTTTGAATTTTGTTTCTTGAGATGACCCAGGGGTTTGGTCACGAGCGCATCAACTTCCATGCAAGAGCAAGGAAAGATTTTTGGGCTGGGGGGGGAGAGAATTTGTAAGCGTAGTTACATTGAAGATTCAATAGAAAGGGCTTCGTGCTTGTGTGTGTGACATCGAACATGGCTAAAGTGTCAAAGCAAGCGGGTTTATATAGGGGATGTGCATGGGGTTGAACATGAACCCAATTGGCAAACAAAGTGATCAGGGCAAGTCAAGTTTGAGACCTGACCATGAACCCAATTGGCAAACAAAGTGATGTGGGCAAGTCAAGTTTGAGACGTGACCATGCACCCAATTGGGCAAGTGTGTGACTTGACCCCAGTATGCTACCAAGTGAGAGCTAGTGAATTGTGACTGACTGGGCTCTCAAGTCTGAACCCTAATTGGCTGAAAACTAACTAGTAAGAGTGAGCTAAGGTGAAGTGTGTAATTTGATGAAAGGCCGAAGTGGGCAACAAGGGGCCACGAGGGCTTAACCGGGGTCCAACATTTGACAAATAATTGTACCTTGAGTTGGAGAATGTGTAACTTGACCATGCACAAATATTCAATATAAGAGGTTGGTTAGTGAAGTGTGTGACTTTACTATAGATCCAATTAGCATGCGGTAAGGGTTAGTAAACTAGAGATTTGGGACTTTTTGAGTCACTTGACCATGCAGCTCGACAAACCATGGTCTCATTAACCAATAGGGTTCGACTTGATCTTGACTTGATTCTAGGCTAGTTCATCATGCTAGCAGAAAACTCTCATCTCTTGGTTTCGTCTAACCTAATTTTATATGGAAGATGTTATAACTTTGATAATGAAATTCAAATATTAGAGCTTGGCTGATGTTAATATTTGTGTGTGCACATGAGCATGAGTGAAAATAGGTTAGCCTACCGGTAACACTTCTTCCTTTAATGGGAGAGGTTTTAGGTCTAATACTCATTGTTATCGACTAAAAAGCTGGGCTTGGATAGGGATGTGTGAGTACTTACCTTCAAAAAAAAGAAAAAGAAAATGTATACGCGCATGTTGAGATGTATATTAGTGTGTATATAAAGAGCATATTTCAAAGTTGAATTTTTTTTTCTGGACTGTAAAAGTATATGAGCAATTGTGAATTGGATGGTTTGCCTTTTAAACCAGACCGATTAGCATTCTTTTAAACCAGACCGATTAGCATTCTTTATGCTACTTACTTCACTCACGTGTTCCGTGGTAGGAGTGGTTAGACTCAATAAGAATTGCAAGAGATTGATAATCTAAGAGTTTAAAATGATAGGTCCATTAAAATTTGATTCTCTATACTGAATTTTTCTCAAAGATCAAATTTGTAGCTATGATATCGAGAGTGATATTGAGCTATTAATTTTATCAAAACAGTTGAGGTAAATATTTTTCTTTTATCTCTTTTTATTTCTGATTTTTGCCAACACTTTTCTTTGTTTCTTTTTGTTTCTTTTCTTTTATAATTAAAACAACAACACCGCCACCATCTCTTCTTCTACCATCTTCTTCTTAACTTAACTTAACGTTTTTAATTTCTTTATATAAACTGAGAAGATAAGTATTAACTAGTTTTGATAAATTAAAAGAAGAAACTTACATAACGCTTCTATCGTTGTCCCTCCCTGTGGATCACGACCCATTAGCCCTAAGCTACACGGTAGAATTGAGGACCTAGCACTATTCTAAAATTCTTATTTTTCTTTGTGCAGGTTTGGCTCAATTAACAATTTTGGTGCCGTTGCCAGGGAGGGACGGTAAGTTTTCTTTTCTTTTTGATTTATTTTAACAATTTAACTTTTTTTCTTTTCTGTCTTGATGTACACAGGCTAATTACAGAAAATTAGGAGCTACAGTGGACATATTACTACTCTGTACCTCTGCCTAAGAAGGCAGAGCATCAAAGCCTACAACTGTGGTGAACTACTAATTGTATTTTTTTTATAAATTGCTTGATTTTCAGAGATTTTACTCTCTGCAATTATTAGTTTATCTGTTTAACTCAATTTATATATGTTTCTAATCAACGGTAACTTGTTGCTTTGTAAATACTAAAAAATGCTTAGACTCTTGCATCTTAGGCATCTGTCTATTTCGTTTCTTTACATTACTGTTGAAGAATGCTGAAAAAAAAGGTATGTCTGCATTGCATATAGCTTAGGAAACATACTTGTATGTTATATTGCTTGGGTGTTATTTTTGCTATATACTTGTACACGAGCACGAAAACGATCTAAGGGCATATCTTTAAACAAGATAAGGTGGGAAAGTCATTACCCTTCCTTAGCCCAAAAATCATCTCCTCACTCACTAACCCATCCTAAACTAAAATTGAGTAAACATTTACCCTAGGGACATCTCGGACTCAAATAGGGATTGACTTAAGGGGAAGTTATTATAAATTGACTCTTGCCAGGTCGGTGTTTAAGATTAGGGATTGAGGGGCGAAATCCTGAAGACTGGTGGTTTAGCATAATTAGGCCCGTTGCTTAGGTACGGATACCTCCCACCAATCTTACCCCTACCGGCCGATTAACTTGTGATCAGGTTCTGCAATATACCTCCTACGGATAATCAACAGTTAGGAGTCGTCTAGGTCTAAGCTCTACCCTAACATAGGCTAGATTTTTCTTTATTTTCTTGTTTGTTTATTTGTTTGCTTTTATTTGTTCTTATAAAAATGGATTATAATTACAATTATTCTAATTATAACTTAAATTCATATTTCACCCCAACCTCTTTCGATTCGGATATTATCAACCGGCATTACATAACTTGAACTCTAATCAATCAAAGATGCCAGATTGGTCTTATCCGAATCAATATATGCCTAAATTCGAGTATTATGAACAAGAATAGGATAATCATCACCACTCTTCACCGAGTCAGTGGGGATACAACTCTCCCGAGTCTTACTATCAACAACCTTACCAACAAGCAGCCTCATATACTCCATACTAAGATAAACCTATAGAAGAAAATTCTTCTTTAGAAAAGACTTTTGAAGTCTTTCTTGAGTCCACATGACAAGTACAAATCATAGAGGACTCAATTCTCCCAAACAATTCCCAAATCTAAGATCCTTACTCTAATTTTCAAGTCCAATCACAACAAGAAGAATAAGTTGACTTAGAAAAGAGTATGGAAGTCATGATTCAGTCCCAAAATGATATTATTCAATCCCAAACGGATTATCTCCAATCTCTTAATAGGCTAGAAGTAAAAGTGAGTCATTTGGTCAACACAATTAATGATAGGAATAAGGAAACTCTACTTAACATATTTTTTGACTATTCCTGATTCTCCTAACCATATTGATGAAGAATCATGATATCTTGGAGATTTTAACTAAGATTCAATTTCACCATATAATTTTGAACTTGACCAATATCAATCCATTGATAAATTGGCAAGTTTTCATTTCAATGAGATTGAACTTGAAGATGACTGTGATACTAATTTACAATATTGTGCTTCAGTTTCATTTTTTGAATCTGTGCTGACTCCGGTATCCTTACCCGATTTGGACCCAATCCCTAAGCCAACACTGATTCCTATCCCTATAGAGCTTGAACATGAACCACCTATGTTGGATAATCACATTCCATTGTTGGAAAATGAATGTGAACTTGAATTCTATGATTTGGATCAAACTCATGAAACAACTCTGACTCTCGAACCTAAACGTAATTTGAGTTTTATTCCAAGTCAGTTTCGGTTTCTATTTCTTTCATTGTTGAGCCCAAATCATCCATTCCACAAATCACATTTCATTGTTGGACCATAGGATAGATCAATATGACTCCGTGATGATATCCCAAAATTGGTCATACAACTGAAAAAATTTCATGATAGGATCTTGCATGATCCTATTCATATTGGAGATTATAAAAATGTTAATATATAAAAGGTGATAAAAGGTGAGTTCCATATAAATCCACAATATCTACATTAAGCAGAAATGCTTGGCCCAGTGAGACCACCACCGGAACCACCACCTTGAGGTGACAATTTTCCCTCCCTTTCTCTTTTTCATGTATTATTGCATTTCATTCATACATTGAGGACAATGCATGAGTTAGGTGTGGGGGAGGGTTTACCAACATACTAACTTTACTAATTTTTAAAAAAATCCTTTATTTAAAACTTTTTGAAAAGAAAAATAATACTTTGACTTATTTTTGTAAGAAATTAAGTTAATTTTAAGGAATAAGAGGATCATAATTAAGATTTTTTATACTTGATCAAAATAAAATTATTTGTTGATTTTGAGGTTAGGAAGAAAGATTGAAAAAAGTAATTTAGTCCTGATTTTCTCCTTGATAAAATATGCATACTTTATACACTTACACACTTAGAGCTCTAAAACAAAGATTCTTATGCGTTATTAAAAAAAGAAAAAGAAAAAGAAAAATATATATAATAAGAATCTTCTGATTAAGCTGGATTTTTGTGCCTCATAAAGCATAATTATTCACGCTTAAAAGTAGTTCATATCATCAAATAAAATTCTTAATTTTGTGGCCTTGTTTGCTCGAGTCCTAAGTCCTTGAGGTGTTTTCTCACCCAGTGCCCTAAAACCGTCCGGTTTGGGAGTCACTGACTTAGGCTCGTTACATAGGCGAATTAGAAAGCCTAATAAAGATAAGAAATATTACCACCATAAATGAATAAATTATATATATAATAAGACATAAGAATTAGAGTTGAAGAATCCTGAGTTAAATTTTCATGGTCACAAGGTGCATATGACATAAGGTAAAATAATAGACTAAATGAGAAGTACAATTTTAACCCTTACGTTAATTGAAAACAAATTTTTGAATAGGGACTAAATTTAGGAATGATTAAGTTTTAATAATCCTATGACTTATAGATTAATTAAATTTTTACATTAATACTTCAATTTTTTCCTTTGAAAATGCGTTTTCAAAAAAACACTAATAATTCATTTATTTTTCTTCAAGGATTTTGTGGGTGTAATCTACTAAAAACCCTCACGAGAAAAACTCGTCTTCTAGAGATAACTTAGAGGTTTAACGGCTTGTTGCACGTACTAAGTGTAACCGTAATTCTTACGAAAGTGAGTTAGGTTAGGTTAGCTCTACTTTTTGTTTTGCTCGAGGATGAGCAGAAGATAAGTATGGGGTGTGATTGTGTACATGCATTGCACATTTTGTTCACATATGTCACATTTCTTCATTTATTTTTAAATAAAACTCTATTTTTTAATGTATTTTCATGCTTAGTGGTATGCAGTGTATTTAACGAAGAAAATGGAGAAATTGACAGATTTATCTAATTAAATATAAACAATTCAAAAGATCAAGCAAATCAAGGGGATCAATTCAAATTCAAAGGTTGTAAAGCTATCTTATCTGAAAACTAGATATATCAGATAAAATAATATCATCTAATTTCAAGGGGAAAATGGATTGTTTGAAACCTATCAGTTTTGCTGAAGATAAATAGATATCTTATCAATTCTAGAAAATAAACTAAAAATCTAAGAGGATAAATGGATAGAGAGAAGATCAACGGATGAGATGAAATAATTTAGATTCGGATTCAGGCTGCATATATTTTAGCATTTTAGTCATAACTTTCACCACAAAAACTCAAATCTGATGATTCAAGATGATTCAGAAAGAAAACTTAAAGGACTACAATTCTTATATTGATCACTCTTTTCAAATCTGTCGTTTCATAAGTCATGTTCAGCAATTAACATAATAACAAGCTGCAGATCAGAATTGAATATCTACATAAAATTTTAGATAAATCAAATAAAGTTTGAAGATAAAGAGATTATTCAAATTCAAAAATAGCCAACTCCCTTATCTTTATATGCTTCATATCCCTCTGGTTTTCACCTATAAATACTGTCATACCTCGAAGGCAGAAGGACACCATCTCAAAGAAAGCTTTACTTTAGATTTTTCTTTTCTTCTTCAATGTAATTTTTATTTTTCTTTTTAGCTTAGGTTAGAGAGAGTTAGATGATTAAAAGAGAGAAAGAGTTATTGTAGGTGACACTATTGTAATCCTTTCTCAAGAAACTTATGTTGAAGGTGACAATCAATGAAGGTTTCTCACTTTTCTTCATTGTGCTCAATCTCGCCGAAGCCTTACTTCTCTTTATTCTTTTCTATTACTTTGCTTTACTTCATGTTAAGGTAAATTTTCGTTATGATTTAAATAGTAGAGGTAAATATTCTTCTTTTATTTCTTTTTATTTCTGATTTTTGCATCAACACTTTTCTTTATTTCTTTTTGTTTTTTCTTTTATGATTAAAACAAAAACACCACCACCATCTCTTCTTCTACCATCTTCTTTTTAACTTAGCTTAACATTTCTATATTTTTTTTATAAACTGAGAAGATAACTATTAACTAGTTTTAGTAAATTAAAAGAAGAAACTTACATAACGCTTTCATCACTGTCCCTCCCTGTGGATCACGACCCGTTAGCCTTAGATTACACGGTAAAATTGAGGACATAGTACTGTTCTAAAAGTCTGTATTTTTCTTTGTGCAGGTTTGGCTCGATTAACAGTCGACACCGGTTTTGAAGATTTGTAACTTAATTCGAAAAAATCTCAGAAAATCATGAAAAATCTAAAATAATAAAAAATGATGTTTGAAACCAAAATTAATCAAATCAAACTATCAAAAAGATTAAATCGAGTAATACACTAGGATCGGGTCCCGATTCAGACTAGGGCTGACTCCGAGTCTACATATTTGGATCTAAATCAAAATAATCACATAAATAATCGTAAAACAAAAACAATATGAAAAAAATTCAAAAGAATATGATCAAAAAATCAGAATACGTATCTGAGAACGTAATCCGGAAACGGGGTGTTACAGCCGCAAGCTTATATGGTCATTTTTTACCATTTGAATCTCAACACGAGATTGATGTGATATTTATCACATATTTGGTAGTTATTTGCCTTGATCCAATCACTCCTTAATCAGTTGGAGAAGATCAAAGCAAATCTCCTGATAGATGAAAAGAATCAAGGGGTTGTTGCAATAAATATTAAGCCGGCTGGCTAAATGACTCCGCGCGGGCTCTCTAACTTCGCTCCAGTTATGATTAGCTTCGCCGCGAAGCTATTCTGGCTCTAGGAGCGACGTTAGGTCAGATTGGTTAAATCAATCTGTTGATTTTTCGTAGGAGTTGTTACACCCCATAATGCCTATAAATAGACCATTTGCTAGGCAGGCTAAGGGCTGGATTTTTCTGATCAAAGGCTAGAGGCTGAAGATTCTGGTTGATCTTTTCAGAGAGATTATTCTCTAAGCTTCCAAGCTCTTTTGGAGAACCTTGCTTCTCTTTCAGGGTGCTAATACCCTCACGATCTTCCTTTCTCAAAGGATTTTCGGAACCATGTGAGAAGGAATCCTTAGGCAGAAGACTCAAAGACTCAATCGCTTATATCGTCAACGGAACAAAGTGGTCGTGCGCTAACCAGACTTTTACCGACGTATTTTCTCAGAAACTCTGAGAGAAGAGAGTTCTTATAATTTTTTATTCTTTTAATCAATTCCTTGTAATTCTCTTCACCTTTTGTAAAGTTTTCCTAAGTTTCAATTCAATAGAAAGCAAGATGGAGACTCCGCTGGGAAATATCTTCCCCAACAACGAGAAGACAATGCTGCAATGTGATGATGAGACCCTTGGGTCTACTGCCGAGACGTTGGTCATCCAGTTTGATCAAGAGAGGTTCGAGTAAGTCCTCTGCGGGGGTGGCAAAAGTCCCTCGAATGTGTGCAAGTGTAGGAAGATCTTGGTAGTTAGGTCTTCTCTAACCACTGTCAAGAAGCAAGTCTTTGATAAGACAAAAAAGGCCGTCTGCAAGCCTGAATCAGCTTCATGCAAAGCTAAACAGACTTTTTTGAAGTCTGTTTTAGTTTCAATAAAGACTCATGTTACTTCGCATCAGCGCCTACGCGTGAAGCTAAAACAGCCTCTAAGGCTATCTGGATTGCGAAGTCCAGTTCGCCTCATGCGAGGCTAAAAGTTATTTGATCTTATCTTTTGATGAATTTTGTAAAGTTTTTGTCTACGAGGCAACTTCAGCTCTGCTCAGAGCTCGGCCTCACTTCTCCCACGAAGCTAAACGTAAAGCACCCATCAGTGCTAAAAGCGAAGCTTCGCCCGTAACTGAAGTAACTCTTAGCTGCGAAGCTAGAGTTGAAGCATCTTCTGGTGCTAACAGGGAAGTTATTCATTGTTCAACAATATTAAAGCACCAGGTGCTCACATAGCTTCATCTTGTAGCAAAGCTATGATTTCAGTCAAATCAAGGCTCACCAGAGCCTATAAGGCTAAGTCTTGGGCTAAGCATAAGACTTTTTAGCCCATTTGGGCTAATTTTCAGCCTCTCTGGGTCTCCGTGTTGGATCAATTGGGGCAAGTCATCACAGACTTGCGGGAATTTCTGAGCAACAAACGAAAATCCAGCCCTGAAGAGCAAGCTCGCATCTCACCATCTCTGTGTGGACGAGCAGGGTGTCAACTGGTGACTGTGCATTCCGTTGACTGTTATTTGGGGTCAATCCCTACAATGCCTCTTCCAGACAAACCGTCGGTATTCGACTGTTTGTCAGCCCCGACCTCCAAAGGATCCAAGTCTAAAAGGAAGAGGAAAGCCAAGAAATTTCACATCGTCGCTGTCTCTGTCAACATGATAAGTAGAGGGAGTGATCTGACACGATCTCAAAGAGGAAGACAAGGGGTTCGCGTATCCTCAATCAGTTCTCCAGACCATGAATAAAACCCAGGTTTAAGTTAGGTTCTGATTGAACCTGAAGGTGTCTTTCGAGGTAGCCGCTCTAAGGTTACGATACCCTATAACTATAGACAGCTTCCTTCTTCCAGAGCAATGTCTCCAGAGCTATTGAGAAGCCTTTTTCAATGGTCGAACAGTGAAGGAGAAGTCAGCAGATATGCTTCTTCCGCTTCCGTCAGCTCCGAGCAAACAGGGATGATGTTTATCACCTTTGAACGACAAGTTTATCACCTCTAAACGACAAAATTTTGGGTCTGATAACTCCTAACCTGTCACGTCCATTCAGTTACCTTTGAACAGACGGACTATTAGACCTACCCTTCTTTTATCCGTAGTGGATCTTTCTCCTAGACTAATTCTATTATATTCAATATTAGTCTAGGTTTTGATTTTTATTCGTTCGAAAATTTTACTTGGTGAAAATTTACCTTTCTTTATGTTTTTTTTCAGAAGAACTTACATACTAAAGTTTTTCTCATATGAAGAACTTGAAAGCAAACACATGCTAAGGCTTTTCTCATATGAAAAACTTGAAAAGATTAAGGAGAAAGAGCAAAGAGGACACCAGACAAGTCATTGATTAAAAAGTAAATTTTATTGATGATAAGTACAAATAAGATACAAGGTGTTACATCGAGATCATCTCTCATACAATTCAGTTTTTACTTCAAAAGTAGGTAACTCGTTACTCTACGTCCAGAACAGTAGATCTACTTTCACTCTTTCTTTTTGAGAACAATGGCGTTTCTCGAGGTCGAAATACAGTGGACATTCTGATTCCACCAAACCAACTGGACACGAAAGGCCTCTTCCTGCACAAGGCCATAATCCTTCGCTTAGTGGAAGATTTTGTCACCAAAAAGTCATTCAATAAGCATGAGTTCTTCGTCGTTGTCACTTCTTTGAACAAGATTGGTGAAGGAAAGATCTCAGACCTTACTGGTGACGTCCTCTTTCCTATGACCTTCAAGTGTAATGTGCAGGGGCCCAGCAATGGTGAGACACAGTTTTTCATATATGTTGAGCTCAAGAGCAAAAGTCTTGCAACTGAGCAGGCCATCCTGTATAAGCAACTGTCGGCGACGCTTGGTGTGGCAATTCTAAATACAAGACTTGGCCTTCTGAATATGGTCCTATCATCATCCCTGAACATGGCCGCGAAATGATGTTGCAAAATGTATGTAGGTCCCCTCTTAGAATCAGCTCCAGTGTGCTTTTCCTATAAGTAAAGTGTAACCCCCCGATCTTTGATGTACGTATCACAGTATCAGTACTCGATATGACGTACAAAATTGATTTGATCTTTTTGCTAGTCAGATTGAGCTGGTTTCAGTTTCAGATATCATTTTCTAATATTTTAGATTTTTCAAAATTTTTTGAAATTTTTTTGGATTATTTTGGAAAATCTCCGTAGTCGGTGCGACCGATACCGATAATCGGCTCTATGATTTTTATTTCACAAATGGAGTTGAATTTTAGGAATTTGCTTTCACCTTGTGTCTTAAAATTAGATTATCTATTTATTGGTATTTTTGAGAATTTTTCTGAATTTATCAAAAATCTGGCCAAACTAGTGTCGCACAATATCAATGATACATTTCATGATTTTTAATTTACAAACCAGATAGAACTTTTTAAATCTGACTTCACTTTCCTCCTCCGTGTAATATTTTATATTTTACACAATTTTTGGGAATCGTTTGAAACCAGTCGAAATTTCCTCCAATAAAATAATATTAAATAAATACTATTAAATCCCTTTTTTCTCTTTTCTTTCCTTCCTTCTTTTCCAAGTTTTCCCAATGACTTTCCCTAACGACTTTCTTTTTCCCTAAATCTATCTTTCCCTCACTCTATCACCTACTCTCTTTTTCTCTCTCCTTCTCTCTATCTCTATCTCACTCTTTTTCTCTCCCCTAGCTGTCTCTCTCTCTCTCTATGTGTGTGTGTGTGTTCCGGGGGGCCATGACAGCTGACGCCGGTGCTGCTGGCCACTGGTGGCCGGCGCCCCCACCAGGCGCCACCCCCTTCCTCTCTTCTGCTTTTCCTTCACTTTTTCTTCTTCTTCTTCTTTTTCTTCTTCCTTTTCCTGTTCTTCTCCTTCTTCTTTTTTTCCTTTTCTTCTCTTTCTTCTTCATGTGCCTCCTCTCTCTCTCCCCCCTCTCTCTCCCCCTCTCTCTCTCACGGACCGCCGGCGGTGGCCAGCCTAGCCGGCGACGGGCTTCTTTCCCACCGGCCAGCCCAGCCGGCGGCCAGCTGGTGGGCGACAGCTGCTGCTGCTGTTGGCTATTGATTGGATTCAGGTATGAACCCAAACCCATTAACCCTATTGGATTAGTTTTGAAACCCATAAACCCAATTACCCTATTACTTAAGTTATGGGTATGAGTTGTGGATCTAAACCCGACCCGTTAGCTATCCAAACCCACTTCTACACCCACTAAAGGTAATTTTACATATCAATTACCTATGAATGGTATCGAAGACGAGTCTCCTACGTTAATCCAATGACATCTCTGACAGTATGATATCTCGAATCTCCAAGCTGGGCATGCAAACCCAGGGTCGTCAGAAAGCGACCTGCTGAGTGGTAAAATGAAGATGACAGTAATATATACTATACTAATACAGGCACGATACTAATATATAAGACAGGTTTATGTATCAGTGATACCATATAATAGGAATTTAATAATCAATAAAAAATATAAAATGTCATATTGTAATACCATCACTACCGAGTATGTTATCATCGGGTCATGTCTACAGTGGTATCCAGTTTTATATAATAAATAGTATTGTATAGTGGTGTGATGGAAATAAACATGCAGATGTGCAGTATGCAACATAACCATACTACGGTATTACGCATATACAGAATGATGTCTGTAAGGTATACATAAAGTAGAATATATGCAATGCAGAGTATACGTATACGTGAATAGTATGTTACTACATGGAGTGTAACAAATATCAGGAAGTGTAACAAGATATACGGGTGACATGATAGTGGATAAAATATCAGGAATAGTAACAAGTATAAAGAGACAATAATATACATGTGTCGAGTATATCATGTGATTTATACAATAATAACCATCAATACCGCCTGATATTTTAATCAATCTCCTCCAGTGTCCTATACCACTGGCAGTTCATATCGGAGCCCGCACTCCGGACGAACCCATCTAAACATGGCCTACGGGTACCATGATTCGAACGAGAGAGTGACGAAATAACAAGTATTCCTGACGTCACTATTGTTTATACCGTTTTATTATGTTAATTGGAAACTTAATAGTCGAGGAGCTCTAGTCAGGTGGGTATATCCCGTGCATACCCGGGACAACCGCCTTAAACGAACACCTGGCTGCTGAGACGCTGCTGAGACCAGGGCTACCCGCTAGGGCAAGAGCAAGAAATAAGCTCAATGAGCTATATACAATACAAACGGTAGCCAGCGGTACCACGTCCCCTTTAGTGGGACTAACATGGATCCAGACATCCACCTGACAAGATCTAGTCAACCGTCAAGTCTCCCCCATCCCCAAGTTATACTTATTATATTTAACTATACAGTATATTAGGAGCAAGTAAAGTACATGATATATGTAATACGATAACATGACATGAGCGTTGTTGATAGCATGAAATAAGATAATGGGAAACAGGAAACAATAGATGTGGGCTTCTAGAGGTGTCCCCCGTCGCTTGGATCCACGTGACACTTAGTTTCACACATCGCATATCAACAGCTCACGTATCCAGTAACGGGAATATCAATAGCAATAATGGAAAAATAATCATGTAATGGGATTACAGAAATATACATGTAGCAATGATCTATGTAATAAGAATGGTAATCCACACGACAAGAATATAACAATCAATAGATGTATACAAGTGAATATATGTAATAATGGTGTATGTACATGACACAACTATGTACAAAGTATCCATGTAACAATGAGACAAATATATAAAGGAGTAGCATATCCGTGTATCAATAGTGATAACAGTGTTCAGTGTAACATGTAATATCATATCCAGCGAACAACAGTATCCGTGTAATAATGATACAAGTCCACTTCATACCAGTGACTCAGTGTAATAGTGATACATGTCCGGTGACACAAGTATATAAATGAGCAGTGTGTGATGTCACAAGAGAAGTAATAGTGAGAAGAGCAAGATGATGTCCTTATCTTCATTATGTGTCGCTATACCTCTATTTGTTATAACGATCCCAACATTTTGAACGTGATAAATATCTTAAAGCAATTATTATTATTTTCTATTTTCAAACTCTTCACAACCAATTATAATATTATTATTTTAATATGTTAGAATATCTTTATTAATAATTCAATAATTGCTTCTCACCAATATATAACTTTATTTCCTTATTTATCCATATTTTTATAACTCTCAGGATCATTGACCCCTTTTGCAGGTATTTTGTACTTATTTCATGCTGAAATTATTGTAACTATTGTATTTATTCCCTGTACTAGGGTTTAGCATACGTACGTGAAGGTATCTCCGCCCTGCGTATGTATGTCGCCATAACGTTCCTGTACCTGCGGGATCGGGGCGTTACATAAAGCCTAAACTTGAAAATGAAAATGCATACTCCCGTCCACCTTTGCCGCCAAGTCAAAGAGACTGCTCAGTACATCAGAAGCATAATACGCTGTAAGACAAAGAAGAGTAAATGTGTTAGTATGGGATAAAAGGAAAGGTGCTAAGTTATACCTTCGCTCTCTGAGCGAAATTAAACCAGATTCTGCTTTGCTCCTGAAGCGAAGCTAACCTCACTCGTCAAGCGAATCTAACTTCGCTTTGAGGTTAAGCTTCGCATTACATAGTGGCAAAGTGCTAAAAACCCCAAAGAGCTAGTTTCACTTGGGAGCTTAAAAGGCACAAGTGCAATGAAAATTCAAAAATTATCACCAAAAGTCTCCAATTAAAGCTTCACTTTGAAGCTTAACTTCACATCCTATCGCTTAACAGAATACAGAAAGCCGTGAGGGTTAACGTCGCAGTCTGTCATTTGATAGAATGTTTAAAAAAAAATAAAAAAAAGCCTAAGGGCTAGCTTTGCCCGGAAGCTTGCATGGAAACTTCTCAAAATTCCAACGCCATCAAGCAACATTAAAGGGAAAAGCAAGTCCCTAAGAACAGATAAGGTCGAGGCCAAGGGAGTTGGATTCCCTAAGATAATCATTTTCGGGTCAATCTTAACCAAGTTAATGTTGAGATTAGCCAAAAAATGGCATGAAGGAAGAGAATAAAAAATCTCTAAAGGTGAAAACACTACCTGAACCAATAATGGACGAGAGCATAGCCGCCATTATTATGGAGATGACGACCTCATTTTCTGAGCACCATCGGCGCCGCTTGTGAGCCATGAAGTCACAGTTCACCAGAAGAAGATGAGAGGAGGGGAGGAATAAATTCTTCTCTAAGAGCTCTTCAGAAAGAACTCTCCAAGAATATTAAGAGAATGACTCTTCAAGGACTCAACTGATAGGATTTTATAGGCAGCTTGGTACCTCATTTTCACTACCTTAGAAGGAGAGTCGGCTTTAATTTAAAGAAGTTGGAATGACTTTACATAAAGCCTTGTTTTAGCCCCACTGTAGGCTCATCATGTAACTTCGAATGGAAGTTGAAGGGGCCACACGGCTCCACTGCGAAGCCCACCTTCGCATTCCGTCACAGACAGAATGCGAAAAAGCCCAAGGGCTGGCTGATCAGAAGCACAAAAGGCAGTTCGCCTCGAAGGAATGCAAAAGAGCTAACATTGCTCTGAAGTCCAACCATCAGCCAAAGAAGATACAGAAAGCCCCTAGGGCTAGCTTCGCTCTAAAACTTAAAGAAGAAACCATGGGGTTCCTGATTTTGATCTTCAAAATTAAATGGAAATGAATTCCATAAAAACTGAAAAGATCAAAATTTAGGGAGATCAACTCCCTGAGAATCATCAAAGTACGATGAAGTCTCGAAAAACCTTCGGGATTAGGTCAAAAAGGGCTGCAAAAATCTCTAAAAGGGGCAAACGCCTACCGGCGATCGGGCGTTCGACGGACGAAGGTGGCAGCGCCACCACTGCGGAGGTAGCAACCTCCTTTCCTGGGCGTTGCTTTGGTGACATCGCAGAAGATGAAAAGTTCTTAGAAATCTCAAAGCGAAGAGGGTCGGTTCAAATTCATGTAGCTCAGTGAAGCTCGATGAAGAAGACAACTTCTTCTGTAGCCCTTGGGCTTTTATAGGCAACGAAAAGCCTAGCTTTGCCTCCTTAAAAGGAGTGCAAGTTGTAATTTCAAAATTAAAACGACGATTGGAGGTTCGAGAATCTAAAGCAACCAGTTTCGCTCAGATGCGAAACTCAACTTTGCATCAAGACTTGTTTTAGCTCCACTGCGAGCTCACCATTGAACTTCGCTGACAGTTCAACTCTGTTGTGGGCTCATCATAAAACTTCGCCAAAAGTTCACTTCTAGCTTCACTGAGAGCCTACTTAATAGCTCCGCTTAAGAGTTTATCTCTGTTATCTTTGCTGCAAGCTTGCTTCTGTTGTCACATGAAGCTAACTCATACCTTCGCTAAGAGCTCATTTTTAGCTATGCTTGAAGCTTTATTCCAGCTCCGCTGAGAGCTTATCTTCCAGCTCTGCTGAGGGCTCATCCATTAGAAAAACTCTAGGTTAAAAACTCTAAGTTAGGTCTCAGGCTTCAGATTCAAAGTATTTCGAAGTCTGTACTAATCTATTATAGACTCACGAAAACTTTGAAGGGGGTTTTGTTGACACTCTGAAAAGACAAATTCCCAGGCAGCACTTTAACTGGTCTAAACGATATTTAACCTGTCGACACTTTCAAAAGATAAGTCGCAGACAGGCTGAAGACATGTCCATCCTTGATAGACAAGACAGTGATCTGAATTCCACTGAACTAGTGAAGCAGACAGTGAGTCAATTGTTGTCCTCTGAAGAAATCTAGGAAGCTAAATACCAAGCTTCACTAATCTGCTAGATTCGCCTGAGGCTCTTTAAAACTCAGTTGAGAGCTATCCTCCAGCTCCGCTGAAGAGCTCTCGCTAAGCTTCGTTGCAAGCTTTGCAGATAGCTCAGTAGCTCCGCTTGAGTTTAGCTTCGCATGAAGCTCTTTCCTTAGCGCCGCTGTGAGCTAGCACCGCCGCAAGCTTATATGGTCATTTTTGACCATTTGAATCTCAGCACGAGATTGATGTGATTTTTATCACATATTTGACAGTTATTTGCCTTGATCCAATCACTCCTCAATCAGTTGGAGAAGACCAAGGAAAATCTCCTGATAGATGGAAAGAATCAAGGAATTGTTGCAACAAATCTTAAGCTAGCTGACTAAGTGACTCCACGTGGGGGGTCTCTAACTTCGGTCCAGCTATGCTTAGCTTCGCCGGGAAGCTATCCTGGCAGGAGCGAAGTTAGACCAAATTGGTTAAATCAATCTGTTGATTTTTAGGAAGGGTTGTTACACCCCATAATGCCTATAAATAGCTCATTTGCTAGGCAGGCTAAGGGCGAGATTTTTTTCATCAAAGACTAGAGGCTGAAGATCTGGCTGATCTTTTCAGAGAGATTATTCTCTAAGCTTCCAAGCTCTTTTGGAGAACCTTACTTCTCTTTCAGGGTGTTAATACCCTCACGATCTTCCTTTCTCAAAGAATTTCCGGAATCAGGCGAGAAGGAATCCTTAGGCAGAAGACTCGAAGACTCAATCAATCGCATCGTCAACGGAACAAAGTGGTCGCGCACTGACCAGACTTCCACCGGCATACTTTCCCAGAAACTCTAAGAGAAAAGAGTTCTTGTAATTTTTTATTCTTTTAATCAATTCCTTGTAATTCTCTTCATTTTTGTAAAGTTTTCTCACATTTCAATTCAATGAAAAACAGGGTCGGTCGACCGAGGGATGTTGGTCGACCGGGCGATCGACTGACTAGCACTCCCCAACTCCCTGTTAACTATCAGAGTTGGGGTCGGTTGACTGGGTCTTCGACTGACTGTGTACGAACAGTTGCGAACATGGTCGACCGCGTCGACCAACCTGATGCCTCATCCCTTTTCTTGGTTTCTCTCCTCTCACTCTCTTCTCTCACTCACACATCTTTTGACATGAGTTAAAAAAAAAAAAACTCTATGTTCTAGTTTTTTATCCTCTCTCTATACATGGGGTGCATCTGCAATTATGAATCATAAAGAAAAATGAGTTTTTCCAATCGATTGTGAGAAAAAAAGTATGCGGAGCCTTCAAGGTGTTGAGTTCTTATTTTCACTACGTGTACGGCGACATATCAAACTCTATTTGGCAAAGAGAAGAAAGGTGCAAAAGTTGGACATTGTATGTGTCAATCATGCCACCAACTTCAGCAGGGTTTGAATGTGTTTCTTGAATGAACATTGTAATAAATCTTTGAATTAGCTTGATCACTCGTAGTTTCAGTAAAAATGGTTTATCGTTGGGCTGGAGTCCTACTTTTTAATTGGCAATAGGCTAAAAGGGTTTTTCATGGGTCGAGAGTGTAGTGTAGGGTTTGTCAATTTAACAAAATATCACCTTATATTTGATCAGATTCAACAACATCCACTAGCTACAAATTAGTAGAATTCACTTAGAGATTCAACAAACTCGTGAACAAAGTTAGGGTTTAGCAAAAGACTCAAATATACTCTTTTCTCATATTCAGATCCAAATAATCATATCCAACTTTAACGATCAAAATCCAAAAATTCCGATTGGCCTTCGGTACCAGGCCATCATATAATGGAGCTCAATGGCCTACTCTTACAATCCGATCAATGTCTGCAGGGGGCTCTCCTAACCTGTAATTAGATGGTGGGAGGAGAAATAGAAAGAAAAGAAAATAAAATAAAAGGAAACTAGTTTAGAAATTTCTCATCAATGGCAGGGAAAGTTTATTGTGGTGTTTGGGGTATTTCAGTAGGTGCAAGTACCTTGAAGATTCTAAAGATTGTGACTCATCTTGCTACATGGATTGGATGGACCATCTGCTTGCACATCAACTAGGACTCGTTTGACAAAGGGTGAGTGGGAGTCTTTAACCATTTTCTTAGCTAGCTAACCAAGGAATCAGTTGATGTGATGGTCTTGAGACTGGACGCAAATTGACAAGCAAGTGAAATTAGGCTTGATCCTTGGTCCAATCAACCACAAGAAAGTGAGGGGCCTTGACTGTTGAAAGATTACTCACCATCTCCAGGCTGTTTCCATCTCCAAGCTGTTTCCAGCCTGCGGAGCCGCAGCTCCGATGAGAGTTCTAATGTACAAGTTACACACTTTCTTTGAGGGCTACATTTTTTTTTAACATAAAAACATACTCAAAAAGAGTGATATGTGAAACCTGATTTAATACATAACTTTTCTTATCTTTAAGAAAAAAGTACCTTTCTGTTCTTAATTTCTCCAGGTACTTGCGTGTGCACAGTCTTATATATTTCTAAGAGACAGAAAGTTATCGTACTTGTTTAAGATTGTTCTCATTAAATTTTTTTTAATGAAACGAAAGTGTCCACTTTGATTTACCGTTTCTTCTAAAAAAGAAATAGCAGAGCTTACATATTGTTTTTTTGAGTCTCGTAGACAAAAAAGAAAGAAGATCTTTTTTGCTTGTGATGACAAGGCAGCTCAAAAAGGTGAAACTTATCGGTTCTCTTTCCTTTTCATTTCATCTTTGACGCGCGGGCTTGAGTTGGCCAAGTAGGGTAGCGTTCCCCCCACTAACTTAAATAGCTTTTTTTTTTAAATTAATTCACAAAAATAATCCACTCAACATTCTTCGTGATCGAACATACTTTCGTCTCTTCTTCAAAACTTGAAACCAAAAAATCACACATACACAATGGAAACAAGCTTACGGCCTTTAGGACTCTTGAAGGAAGATAATTAAAGGAAACATGTATATATTTTCTACACATAAAGGAAACATGTACGTATTTTCTATGCATGAAGGAAACTCGTTAAAGGAAACACGTATATATTTTCTACATGTGAAGGAAACATATACATATTTTCTATGCTATGCATGGAGGAAACTAATTAAAGGAAACACGCATATATTTTCTTCACATGGAGGAAACACGTACATATTTTCTATGCATGAAGTAACTAACAAACTAAACTAACATGCGCATATCTGTACGAGAGGATTGCGAGGAATCTCGTCTCGGCTCGGTTGCAATCTTCTCTACAAATCATCCGTAATAACATCGAAAAACTGAGCAACCACTTTCCTCACCTCCCCCTCACAAGCCTCCACCTTCATCTCCAACCCCTCAATCAACTCCTCCACCACCCCAACCTTCCCCTTCACCTCATCCGCCGCCATCTCCACCGCCGCCACCTCCTCCTCCCCGCGCTCCACTGCAAACACCGCATCCCCCTTGATCGACCCGGTCCTGATCTCCAGTCTCCTCACCATTGCCCGGACGCTCTCCATCTCATGCCCCCAACCTCCCCCTTCATCATCATCAGCACGACCTCCTTTTCCCCCTCCAGCGCCGCCACCCGGTCAGCCCAGACCGAGTCGACCCACTGGTCGGCCGTCTTGATCGCCGTCCCCCCTGCAGCCACCGCCACGGCAGCCAGCGGCGGTGCAGCCATTGCTGCAAGAACAACTGATAAAATCAGCAGCGACACGAAGACTGCGTTGGCCATCACCTTCCACACCTTCTTCCATCTCTTGGTCGCACACGTCTTCGCTCTGAGCCCCTCCTTCTTTGATTTCAATTCTTGAACGATCGATCTCTGATTTTCGCACAACGAGGCGAATTCGCCGTTGAGGAGGACGGCGAAAGGGTCCCCAGCCTCCTTGAACTCCCTCAGCTTGGAGAGAGTCTGCGAGTAGTTCCTGAAGCTCTTGTGTTGCTCTTTCTCGTAGCAATTGAGAGCTTGGAGGATGATGGCTTGTCTGTTTCGGGCCCTCGAAAGGGCGAGCTTGACAGAGGCGAGGATGTTCATGGTTGAGACAGCGATCTTTAGGTGCTCCGTTGACAAGAAGAGGAGGGTTTGGTTGTTGAGGACTAGTTTTTTCAGAGTTGGAAGGGTGTTGAACGATCGGAACTCCGGCATGAAACGGCAGGCCGCCTCACAGGCGGAGGTGAGCTCGGCCGTGTAATTGGCCGTCTTCTTGCTGTCGCTGGCGATAACACCGGTACCGCCAAGGTTACTGCAGTTGCACCCCATCCTACGTTGATGGTGATCAGCTCAAAGAATTACCCTATGATTATGATTTATATAGAAGTCAGAAGGGAGGAAGAGAGCTCTCAATTTCCTCTCATACAGCTTTGATGCATGACAAGCGTGCATAAATACGTGGCTCGAACCTACGGGCCGGCCGGTTTCTCGTGTTTGCTGAGTTGTGGGTGTGGAAGGAATAATGGAATTAGGGTTTGAATTTTGTTTCTTGAGATGAAGTGATGGTCTTCGAAGGGTTGGGCTCAGAGTTTTGGTCACAAGCGTAACTTCCATGCAAGAGCAAGGAAAGTTTTGGCCTTGGGAGGGGAGAGAATTTGTAAGCGTACTTACAGTGAAGATTCAATAGAAAGGGCTGTGTGTGTGAGACATCGGACAAGCTTGGCTAAAGTGTGAAAGCAAGCGGGTTTATATAGGGGATGTGTACCGGGTTGAACATGAACCCAATTGGCAAACAAAGTGATCAGGGCAAGTCAAGTTTGAGACACTGACCATGAACCCAAGTGGGCAAGTGTGTGACTTGACCCCAATATGCTACCAAGTGAGAGCTAGTGAAGTGCGTGACTGACTGGGCTCTCAAGTCTGAACCCTAATTGGCTGAAAACTAACTAGTGAGAGCGAGCTAAGGTGAAGTGTCTAATTTGATGAAAGGCCAAAGTGGGCAACAAGGGGCCACGAGGGCTTAAGCGGGGTCCAACATCTGACAAATAATTGTACCTTGAGTTGGGGAATGTGTAGCTTGACCATGCACAAATATTCAATATAAGAGGTTGGTTAGTGAAGTGTGTGACTTTACTATAGACCCAATTAGCATACAGTGAGGGTTAGCAAACTAAAGATTTGGGACTCTTTGAGTCACTTGACTAGGGAGCTCGACAAAGCATTGTCTCATTAAACTATAGGGTTAGATTTGATCTTGACTTGATTCTAGGCTAGTTCATCATGCTAGCAGGAAACTCTCATCTCTTGGTTTCGTCTAACCTAATTTTATATGGAAGATGTTATAACTTTGATAATGAAATTCAAATATTAGAGCTTGGCTGATGTAAATCTTTGTATGTGTACATGCGCACGAGTGAAAGCAGGTTAGCCTACCGTTAGCAATTCTTCCTTTAATGGGAGAGGTGTTAGGTTTAATACTCACTGTTGTCGACTAAAAAGCTGGGCTTGAATAATTATTGTGGGATGTGTGAGTATTTACCTTACCAAAAAATTAAAAAAAAATGTATCTGTACTTGTTGAGATGTATATTAGTGTGTATATAACGAGTATATTTCAAAGTTGAATTTTTTGCTGGACTGTGAAAGTATATGAGCAATTGTGAATTGGATGGTTTGCCTTTTAAACCAGACCGATTAGCATTCTTTATGCTACCAACTTCACTCACGTGTTCCGTAGTAGGATTGATTAGACTTAATAAGAATTGCAAGAGATTGATAATCTAAGAGTTTAAATTGATAGTTCCATTAAAATTTGATTCTCTACACCGAATTTTTATCAAAGATCAAATTTGTAGCTATGATATCGAGAGTGATATTGAGCTATTAATTTTATCAAAACCGAGTGAAAGCGAGATTTTCTCTCGTAAGTCTGTCATAAAAAATGTTCATTTGTTCGTCTTCATCCGTGCGAGAGAGAAAACAGTGCCCGCTTGTTGTCACTGTCGCCCACATCTCTACCCCCACTCTTCCTTCTTCCTCCTCCTCCTCCTTTCAACCTCCCTCTTCTCTCTCCCCCTGATCGGTTTCCATCACCGCCCGTGTGCTAGTTTTTTATCCATCCATAAAATGTACGTCTTCATATTACTCGGGCTGGGCTGGGCTGGGCCGGGCCGGGCCAAAAGGCATAGAGCCGCATCCGGCCCCGCCCGCTTTTACAGCATGATCCACTTTAATGGAGGCGGATCTGGGTACCGTCGACGACCCGATTAATCATGCAAAACAAAATTACTCTATATGCAGTTTGTTTAAAGTCAAGGGGTTTATCTGCAAAATAAAATCCCTCAGCGCAAGACTCTTTTTTCCCTCTACCGCTCTGATCTCAACAAAAAAAATCCACAGAAAATAGCGAAAAATTAAGAGAAATGGCGTGCAATGAGCTTGGGATTTCGAGCCCTCTCTCCTCAAATCTCCATTTCCATTTCTTCATCATCCTCCTCTTCTTCTTCTTCTCTCTGTCCGAGGAGAGCGGCGACGAGCTGCAGCAGTATCCGAGCAAAGGCGGCGGCGGCCCTCCGATGCCGCCACTAAACCCTAAAGATCCCTTCTTGACGAATCTCGCCTCCATTGCTGCCGCCAATCCCGATCTAGTCGCCATCCCGCCTTCGAACTCGGAGATTCCTCCGTTTCTCGACCTATTCGATAGCCCCAAACTCACGGCCATGCCTGCCCAGGTTAGTGATTTTTTTTTTGAAGAGAAAAAGTCGGGAGCTTTGCTTTAAATTCGTAGGTTTTAGGCTTGTTTACATTATGGGTATCTCTTGTTTTTGCTTAATCTGTTGTTGTAATAGATTTCTTTTGGGGGGAAAGGATGGAGCTTTTGTTGAAATTTCTTAGGTTTGAGTTTGTTCAAGTTAAATTGTTGTTGTGATATTGGCGCGTTTAATAATAATTCTGCTGCCAATGCTTTTTAAGTAAGTAATTGAAATTCTCTGTTCAACTTCGCAGCATTTGATAAGTCTCTATGCTGCAAAACGATGGTTTGTCTTCAAAGATATCTCTATTTGTTCACAAACAATATCTCTAACTACGGATATTAAGTAGATTTGTGATGATATGTGTGAGTGGATTCCAATTGCAAATTTTCACTTAGATAGTTGTCTTATTTCAAGGGAACAGCTCTTAAATGTCTATTGGTTACCTCATTCAGGTGGAGCGATCTGTTTCCTACAATGAGCACAGTGCCATCATTATCTACATTGGCATGCCAATAAGTTTTTCTACCTAGCTCAGTATTCAGTTTCACAAGGTTTTCCTCATTAGAACATTAATTTGATTCCAGAGTTCATTGAAACTAGAAGGTCCCAAATTACTGAGTAAGGGAAGAATAAACATTCATTGTTATTCTTCACCTGAAAGGGATAAAGAGTGCAACTACTGAAAAATGCAGCTAAGAATGGTTGGAATTACAATTTTCTTTGGTACAACAAAGGAATGTAGGACAACTTGTACTTTATGGGTTTTTACTTTTATAATTGTAGCAATCTATTGTTCGTTTAGAGAGTTTAGAGAGAGTTTCTGATGTGAAACGGAAAACCTTGTGGTGTGGTATATCAGTGATAAACATGAATTAGCAACGTCTCACCAAAATTTATAATCTTATGTAGGAAATCACTTAAAACTAGCAGTGTCAATGGTTTTTAACAATCAGTGCATGCACAGTTTAGATATTCTAAACTTGAAAAAGTAAATACAATGTTCAGATATCACGAGACAGTCCTATTCGCAATATTCAGATCATTATTAACAAGCACAAACAGAATAACACGCACTCGCATTAATAGTGGACAACATATTAATATGATAAAACTTTAGATAATGAATAGGGATGTGATCCAACAATAATCTGACTGATAAAATAGAACTTACCTATTGAGAAGCTCGTTCTCAAGATTTTGAGGCTCTACTAATTGATGCTTATGTTGTTGAACTGGCACTTGACTGTACTGCTGTTATAATTGATATTGATGTTGTTGCTGCTATTGTTGTTGCAGTGCAGTAGGAATGAACATTGGGACCATTGTTGTGGGGCTGCCAGATTGATGTTGCAGGAAAAGTAATCGATCAGAGGAAGAGGAAGGGAGGCGCTCGAACACAGCTTGGACTAGGCAGTTGATGTTCAGCCCACAAGGAACATGTGTGGAAGTCGGCAAGTCATGGGAGGACGTCGCGGTTGAGTGCAAGGAAGAGGATGAAAGGGGCGCTAGAACCTGGGCTTGGATGAGGAGGCGTGGGGCCTCGACTGAAGGCAATTGAGGACTAGCGGCGACAATCAGAGCAAGAAGAACTCGGCAGCGGCGTGGTGAAGTGATCAGGCTGCAAGTTGTCGTCATGTTGGTGGTGACTTCGTCGGCGGCGCTCGCATGTGGAGGAAGGTGGAGGAAGACGAGGGTGTTGGGTTCAGTTGTGTGGGTGCAGGGGAAGAGAGACGTGATGGGGAGAACAGCAGTAACGGGTTAGGTTTTTCTTTTGTTTTGATTTTGTTAATATTTTGATCGGCTGTGAATGGATTGGATTGGAATGGAAGAGGAAGCAGAACAAGGGGAGAAAAGTAGGAGAGAGGAAAAAACTTGCAGCAGGTGGGGGTGGGGGGTTTTGTCGGGATTTTTTTTTTTGTAAATTAATCTCTGTCTCTCTTGTTTTTGTATTTTTCTGTTGTGAAGATTTGAGAACTGGGAATAAGAGGAAGGGGATAGCTAGGATTAAAATTTCATACTCCAAATCCTATCTAGCTGAGTTTCATTCCAAGCTTACAAAGATTTTATTTTGAAAATACTCAATTTTTTTTATTAATCAAACTTTATTATTTTTTTTCTAATACAATATCTTGCTTTCAATAAGCCTACATACGCTTGACTTTTTCCTACACAGATGGGACTAAAAAGAATACAAGGAACAAAAAATAAAGAACCAACTCAACTCAATTTACTAAAAAAAATAAATATAGACTTTAAGTAAAATAGACCGGTCCGTTGCGCCTCATATGTACTGGATGCCCGCATCAGTTTCTCCACGCTACACAAGAAATATTATCCTAATTTTTGCTTCTTTTCTCGCTAAAGAAATGGGTTATCAACCTAGGTTTTCTCTAAGCAAAATATGGTAGCATGATACATGATAACTAGATTTGATTTTTAATGAAGAAAATTTATCAAGCATCTACATGTGTTAATCATCTCTTCTAGGGGATGCAAGTACGGAATGTTGGATTATCTTGCTTTTAGAAGACTATAATTCTCTTTGTTGCATAATAAATTCCTCCACCTTGCCACTTGTAACTTGTACCAAACTTCTTAGTATTGAAAGGAAGCATTCCTGAATATCTCCTCTTTTAAAATAAATTCTCCTCAATGCTTGCTTTTAGCTATATAATATTAATGTATTGAACCTACCTAATAGTGGACCCCTAATTAAATAACACTAAAATCTGCAATTAATTTTTCCGAGTCCCTGAACCCCTTTCTAATGCTTAATGTAGATTATGAAACCATATTATGAAGTTTACACTGGTTACTTACTTCATTATCAATCTCTCTCCCTTCACCCTATTTCATTTGCCCAACCTGTCTAGGTTAATCAACATCCCTCCTGATTCTCCTACCAGAGCATCCATACTCATAACTCTTTGCATATGATGATGAATATCTATTTAGTATCACTGGTCTTTCTCATGGCCTTGGCTACTGAGGCGATACAAAATGCAAAACAATCTTGCAGCACAATAACAACAACTAACAACTCTACCAGTGCACCGTTCACTACCTGTCCCAAGTCAGAATAGAGGAAGAGGGTTATGATAGGCCTGTGACAGCTAACGTAAAATATTGTCACATACTATGAACATGAACCAAGAACTAATCTTGCAGCACAAGTGAATGCAAAACAATCTTACAGCACAAGTGAATGGCTATTTAAGATTATGCACAATGTGAAAAGTTTGGTTCTATTTCTATCTTTCGGTATGTGGTTGATATCTGCGTGCACGTCCTTTGTTATAAAGTAGGAATTGTGTTAAAAGTATCTTGGTAAAGGTTTAAAGTTCTTAGTGAGGAAACAACAATGATCAATGATTGACATTCATAAAATTTTAGCAGTAATGTCATAAAACAAACGGGAGGTTGGTTTCTTAGCCATTAGCGTGCATGTTCGTGTGAGTTCCTGTGCATTCTCATATAATGCATGAAACTGTCTTGTGTAAGTTTTTGGAGGCAAAGTAAGGAACACCGTCGCCTTCTAATCATCTTATCATGTAGCTAAAAAGGATATTATTTTGATAGTCTCCTTTTCAATATATGCTATTGTTCTAGAGCTTGCAGTCTAATTGTGCTTTATATCAATTCTACAGGAACAACTCGTGATGAAGACGATGGTGAAACTGTAAGTAGAATGTGGCTTATATCATTTCCCTTTTGTTCTTGAAATTAGATTGCAATTAGTTTCACTTTGCTAAAAGCATTGCATATTAACTGTGTTCATATATGAACTTCATGATGGTTTTTTGTGCTTTAAATGATTTAGCTGAGCATTATGCCCCTTGATACTTAAGCTTTCCAGTATCCACACTTTATTTGAGTTTGATATAAATGCTTGGTTTGTTCATACTGTATGACACTAAGTCAGGTTCATTTACAACGTCAATGAAAAAAGCCCATACTCCTCTAAATTATCATATGGGATTGCAACTATTGCCTGTGTGTAAATTTTTGTTTCATCAGTTTGTCCACTAGCTCAATTTGCAGAATTGTTTCATAGTAAAAAAAAATGAAATGTGTGTTTGGGAGTGTATAGCCAGAGAGTTGGTTGCAATGGAAATAACATAAGGAGCCTTAAAGTCGCTAAATTGCATCAAGATGTTTTTCATTAGACTCGTCGATATGTGATTTGGAGTTCAATGTATGGATGTGGATGAGCATGTCAGTGTTCGTTCTGTGTTCTTTGTGCAGTGTAGTTCTAGTAGTTTTGGTCTTCATGGAAGATGATTTTTATTCGGCCTCTCTCATTTGAAGACAAGAGCCCTTTCATTCCAGACTCAAGAAAACTCTCACTAGTTATTTTCAGATGTTAAATAAACATCCGAAGCCTAATGGATAGCAGTAAACATTATTGTGTTTTATTTATTTTATTTTTGGTCATGTTTACTCTGCTTTTACAAAAAAACTGAAAGAATGGTGACAGAGTTGAAACTCAAGTTCATATCATCTTCTCACTGGTATAGAATGAATAGGTATTGCTTTGCAGAAATCTTGTGGCTGATGCAGTAAATGTGGATAAAGAAATAGATAGTACTAAATGATGTCATGTTACTTCCTCCTTTTCAAAGTAAGATCAACATGTGTTCTGCTAGCTGCTGGTGAATGTGAGCAGGTAGAATCTTCGTCTCAGGTAACATTGTTAATTTGTTGATGCTGATTTCAGTGTGCTGAGTCTGCTCCATTGGTATCTGCCTCTTTATTTTCTGTGGCATTCAAATTCTAGTACCATTGCACATATGAACTTGCACTTGCTGTTACATTGACCTGCTTACATTTTGATGCAACGTGGTGAAATTACTTATGAGCTGATGAACATGGACCTCAACTTGAGAATTATGGTGTAGTGGTGGTAGGGAGCACAAAGAATTTGGATACAAGGTTTCTTCTTCTAGTTGTTTTTGTTTACAATCTTTTATTTATTTGCTTATAATCATCAAATTGGAACTTTAACAGCTGAAACTGAAATCGAAATTTTGAAACCGGGTTCTTTTAACGTTGAAGTGCTAAGAAAGATGCGGGGTTATATCGCGTGCATGGTTTATTTAAGTGGAGCCAACAGATGAGTTCTTGTAAATAAATCTGAAACAATGATTTGTGAAAAGTTCATACTTTTCCTGTTTGGGTTGAAGAGAAGGGACACATGAAAACTTGCAATCTCTCATTTGAAACAAAAATGGATACTAGAAAAGTGATGGTATCGTCTTTTCCGCCTATTGAGGCCTGGGAGACAAGATGGCAACGCCAATTGTAAGCTGAAGGCATAGCCTGGTCTTAGCATTACCTTGGCCAGTGATGTTTATGTAGCACTTTATTTTCCTAGTTTTACGACTCTTCTAATATTCTCATTTCAACTCCATTTCTCTTGATTGACTGCACTCACTTAGTTTTCAAACATTATTAATTACATGCCGTAGTCATATTATTGTATTAGATAATCTTTCTTTAAGTTGCCAGACACATATTTATCATATAGAGAACTCCACAAGTGTTTCTAAATCAGCCATATCACCCTGCAATTGTCCTGTAAGGAATTCCTTTATTTCTTTGTCCAATAGATTCAAGATAACAGAATTGTGAATTTGGTCGACCATAAATTTTGACATGCCCCATTTTCAAGTCCAGTGGCATTGGGATTGCATTTTACTTTGCCAAAATTCTTTTCTCCAACTTCTAGTTTTGCATCTATCCTAATTCTCATATTATTTGGTTGGTACCATCATATGTAAAGAAGACCCCATGGTGATTCTTCAATTTTAATGAGCATAATAGAAAATTTGCTCCGATAACTTCCTTTATATCAGTGGCCACCAAATCTCTTCTCATAGTAGTTGGTACTCTTATCGTATTGAGTTGAGATCAGATTAGAAGGTGTCTAAGATATGGCAAATCTTTCAAGATTAATTGTTCTCCTTGGTCAGCCCCATTTGATGGTAAAAGACTTAAATGATGGTGATAGAGGTGGTGGTGGTGGTTTGTCTAGTTAAATTAGATTTATAGAAACATCCTCTTGTTTCTCGCTGGTTAGCATCGTATTAGGGAATGCTTTAATTTTAGAAATTACAAACAATTTCACCGTTGTGTGCACTTTCATCTAATGATACTTCAGCAAATAAGGACTTCATCTTGAAGCTAGGCACATCAGTTATGTGGTTCAAGAAAATAATTCTAGTCACAATATCATCCATTGACCTTAACCTTAAAGACTTATCACGTCCTTTTGCAATGCTTTCAGGGTATATATTTCTCATTTTTTTTCCCCTTTAGATCCCCTGCGCAATATGCTCCATAACATCAAATTTCAACGAAAATCTGATTACATAGTTTATTGATCTGTGGAGACAGTATCAATGTCTTTATTGTGTTCGAAAGCTTGTAAAATTAGACAGAGCTGCCGATAGCCAACATATTTTATTTAATTTTACAACTGGGATAAGGATATAAAAAGTGGATTTAAATGAATTCTGAGCATCTTTGTAGAGAATTTTTTGAAAGAAGGAAAATCCAAGATGTTTTTGTCATGTGCATGCAGAGAATAATTGCATTGGTTTTTTCATTGTTGAGTCCTTTTCATCAGGTCCTTACTGTTTCTTAATTTCTTGTTGCCCTATGAGAATAATTTGGTTGTAACCATGGAAAACTATCAAAACTTTCTTTTCTTGCCTAAATTTACTATGCACATGAATTGTTACTAACTGTATTATTATCGACAAAATAAGCTATTGTTGGCCCTTTGCCTCTCTTTATAAGAAGGGACTATAGGCTGAGTCTCTACAGGAGGAAAAGAATCCTATGAAGACAAATCAAAAGAAAGCGCTTGCACTGGCACGCGAACTTTCCCCTTTCTTGTTTCTTTTTATCAGGCATAGTTCCTCCATGCTGTTTCTTTGCCTCAGTTAAAAAGTTCAGAGAGATCATTCTCAGAATATGGAATATGGATCCAAAAGGTACAGGTTTGAAGTAAAGTTCACAACTTGATTGTGTTTTTCAAATGGGTTTTTAAAATAAGTTCATCACATACTTCAAAAAAAGAAGGTTCCCAATCATACTAAATACAGGACAAAGGAGCCGTCCATCTTGCTGCATCTCATTTTTAAAATGATAACTTGTCTAGAGCCAACAAAAAGGGGAGGAAAAAAACCTAAACTATGAATGAATTGATCTTCCCAATTACTTAACAATTAATTAATAACTTGCTCTAGAGCCAACAAAAGTTAGGGATGAATTTAATTTTGTATTTTGCTTTGTGCTTGATGACTGCAGGAATGTAATCAAATGGCCCTGTGCTCACATGCTAATAAATTAATTGAGAGAGGACAATAGACCAAAGTTTTATTCATGAACAAAAAAAAC
This sequence comes from Agave tequilana, assembly GCA_038442645.1. NCBI lineage: Eukaryota > Viridiplantae > Streptophyta > Magnoliopsida > Asparagales > Asparagaceae > Agave > Agave tequilana. The sequence continues at coordinate 242,616 of JAVJIF010031097.1, forward strand.
TTTAGGCCAAATATTTCCAACGCTCAGTATACAATCTACAGAACTAATGCAAACGGAGTCCTTAAGATCAAACTAATGCCCATATGTATGCCCATATTGCAATGTGCCATTTTTTTTCAGTTTTACAGAGGGAGGTTCACAGACCAGGGAAATTTCATAATCCTAGAGATAAGACTCCTAAAAGTTCAAAAATAATTTTAAAAGATTAGAATATCAAAGACAAATGGGATTTGTGGGATTTTTCGAGCCACCAATTGTTGAGAAATTGATTTCTTCCGAATAGCAAGAACAGTTTCCTCCAAACGAAACATACCATCAATATAAGTTTTACATTGACCAAAGAAGAGGAAATATGCATCTTAGAATAGTGAGCACAGTTATGGGTAAGAATTAAAGAGCTCCATATATGTTACATCTGATCACAGAGGAAACTAGTAGAAGAAGAAATCAAAAAACAATGATCATGAACTGAAAGTCTTGAAGAAAACAAATGTTACCGTAAATATCAAAATAGTACATAAACAATGTTTGAGGCAATCATTTGCTTGAGTTCTATGTTTTCAATAAATTCATTGTAGTATGACTATTAGTACGACAAGGGATTCATTCCCAGAGAGATGATGACCAAATGGAAGCAATCAAATGGCAGAGATATGCAAAGGTAATACATAAGCATGAAATATGTCAAGAATGTAAAACTTTGGTGCCCTTCTCACTTATGCACCTAGTGTAATTCAACTCTAGAACATTATCGACCCAACAAACTGATTGACGAAACATGGCAGTTCAAAATCAAAATAGGAATACATTATTGAAATATAATAAAGACATGAAAACTTAAAACCACGCTCAACTTCAAGACGCTCGCTCTAGATCCGATATCCTCCCACAATCTAACTAATGACAGCAAGGAAAGGTAAAAATCTAGTGACCCATGTCTGACTCACCAGGCCAGATGCTCCTGAAGACAGAGAGAGCGACTGGAATGATCCCAACAAGCGCGAGCTGAAGCTGCTCCGAGGTGCTTGTCCTGACTGTGATCTGCCCGCTGAGCTTGTTGTTCAGCCCAACACGAACTGAAACCTTCGAGTTCCTCCCAATGTTCACCTGAGACTGCAAATTAGCCCCCAAAGCCAAGTCACCCCGCCACTTCATCAGCGACAGTCCCAATGTGGAGAGAGCCTGGCCAATCGGATAATCCTTCTCTCTAAGACGTGCCTCCAAGTTGGCTCCATATGCCACATCACCCTGGGCTCGGACCGCACCTGTGCTTGCTACTAGGCCCACCCGTTTTCCGATCATGAGCTGGTCCTCAACCTTCAGTCCAGTCGCCACAGTCTCACCCAAGAAAGTTACAGAGATTCCAGCAGCCGTCTTGTTCTTCTTCAAATTCTTGAACTTGGTCTCACTACGGAGAATGTAAGCAAGCTGCTTCCCGACAGACTGGATGTCAAAGCCAGCAAGAGTCGAACAATTTTCCCCATGCTTGGCTGAAACTGAGGAATCCAGATGAATGTTGAAATCCTTTTTATCCTTTGTGATCTGAACCGCAACTGCTGCAGGAAACCGGTTGGCAATAGCAAGGCTCTCCTCGAGGCTAACACCATCGTAGCCACAATCATGATCCCAACCGTGTGTATCCAGTACTGGCCTTGTCAGAAGCTGTGAAGTTGGCTCCAAGAAACGGTACCGATAGGTTGGAACATCACAGTCAAAAGAAGGTGGCAACACCATATCAGGTAAAGGAACCGGAACAGCTGCAGGTGCACCATCCTGATCGTAATCTTCACCCATGTCGCCATAAGGTGAATCATCCCTGCCACTTTTCCCTTTCTTCTTCATCTCCTTCAGCCTCCTAACCTCCTCCTTAAACTGTTTCTTCTGAAGAAGTTTGACTCGATAATCATACTCATCAAAGTAGGCTCTCTTTTGCTCCTTAGTGAGCTTGGCAAGCTGAGATTTCTTCAGAGGCTTGAAGGGTGGAAGCTGATCATACTCATCCTCCTCTTCATCTTCTGCATCAGAAAAGTCGTCCAGGTCTATGTCAGAATCGCCATTGTCGCCACCCTGATCGCTGGAAAGTTTCGGATGAGGCCTAGACTGCAGTAGTGTTGACAACAAGTAAGGCAATGGTGGGGATCTGAGGCGGAATCCTAAGAGCTTTCCAGGGGAAGGATCTTGAAGCTTCAAAAGGGAATTAGCCTCTGATAGAATCTTTGAGGAGTAGCATAATAGCAACATCTGAGGTCTCCAGCTAAGGCCATTAGGAAGCACCCTTTCACCTTCTCTGTTCCTCCTACAAGAAGGATGGTTTTCAACAAGAGCCACAGGGTTCATCAGCCTCATGTCACCAGCCGCCTGCCGGATGGAGTGTTGAACAATGTGAGATCTCTGAGCTATGAACACCTCATAGCTCAAGGGAGAACCATGGGGCCCCTCAGGTGGGGCAGAAGCAGCATGAGTGAGAGCAACTATGGCATTAAACCAAATAGACGAACCCAAGGCACTAGTAATCGACCTTAGCAGTGGCAAATCATTGAAGTCTCGAGTCTGGGTATCAAGCCGATCCACATAGAGAACAATATCAGGAGGGCATTTCTTAGTATACTTCTTTATGGATGATAAGATTCTCCTATTTGTTGCTTGGTCCATCACTGACGATTTAAGCCCAGGGGTATCTATAACTCGAATTTTAACCCCATCCACGACACCAGAAATCTCTCTCACCGAAGTTGTTGCAGTTTGGAAAGCATCAGTTTGAGACTTTTCTTCACCAAAAATGGAATTGATTGTCGCGCTTTTGCCCACCCCAGTCTTTCCAAGGACTAGAATATTACAAGAGAAGTTCAAATCCTCCTCTCCCTTGGCTTCAAGCTGAATGGCCTTCTTCTTAGCAGTCTCAATACTGAAAGCCCGACTCATTTGCCTCCCTCTTCTGAGCCCTTCAGCAAGACTTAGACGATAAAGAACTTGAGCAGCAACAGTGTCTTCAGGAGTATGTCCCAACCTCATAACGAGGCGGAGAAACTTCACTCTAATGTCCTCAACCTTCTCGTGCAGCTTCCTCTCTTCTTCATCCATTTCATTCTCAGGCTCCCCTGTAACAGCCAGCTCTGAGGGGCTGAAGAGGGTAGGGCGAGCAGACCTTCCAGGAGCTGGCCTCAGAGCCGGGGCAGAGGAACCCAACCCAGCTGGCCTGTCCACAGAGAAAACTCGAGTACCATCTTGAGAAGTAACGGTAATATTTCCATCTGAAGAAGCACCTGTTGCTGCTTTCAACAGAGCAGACAAGGCAGCAGAATCAAATAACTCTTTCCCATCACCCTCATCGTCAGTGTACGCCTCTTCGTCAGAATCCGAAACAATCTGCCCATCCATTGGATGCTGGTAACTGCGAGAACTCTCAAAACTGGCACTTGAAGAACCTTTTTCCATTTCTTTTATAATTTGCTTTGCAGTTTCAGAGCTATCCAATATCGCAACCCTAGGCTGCTGATCAGGAACATGGTCATCTTCCTCTTCTTCTGCTGCCTCATCTCGAGCAGGGTTTTCATCATCATCAGCTACATGAGAGCCATCAGCTTCAGGCACTACCTTCTCAGCAGTATCAGAAACCGGCATCATGCTTTCAACAGAGATTTCGCGGGCAGTCCCACACTCCACCGCACCTGAATTTTCGGAGGGTGCAGTTTCTGTCTCCTTGCTTGTAGAATCTTCTGCAGGGGCAGATGGAGGCTCGACATCCTGGCTTGGGTTCGAGCCTCCACCACCATCACTAGGTTTTGTTTCTAAATCGGTCAGAACTTGGTCTGAACTAGACACAGCCTTTTCCTCAGTTTCCTGCCCCAGAGAAATAGCAACATTAACAATCATGCAATCATTCAGTGTCAAGCTTGGCTGTAGAATTCTTTGCAATCTCAAAATAAGAAATAGATCCGAAACTAACATAATTCTCAATTGAATTCAATCTCAAAATACAGGAAATAGATCCTAACCCAACATAATTCTCAATTGTATTCAATGCAAGAGATTCAAATATAAATGAAATTCAATTCAATAGTTTCAAAAGTAGGAACATTTACCAGGTCGGGGCCGGCACCATCAGCAGCACTTGTGTCTTTCTCTGCAGTGTTCGACTCAACTGCCTCCTCGAGGACTTGATTGGTATTAACACTATCAGGAACCTCATCCTTCTCGGCCGCAACAGCATCAGTTTCTTCCTCCTTGGCCTTCGGCTCAGCTGCCTCACCAAAGTCTTGAATGGCATCAAGACTATCAGCAGCTCCACTCTTTTCAGCCGCAACAGCTTCATTTTCTTCTTCCACAGCCTTAGACTCCACTGACCCATCAACATCAGTTTCCTTATGCTCTACAGCAACATCTGTTTCTTCTTCTTCTTCTTCTGCAGCCTTAGACTCCACCACCACGGCATCTACATTTTGGGCATCTATAGCAATGAGTTCAACTTCCACAGGCTTTGAATCCTCCGCTGCCTCTACGAGATTCTTATCAGAACCCACAACATCAAAAACAACCTCGTTCTCTGCCTCCAGAGCAGGCTCTTCGATGGAACCAGTAGCAGCACTTTTCTCCAGTTGGGGCTTCGTCTCCGCCTCCCCCACCTCCTCCCCTTCAACTACAGGGCTTGTTGCTATTAATTCGGATTGCCCATTCCCATCCAAACCCTCATCTTTCTCCTCATCTTGAGGAAGAGGCTCCCCAATCTCCTCACCTCCAGCCTCAACCTCAAATTCAACAGGTTTCAAATCATCGACCTCGTTCTCATCATTTCGCTCATCTCCAGAGAAATCTGCCCCATTCCCCTCAGCTCCAGCCACAATCCCCGTGTCTTTTGACTCTCCCTTCATTTCCACAGCAGAATTCGGCACTTCTGGACTGGACCCACCGCCCAAAACCTCATCTTTTTCATCTCCGCCATTAGAATTCGGCACTTCCTGATTCGACCCACCACTCAAAATCTCAACTTTCCCATCTGGGACATCAGAAACCCCATTCTCATCCGCCGCCGAGCTCTCCACCGCAATCCCCTTTGGTTCAACCGCGCCGGAGCCCCCGCCTTCAGAACCCTCATCGACATCAGGGTCCTCGCTCAAAACGGTATTAGGGTTTCCGTTCTTCCCAACCGGCATGGGTGCCTTCTCGCCGGAATCCTCCGATTCCGACGCCGTCTCGTAGTCCTCTTCGACGACGACGGACGCCGGAGGCTGCGAATGGGACAGGGAGTCGCCGCCGTTCTCTTTGGATGGGGCAAAGGAGACGGGGCTGGAAGCAGCGGTAGCAGCGGTCTCTGAATCCATGGGATTGAAAATGAGGGAGAACGAAGAAAGGGTATCGAGATTGGTGCAAAGATGGGATTTTTTTTTCTTTTAACCTTTAGGGGGTCTGTTTGAGGCTTGGCATAGGGTTTTGTGATTGCTCTTTGGTTTTAGAGAGGAGTTTGGATTGGGTTCTAGGGATAGAGAGAGGGAACTCAGGGAAGCGAGAAGGGGGGCAGAGAACCACACAAAGGAGGAAGGAGAGAGAAAGATAAGACCTTTGGATTTTTACTCTGATTTTTTAAGCACAAATTTGTGAAATTTAAAAATATTTTAAAAAAGGGACTCCTCCTGTAAATAATTAGCAAAACTTCTCACGTTAGCTCTATGTCACATCGGTCAATAGTCGATCTGTAGGTTTAAAACTTTTCTCATGTTATCAAAGCTAGAGATTTATAAGCTGTGTGTGGATCTTCGGTGTTACCAGTATCGAAGTTTTATCCATTGTGTATTAAACTCTGGTACTGGTAATACCGGAGTTCTATAACTTGGTCTCTTTCAGCCATCCTCTCTTCTTCTGCCTCTTTGTATGTGCCTCTCTGTAGCTTATAAAGTCCAGTGTTGGGAAACCCGACCATTTTAACTGGGTGGACAAAACTCCAGTGTTGGCAACACTAGAGATTTTTTGAACCACGAAACGACCGTTGGCCGACGTGGCACAGAGCTAGCATGAGAGAGTCTGTTTCGCTAATTATTTCTGAGAAGAGTCTTTTTAAAAATATTTTTTAAAATAAAATTATTTCAAAACTTTGTCCATTTCTTAACAGAGTGATAAAAGGGTTTTTTTAAAGATTTTAATATTTAATTTCAAGAAAAAACCTTCCCAAAATATAATTACCAAAATCCGGAGTAAACGGGTAAAACTCCAAAGCCCTTATTAAAATTATCAATCCCACGTTGACACTTAACCTCGATTTAAGCAAACAAAACAAAACAAACAAAGCCTCAATTAACAACTTTCTTCAATCTAGCAAAAAAAAAATTATTTAGAACATTATTGTCGTTGTCTCCTCCATCAATCTCCTCCTCTCCTCCCTCTTCTTCGCCCTAGCTCTCTCTCCTCTACCACCGCCTCCTTTACATCTATCACCCTCGATGTCGCTTACAGCTCCACTCACTCCGCAAAGTGCATCCTCCCTTAAACCTCATGTCTCCTCTTACTTATGCTCACCGCCGACTCCCTTTTCAAATCAAACTCCACCCTCAGCATCACAATGTTGTATAGTGTAGCCCTCGGCCTATTCGTCCAAGCCTGGAGCCCAAACACCACCCAGCAACCCACTTCAATAAGAGACGACAAACAAAATTTTTTTTTAAAAAAAAAAGAAGAAGTTTACGTTCGAGTTCACCAAACCTGCATGTAAAATTTAGCGTTGTTACTACAGTTCTACGTCCGAGTTCGTCAACCCGGACTTAAAGATAAGTATCACGGTTGCTCAGCTCCACGCAGGTAAGGGGGAACCGCCCAACGCCTACCGTGGTACCGATATGACATGTTAGAGGTCGATTTTGATAATTAAATTTTTTGGGGGTCTTTTTTTAAAAAAATCGTGATTAAATTGTTGAGATATTATAGGGAATATGGTTTTTAAATTAAACATTTTAGAATATATTTTTTTTAGCAGTTATTATTTTTATTAACAATGGAAAAATTATAATTGTTCACCCAAACAAAACAGTTTTCTGCATTATCTGATTTAGAAGTCTAAGGTTCAAACCTTACATGCATGATATACGTATTGTCTGTACTAAAAAAATGTTAAAAGTTTAAGTTAAAGATATTCTTATTTTCTCTAAATTCTTTAAAAATTTATATATTTCATATCAACTTTGCTCCATGCATATCAAACTTGAACCCAATGCTAGAAAAAGAACTTGTATATATTTTTTGCACTGAATATTTATTTTAATATATTTTGTATATGAGAGAGTAGCATAAATGCATTTCCTTCTCCGTTTTAAATGCAAGAAATCAGAAAGGGTTTTCCCTGCATCTCCACCCACAATAATATTTTAAATTTTGAAAAATGAAAAGATGAAAAAGAAAAAGGGGAAAAGGAAAAGAAACAAAGAGAAAAGAGAAAAGAAAAGGAAGAAAGAACGTTAGCCTCCATAAACCCATTGTGCTAACGACATCTCTATAAACAAATTATACTGATTGTGACCTTTTTCAATGAAAAGGTCACATGCATACATGGTAAGATGATAGGTTTAGTTCTATCTTGGTATCTGTTTTATTTTTATTTCTTTGCTTGCATTGGAAACTGTATGTATAATCACGAAAGCTCATAAATAAAGAATTTGAATCTTCTTCATGGTTAAATTCACGGTCCACTTCTTAAATCACAATCGTTTATTAAAATATAAATGATAGATGGTCTTGTTTAAAAAAGTGAATCTTTTGCTGACCAAAAACAATGGAAAAGATTCAATTTTTAGTTCTGGTATTTTTTTTATGTTTAAATGGACAACCATTTGCAAATCTTTTAGCTTTAAAACACTGTTCTGAAATCTTAATAAACTTAAATTGCTAGAATTGAACTTAATTTAAGCAAAGTTTAGCATGAGGCTTTGTTTTAAAAAAAAATAAAAAAAATTTTACAAAATCCATGAAGAAATTGAACTATTGAGGCAGTTGGTCTTAGGGTTTTCTCTTTGGTACTATCAACCCTCGTGGGCAAACCCTCATGGGCAAGCGAGATTGTAGTATAGTGGTAAATTCTGCAGGGATAAGAAGTTTAAAGTTCAAATCTCGCTCACACTCGGCTATGATCTATATCTTCCAACCTAAAGTAGAGATGTTGGTTCTCTGTTGGTTTGTGGTTGCCCCCATACCATCTCAATGAAAACCCCCACATGCTTCACATAACGAGACGTGATCCTCACCGACCTCCTCCTCCTCCCCTTTAAAACAAATAAATAAAAAACAAACAAATAAATAAGATTTTTCTTTATTTCCATGATCATATTTTGGAGTCACACATATCTGGTGTTGTTTTCATATTTGATACGGTTTTATTTCCTCCTTGAACCATTAAAGTGGGTAACTCGCGGTTTGCGATCTATCTCCTAATAACCAAACTTGTATTCCAATTTTTTTGAAGCTAGTGGTGTAAGTCTATTTGGTTTCGTTCAGCTTTGTAAAGGATCACATTCTTGGCGTAATCAACAACTACAGCGTTATTTTGGGTAAATTGCATAGAAGTTTTTGTTTATAATGTTTTTTTTAGAAAAATCATGTGTTTTATTAAATTCAGAAAAAAAAATTACTTGTGTACTACCGTAGGATTTGATACTAGCTCATGGGATATTTTGATAACCATTATATAGAAATCAAAATGCTTCTATTTTTTTTTTTTTTTACAAGGAGAACTCATTTTCTTTTTCGAATTTAAACAAATTTTCTCAACTCATGCCAAACAAGAGCTTAAAACACACAGATAAAGCTCAAGCTTCTTAATGTTTTCATTTCACAAGCTTTTAGAGTTTTTTGATACAATAAGTTGTAACCGAACTTGAACACGGGACTCCCCAAAGCTCACTCTTTCTCATTTCACAAGCTTTTAGATGCATGTACATGAATCAAGCCTTAAAAACACTACATTTTCATAATAAGAGAGATAAAACATTAAAAAATTATGAATATATACAAAAAATTCTATTTGGTCATGGATCATCATATTTTCACATTCAAGTCATAAGAGATGGAACAGAAGAACTCTCATTTTTAAATCATTTTATTCTCATGTAAAAGTAATTTGGGAATACTTTGTATAGGAAACCAAAAAAATTAGAAAATAATTTTAGTATATATTCTCACAATTAACACAATAATTGACAAAAGGGTTTTTTTTTTTTGAATCCCAATTATATAATATGATGTGTGAATGAGAAAATCTAGAAGATTTTCAATTCTAAGATGTTTAATTAACACCAAATACATTGCTCAAATCTTTTATTGTATATTATGCGAGAAGGTGGGAGGTGCATGGCGGGATGTTATATGGGCAAAAAACCAAAGAAGAAAGAAAACTAAACTGTTCTTCTTGATATTTTGGATTAAAGATATGCTTCTCTTGTTAGCAATTTTCAAAATAATAGATCGATTGTATATAAACTTAAGAGTGAAAGCAATAGATCATACCTCCAGCTATAATAATCAAAACTCAAATTCTTATTGTAATAAAATAAATAACATCAGAATTTTTGGAATTCGTTGGCTAGTCTATCCGAACTTTATATCCATGAAAAAGATGGAATCTCACATATTGTTTTATAGACTAGAGATCCTTATCCTTTTAGAATAAAATTTTTCTCTTGATGTCCTCTTCCCATCAAAAAGGACATACAAATAGGAGTAAGATAGACAGTTGTAACTCCATGAACTGTGTCCAACATTTTAGAAAAAATAATTGTTAGTGGGTTTTTCTTTTAAACTTCTAATGGGTCATAAAACTGAAAAATAGTTATATTTTATCAATAATAAAATAATATCCAGCATTCTCCCACTTGGCCTATAGAATACTTAACATGTATTAAATTAAAATTAATATGAACAAAAAATTTTTTCCTATATCCTTATACTCAAGTAAAGGAGTTTAAATCACACGAATCATGAAGGCAAGTCTTTTAAGATCAAGCGTTACCTTCCATGTATTACAATGTAATTATTGTTGGATTCTGGGATCAATCTGACAACTAATCAATATCACTGAAATATCAGGATCTAATTGGCCAGGTCGGTTAATATCAGGTGGGAGGTTTTCTGTTCAATAGAACGTTCCTTAATTTAAGAACCACCTTTCAATTACCTTCCTTGGTTAAACACCATTTAGACTGGTATAAGTCAGTGTCAATATACTGAATATCAGTATATCCCTTGTATAAAGAAATTAATTCACTTATACAGTACTTGGAGTGAAGTACGCTTAAAGCGAATCTCTTTAAGACAATTACGTCCCCCGCACCGGTGCTAACGGGTTACTGGACGCTGGTCTCCTAAGATACAACACTCCTTCACAGTATTTGGATAGCACTATCAAATCACCGTACGGTCGAACCGTAGTTAACCAGTACCTTCACAAGATTATTGAAGCAGCGGGACTAAGACAAATTTCGGGAGAATATTTGCCTTTACTTTAGAGGAGCACCCACTGTAGAGGAAGAAGGAAGGTAGAAGAATATTCTTCTTCGGAAGTCCCAGATTCAGACAACAATTCTATTAAAGAATCTGTTGAATTTTCTGAGCCCTCTTTCAGAACGAATTTTTGCAGAATCACTTTTGGAAGTCGCTTTGGAAACTGAATTTCCCACTTCCCGTTAGAAGTTACTTCAAGACAGAACTTCACTTCAGTCCCAGTTCAGAACGCAGAGAGAGCCTTAGTTCAGAACGCAGAGAGAGAGAGAGAGTTGAGTGTTAATGTGTCTTAAATTGAGAAAACGGAGCGCTATATATAGCGCTCTGGGAGGGGCAATTTGGTCTGAACCCATCCAACAGTTGCAACGGTTCGGTTCAACTGCCGCAGCCATCCAACCACCTATAGACAGCCGTTGGCGGGGAGGTTCGGATCCGGATAGCGGAGCGGGTATGCTCCGCGCAACCCATACCCGTGAGACCCGGTTCAAAAAGAACCAGGCCGGGTAGGGAACCCGCACCCGGGCCCGTGCCCGAGCCCGGCCCGGCCGGCCGCCAGCGGCGGCGCGCGTGCGCATGTGTGGGCATAGTTTCCTCCCAATCGCGCGCGAAAACTCCAAGTACCCAAAGGGCACGCCCTTTGTTCCCATTTTTCTCTATTTAAACACTACAAACTTCCATCCCATGGCCAATGTGGGACTAAATGCCTGTAGCTACTTTTAGTCCTATTTTGGCTTTGAATTAGGCAATCTTTAGACTTGAATATCTCATTCATTCGAAGTCGGAATTGAACATGTGAATATACCACGTTCATCCCCAATGGAAGGAGAACACACTCCAACCATCATCCAATTGATTCGATCAACGGATCTCGCTGTAATTCAATTCAAAGATTCACATATATTCTTCATATTCCCAACAATCCTCCACAATGAATGAAGATTCAAGGAATTGATACACAAAGAGACTGACTCTATTGTGAAAGATACTTAGAAAAGCAACTGCATCAGGATAGGTGAACTAGGTCTTGAACCTTTCATAGCGAAAACTTTATCGGACTTACTGGCTAATCAGTGAACTAGGTCTTGAACTGTTAGCCGTTAGTGTAAGCCAAGTCAACAAGTTTCACACAGTGACTTTCCAAATCAACTTTGGTTCTCGGTTGTGTCCATTTTGGCCCTGGACATTCTTGGTTTCTGAGAGTATCTTTAGGGAATAACAGCCTCCATAGAAATTCTCAAAGAGCCGACCCAACTCTATACTCACATAGGTGATTGTCTTATTAAGAGTAGTCTACTCTACTCCACTTGTTTAGTAACAAGATATAGGCATCATTAAAAGCGTTAAGCTTATCCTTAATCCACTTGTAGAAAAGTACTTATGTGCACCTTAGGAATGGATTGGAGTCAAGCTTTCAAGTGCTTACTTGCTGAGTCAATCATAACTAGTTTTTCCTCTTGAACTTAGTTCGTGGGATCTCCAGTCGCTAAGTGAGGTTTCCATTAAGCTGACTCGATAAGGTTAGGCTTTTAGACCCATTCCCCTCGATGCGCAGTTTATACGCTCTTCACTTAAACCTTTAGTAAGCGGATCCGCTACATTATCTTTTGGCGAGACAAAGTCAATAGAGATAATTCCATTTGAGAGCAACTGCTTCACAGTATTATGTCTACGACGAATATGTCTAGACTTACCGTTGTATATAACATTTTGTACCCTAGATATAGCTGCTTGATTATTACAGTGTATGCATATAGCGGGCACTGGCTTTTGCCATAATGGTTATCTTCCAAAAATTATCGAAGCCATTATGCTTCTTCTCCGGCCTTATCTAAAGCTATGAATTCCGATTTCATAGTGGAACGGGCAATACATGTTTGCTTGGAAGATTTTCAGGATACCGCTGCTCCTCCTAGAGTAAATACGTATCCGCTAGTTGATTTTGATTCCTCAGAATCTGCAATCCAATTAGCATCACTGTATCCTTTAAGTACAGGTGGATATTGTCTATATCTCAAGGCATATCCCTTGGTATGTGATACGTAACCCAATATCGTAGTAGAGCAGTCCAATGTTGATCACTAGGATTGCTAGTGTATCTGCTTAACTTGCTTACAGCGTAAGCAATATCGGGTCTAGTGCAATTCATCAAATACATTAGACTTCTGATAAACTGAGAATACTCCAACTGGCGTATTCCGGTTCCTGTATTCTTATGAAGGTGCATGTGTGAGAGAAAAGGATTAGTATTCTCTTTTATCCCATGATCCTTGAATCTTTCTATCATCTTCTCCACGTAGTGAGATTGAGATAGACTGATTCCATCTGGTGTTCTGATGATTTTAATTCCTAAAATTACATCAGCAACCCCCAGATCCTTCATGTCAAAACTGTTGGATAGCATTCGTTTAGTGGACTTAATAATCTCAATATTAGTCCCAAGTATCAACATGTCGTCTACATAAAGACAAATAATGATACATGCATTTCCAACTGTTTTAGTGTACACACACTTATCGCATTCATTGATAGTGAATCCATCTTTTATCATGACACTATCAAATTTCTCATGCCATTTTTTTGGAGCCTGCTTTAAACCGTATAAGGATTTTACCAATTTACACACCTTGTGTTCTTGGCCCTTGACTATAAATCCTTCAGGTTGCTCCATATATATCTCTTCATTTAATTCACCATTTAAGAATGCAGTCTTGACATCCATTTGATGGATATCTAAGTTATGCAATGCTGCTATTGCAATCAACATCCGAATGGATGTTATACTTGTTACTGGTGAATAAGTATCGAAGTAGTCAAGTCCTTCTTTTTGTCGATAACCCTTGGCTACTAATCTAGCCTTGTACTTATCGATAGATCCATCGGGTTTTAATTTTCGTTTGAAAATCCACTTACACCCAATTGGTTTACTTCTAGGAGGCAAGTTTACCAATTCTCAAGTATGATTACTTAGTATGGATTCTATTTCGCTATTTATAGCTTCTTTCCACATTTGTGCTTTTGGGGTTGACATAGCCTCTTTAAATGTTTGAGGCTCGCTTTCAATAGCGTATGCTATGAAATCTGGACCAAAAGATTTTGAGATTCTAGATCTCTGACTTCTTCTTGGTTCAATTTCTGCATTAACATTTCGTTCCTCGAGGCTTTCGTCCCTGAACGCCATCTCGTGTGTTCTTTTCTCAGAAGTCTTATCTGTTTCCCGTTTGTACGGAAAGATGTCTTCAAAGAACACAGCATCTCTAGATTCGATAATCATGTTTACATGAATATCTGGTATTTCTGATTTATGAACCAGAAATCTGTAGGCACTACTATTCAAGGTATAGCCTATGAATATGCAGTCCATAGTTTTTGCTCTCAACTTAGTCTTTTTAGATAATGGTGCTAGTACCTTTGCAAGGCACCCCCACATTTTGAGATAATGGTAGGAAGGTGTCCTTCCATGCCATACTCAAATGGTATATGACCAAGTTTCTTATGGGGTATTCTGTTTAGAATATAAAGTATAGTTAACAGAGCTTCCCCCCACAAGTTCTGTGAAGCTCCAGAACTTACGAGCATAGAATTGACCATCTCCTTCAAAGTTCTGTTCTTCCGTTCAACAATTCCATTTTGCTGAGGAGTATATGGTGCTGTTGTTTGATGAATTATACCAAATTTAGCACATAACTCACTAAAATCATTTGATTCATATTCTTCGCCTCTATCGGATTTTAGAATCTTGATATTCTTGATTAGTTGATTCTCAACTTCAGATTTATATGTTATAAACATATTCATTGCCTCATCCTTACTGTTTAAAAGATACACATAACAGTATCTTGTACAGTCATCAATAAAAGTAATAAAATACTTTTTACTGCCTCTAGTTGGCATAAACTTCAAGTCACACAGATCGCTATGAATTAACCCTAAAGGTTCTGTATTTTGATCAATTGAGTGAAATAAATTTTTCGCTAACATAACCTCAACACAAATCTCACACTTGCGAATTTCTTCCAAGTTGAGTTTAGGAATATATCCTAAATTAGACAAGTTCTTTAAAAACTTATAATTTACATGCCCTAATCTAGCATGCCATAAAGTAGGAGACTCAAGCAAGTAAACAGAAGATTTTCTTTTATTTATAAGCTTCGGGTACAAATACACAGACTTTTTATCTACCACTGCAACATTGGCTTTAAAAAGTCTATCAACAAGATAACCCTTTCTCACATACATCCCTCCCTTAGTAAGTACAAATTTATCTGATTCAAAAATCATTCTAAATCCTTTCTTACTAAGTATTGATCTAGAGATCAAATTCTTGTGGATATCTGGAACATGTAGCACATCGTTCAGAGTAAACTCTTTTCCAAATGTCCACTTCAGGATGACCTTACCTTTTCCTTCAACCTTTGAGACGGCTGAGTTTCTCATGAATAGCTGCTCATCTTACTCTAGTTTTTTATATTAAGAGATAATAATTTCTCAGAGCAGATGTGCAGAGTAGCCCCAGTTGTAAGTTCACCTAGAGGGGGGTGAATAGGTGATGGCTAATCTAATGGTCACTTAATGCCAAATAATGCGGAATTACAAACTATTATGACCTAAACAAACTATTACACTAAACACCACGTATAACACAAGAGTGTAGCCGAATTCTCCGTGAAGGGCTCTGGACTAACTCCTCTAGATTCCCCTAGATAAGGGTTGAGGTGCCGCGTTGGCTCTCTTGGTTGAATACAAGTGTTAGCAAACAAATCCCCAAGCAAGTATAACAATTAAGCATACAATATATCAAGCATGTAAAGATATGACAAGTAATAGCATGCAAGATATAAACAAGAGAGAGAGAGAGAGAGTGAGCAATCGCAAACACAAGGGATTTGTTTCGAGGTTCGAGCACACTTGCTCTACATCCCCGCCTTCGACACACGAAGGATTTCCACTATAATCGATCCCACCGGATCACTCGGTGCCGCAACACCTACAACTCTCGGACTCCCTAGTCCGTACACACCGCAAGCCCCACAAGCTCGCCGAGGCCACACCTCAAACCAAGAGTTCACACACGAACTCTAAACCACCGCGAACACAACCGTCCGCCTCCTCAAAGGAACAAAGTAGAACTTTGGTGATCACAACTCTTGATCACCTAAAATCCTCTCACAACAAACTCCCTATAGGGTAGATATAGCAATGGATGGCTCAAGTGTTGTGTGAGAAAACAAGGATGGAAGTGGTGAAGAAAAACTCAAGAAATCACTTTAAACACTCTTGATAAAACTCCCCTTTGATTGGAAGTATTAGCTCTCAATTTAGTGGAGAAAACTCTTTTAAAGAAGTGGGAAAAAACTGGCTCAAAGTCCACTAGAAATTTTAGAGAAAAACAATGCCCAAACCCCCAAATTTATAGAGCTAGAAAAAACTAGCCGTTGGGGTCTGTCAGAACTGCCGGTCAACCGGTCGGTCGACCGCCAACGGTCAGAAATCCGACCGTTGGGGCTTCGGTCGACCGGCCCGGTCGACCGAGCCTCTGGAACAGAGATCTGTGGTCGACCGATCCGGTCGACTGGGGTTTTCCAGAGAGCAGAAGCTCTGTGGTGGTCGACCGGGTCGGTGGACCGGCCCTCCAGTGCACAAAGGCGTGCACGTCTGTGCACTCGGTCGACCGAGTCGGTCGGCCGACTTCAAGCTGCGGTCGACCGTCCCGGTCGACCGGTTGAAGCCTGGTCAGGGATTTTGGGAAAGAAAACTTGGTCATTTTTGGCTTAAATAAAATCCCATAAATTCACAGAAAATCTACAAAAATAGTTTTACCAATATACTTTGATAAACAAATATGCTTGCACAAGATCAAAGCATGTTACAAATGATTTGGACTATTTCTGTAAGTTAAAAAATTGATTCAAATGAAAAATAGTATTTTCTAAAACTTATTTTTTTCAAACATGTTTTTCCAAAACATCTCCAAATACAAAAACAAGATATTTAAACAATTTTGAAAGCATAAAGTGTATGGATATGATCCACTACACAAACATGGTGAAATAGCTATGTTTTTGACATTAAGCTCTAAATGTGGTTTTGGTTAAAAACATATAAACTAGAATACCAAAAATCAAACATGTATTTTCTAAAATAGAAAATCTTTTGTAAAAACAAAACTAACAAGAGTGTGTGTGTATATGTATACTTGAGCAATCCACCAACTATTCTATCCTTTACATTTTATCTAAAAATAAAATCTTCTAAAACAAACCTAGACACAAGTCTTCATCTTCTTGAAGTCTTCACTTGAAGCCTTCTTGACTTGGTCCAAACACCGTGCTAGCTCCAAAACCCTACTTCAAATCCTTTGTTGAAGTTATGCACCTGCTAAGATCTTGATCATAAATCTGTCACTAATTAAACACAAGATCATTAGTACTATAACTACATGAGTTAATCATCATCAAAACTAGAGTGATGGGCCTTCGGGCCAACAATCTCCCCCTTTTTGAAGATGACAAAACTCATGAAGTTATATATGCATGGATTAAAGTAAAGCTTCAAAGAAGCTCCCCCTTAACTCATGCATAACAAATAAACAATATAATATGGAAATGAAGCACATAGACATGTATGCAAATGTAGGAGTAAACATGCTAATCAAGCATAAAACAAAATCACAAAATCTTTTTCCCCTATTTGCAAAACAAAACATATATGCATAAACACAAATACTACTCCCCCTTAAGCAAGGGAAACAAATATTTCTCCCCCTTAAGCAAGGAAAACATGCATATATCTCAAATACTTCTCCCCTTTTTGTCAATCATCAACAAAGGGGTTAAAGTAAAACAAAATCATCAAAATTTTCTCCCCCTTTTGTCCAAAACAAAGAACCAAAGAAGGGGTAAACCAAATCAATCAAGAAAGGTTATATGCGATATACATGAAATCACCTAGAGGGGGGGTGAATAGGTGATGGCTATATGATAATGGCAATTATGCGGAATTTAAAATTTTAACTCTAAACAATTAGCACAATACAATATTTCTTGCAAGTAAAAGACAATGTAAAATTGCAAGTAATAAAAGAGATAGAGTTAGAAGAATTTGAGCAAACGCAAACACGCCGATATGTTTCCGAGGTTCGAGCCACGCTCTACGTCCCCGCCTTCACACTTGAAGGATTTCCACTATTGAGGATCCCACCGGATCAACAATACAAGGACAACACTTGTCCGTCTCCCGTGATGACACTTCACCACCTTGAGCACACTAGCTCGCCTTGAGGTCGATGCCTCTACAACTTCACTCAATTACAATGGAAGTGATCACACTTGATCACTTTACAAAAGAGCTCACTTAGCACAACCCTAGAACCAAATAGGAGACTTAGAGTATGGGATTGTGTAGTGCAAAACAAGAGAGAAGTAGAGGAATAGGCTCCAAGTAAGGTGTATGGAATTTTGGCTTTGGAGAGAAAAAAATCTTTTCTAAACTTCAACTTTGGAAATCTTGAAAACTCTTGTAAAAACTCTTGATATTCTTTTTAAAATTCTTAGTCATGTCACTTGAAGTGACTACCTATTTATAGGGGTCAAAAACTGCTCAAGAGATTCGTTGGAGACAAATCCCTAAAGTCAAAGAGTCAGAAAATATAGCTGTTGAGTCTGTCAGAATTTTTGACAGAGTGCCGGTCGACCGGGTCGGTCGACCGCCAACGGTCAAAAATCCGACCGTTGGGGCTCACCGGTCGACCGGGTCGGTCGACTGGCAATTTCCAGAGAACACAGGGTTTGGGCCGGTCGAGTATCGGTCGACTGCCGGTCGACTGATACGCACATGCACAGTTGTGCATGTCGGTCGAGTGCCGGTCGACTGCCGGTCGACCGGGCACTGTGAATTCTGTAAAAACAGAATTTACAGACCTGGAAAATTTTGGATTTTGGTTTTTGGGTCTTGGGTTAAATACTTTGGTCTTGAAAAATCATAGAGTATGAGCATGTGTCATACTACTATCAAGGTAAAATACTTTGATAAAAAATCTTTTGATAAAACTTGATTTTCCATAAAATGTTTTTCCAAAAACTAGTCTTTCTAAAATCGTATTTCCAAAATAAATATGTTCATTTAAAACTAAGTTTGGAAATGGAAATAGAAAGTCTTTTTGAAGCCATAAACCACTCTAGAAAATGTGTGTGTGTGTGTGATATCCCATATCTCTACTTCTACTATTTAGTTTTGACAAAATATCTAAAATGAAAATAAACAAAATACAAATCTTGGATTCTTGATCTTTTTCTTGATCTATTCTTCAACGCAATTTTTCTTGATCTATTCTTCAACGCAAATTCCCGAAGCTTCCTATGTGCTTTAGCTTGGGAGTGCAAATCTTGGGCGAACTCCAAAAGTGTGAGTCTTTTTAGCGGAGTCGTCAAAATCTGTTTCTTGAACCTGAAATACTTTTAAACAAGATTATTAAATACATAACTAAATACGTTTTGCTATCATCAAAATAACCGGGATAATGGCCTTTGGGCCAACAATCTCCCCCTTTTTGATGATGGCAAAACATATGTAGTTATCACAAGATATTTTGGGTAGAGTCTTCAAATGAAGCTCCCCCTCAACACAAGCATATATAAAAATCATACTCAGGCATATTATCACAATTAATAAATCATAAACATCATATATCCATGCCCACAAAAAAAATATCAACTACTCATGTCATATCATAGATAAAAGGAAATGAGTCTCAACATGACATAAATACATAACACAAAAGATACATGTCCACAACACAAAAAGAAAAGGTGTCCAACACAACAAAATAAGTCAAGTACATAACAAAATAACAAAAGTGTCACAACAAAATATCTCTCTCTCCAAATATCTCTCCCCCTTTTTGACATCATCAATAAAGGGGAGGTCACTCATCAGCATCATCAGCAGCATCACTCAGTGGCCTCGTCATCCTCCTCCTCGTCATCACCAGAGGCCTCAGCCATCGTCTGATCATCACCATCATCTGAGGAAGAAGAGGAATCTACCTCCTCTGTATCCAAGGCATCAACTCTGGGGCGCGGTGGTGGAATAGAGACGCGAGCTCTGGGAGGGAAAGGAGGACCAGTGGCAGGGAGTCGACGAGCACCCGGAGTCCCATCAGGAACGACTATGTCCAATTTTGTGAACAGAGACTGAAACTGAACATCCACAAATCTCATGGATTCAGCCATATAAGACAAGTCGTTTCGGACCTCCGCCCGAAAAGCAGCATCCATAGCAACACGAGACTCCATATCTGCACGAAGTGCAGAGATTTGCTCACCGACCCAGGCTTGATGTACCTCGATCTGCGAGCGGAGCTCAGAAGAAGAAATACCCTGAAACTCAGGAGCAGGAAAAGCAGGGCCTGGAGCTGGAGCAGGATCAACAGGAGGAATAGGTGGTGGTTGCACAGGTGCGTGTCTACGCAACTGAGCTTCCATCATCTTCAAAGCAGCAGCATTGATATCAGATGAGGGTTTAGAAGGGGCTTGACCAGAAAGATCAAAATCTAAGGCCTTAAGCAGATGGGTAATGAGCATGCCGTAAGGCAGACTCCTACCAGCAGTGCGGATCTGATCACAACTCATGTGAGAGGCGATAACTCGAGGGAAATTTATCTTAATGCCTTTAAGGAGGCAGTAGATAATCAAAGGAATAGGTCCTCGAGCATGACTGAATTCACCAGATTTAGGCACGATGTTGTGAAAAATAATCTTAGCAAGAACTTGAGATTGGAGGGAATACTGACTCACAATCTCATTCCTCACCAAGTCGGGATTGTCATCCTGGTGAATGAGAGTGGATGCGGTGAGTGACGACTCACCCTCCGGATATTCTGAAAAATCATGAAGGTCATGAGAATAGACATCTATTCCATCAGTGGAAAGATGAAGAATCCTAGCAAACTGACCTAGGGAAATATTTATATCCCTACCCATCACACGAGAGGTGATCCGGTTCCCACTAAATTCGAAGTTAGCATAGAAGTATGGAACCAAGGATGTGTAGACCTTCTCCCTGATGGTAAGGAAATCCACAAGGTTGTTGGTACGGAGTATGTAGGGGATATCAAGGTGTTCAAAGTCATGGATAGCCACATACCTACCCGAAATTGTGTTCCTAGGGGCTAGATGAGTGTAACGGTCAGAGGCAAGATCGTTACGCAACAAAGGATCAGTCCTAGGGGCTTGAGAGGAGGATTGGGCAATGCCCTTTCCCTTCTCAGAACGATGTCTTTTAGGAGGCATGACAAAAATCAAATTTTTAGGGGTTTTGGCACGATCTAGATGACAATAAACCTAAAATAGAGACAATGGAACAAATATATTTAAGCTAGAAGTGGAAATTTGAAGTAAAAATCGGATTTTTTTTTACCTTGATGAAATTTTCGAAACCCTAGCTGAAAATCCCGAAATCCTGAAGATCTGATGGATGGATCTCTTTGAAATTGAAGATCTGGATTAGGAGGGAGAAGTATGAGATGGGTTTTGAAAGAATTTAAGATCAGATGGATGGATTGAGAGTTGGGAATTTTTGAGAAGAGGTGCTCCTGCGGTTCGCTGAGAGAGAAATGAGAGAGTGAGAGAAACAGTGAAGAAAAAGTCCAAATATAAGCCAGAATTCGACGATCGGTCGACTGGGGTTAAGGGCCGGTCGACCGAAAAGATACAGAGAGTCACGCACTCGGATCGGTCGACTGGTCCTATAAAACAGTCGACCGGTAGCAGAAATAAAAATCCAAAATTTTCTCTCAGGCAGCGCCGGTCGACTGGGTTAGGGTCCGGTCGACTGGTGCTGTCTGAAAATCTGCTACCAGATACTGACCCAGAAAAAATTTTAAAGAAAAATTATAACAAATAAAATATGATATATTATAACATACAGGGATACAACAACCAGTTTTAAAAATCTTCTTTTAGTGATCACATCAACAAAAACTTCACACAAAATGTTTTAATTTTATTTTACAAATTTAAACAAAGATTTAAAGATGTTGAAGCCGAATACCCAGTGACGGGTTCTGAACTTCATCCTCTTGATTCCTCTTGAATGAGTTGAGGTGCGCAATTGCCATCTTTAAGGTATTTGTTTAAACAAGAAATTTTGATTATTAATTTATACTTTTGAAAAATAGTATATACATATAGATACACAAAAATATGGACATGTGGACAAATATGACATAAGGCATAAAAATACAAGATATGAAAATTAACGCAAGGCATGTACACAACATGATAGAAAAGTAGTTCTATATAGGCATGTATCAATGGAATACAAAAGCAAACTATCAATTCTATACACATGTATACATTACCAAAAATCAACAACTATTTTAAAATGGAGATATTACCAATTTAAGGGCAATCTCCAAAAATAGGTGCCTCCACGATAGCGATGCAAGCCAGATTTGAACTTTGAGCTTAGTTGCATCTACCACCCGGGCACCGTCTCCCCTAAGTCTTGGAGGAAGTAGATCCACCTGTATCACCTACATTTGGAGGATCTTTTGGTACCCAAATCTTTGAGGGTCCTTTGGGGTTAGTACCGGGGCGAACCCAAACATATTTATTATTAACATTATTTTTAGCATAACAAAACTTTTCTAAATGGCCTTTGCGGCCACAATGCGTGCAAACATAAATTCTACCACTACTATACATGTATGCATGCTTATGTGTGTGCGCATGTTTCCGTGCATGTGTATGTGTATGAGATGCATGTTTCCCTTGGGGTACTCCCTTAGGAAATTTAGATGCTATCTTTTTCAAATCAAAAGCATAACTTTTTAAATTTGAGTCCAAAGCTTCAACACGTTTTTGGATCTCAACAAAATCATTTTTATCAATTGAAACTATGGGGGTTTTACCCTTATTTGCAAGTTTATATTTATCAAAATCATTTTTCAATTTTCCAAAAGAGCTAGATAAAACATCCTTTTCTTTAACAACTATTTCAACTTTATATTTTAAAGCTTCATTTTCTCTTTTTAATTTCTTATTTTGAGATTGGGAAATCTCATACCTATTTTGCAATTCTTCAAAAAAATGTGCAAGCTCATCCATAGTTAACTCATCCTCATCTAAAGAGTTTTCGAGAGTTACCATAGGTGTGTCCTCCCCATGTGCCATGAAGCACATGTGCGCGGCGTCGACTTCCTCTTCGGATTCGGAATCCGTATCATCCCATGTAGCGGCCAACGCTTTCTTCTTCTTCCCGTGCTTGGAGGTGGTTGCTTGAAGAGCGGGACACTCGGCAATTAGATGACCGATCTTCTTGCAATGGAAGCAAGGACCGGGTTCTTCTCTTTTCTTCTCATACCTTCCTTGAGGTCTCCCTCTTCGGAAGTTGCTTTGCCGTCCCTTCTTGTAGAACATCTTGCCCACCTTCCGGATGAGCATGGCGAAGTCCTCATCGCAATCATCCGATGAGTCGTCCTCCTCAATGGTAGGAGTGGCTTTGAAGGCTATTGATTTCTTCTTGGGTGCCTCCCTTTCTTCTCGTACCTTCATCTCCATCTCATGTGTTTTGAGATTTCCGATGAAGCCGGAGAAGTCCATCTCCTCCTTGTCATTTAGCTCCTTGAGGGTTGTCGCCTTGACTTTCCAAGCTTTGGGAAGAGCTCGAATCACCTTCCTTATCTTTTGATCGTTATCAATCTTGTCACCTAAGGAAGAAAGAGCATTAGTTATTTTTGTAAAACGGGTGAGCATGTCATCAATGCTCTCATTATCAAACATATAAAAGTTCTCATATTGAGAACGTAGCAAGTCAACTTTGGCTCTCTTGACTTGAGACGTTCCCTCATGAGTCACAATGAGTATGTTCCAAACCTCAAATGCGGATTTACAATTTATTATGCGTGCAAGGTCATCTTCATTCAATGCTTGGGTCAATGCATATTGTGCCCTAGCATTAGCCTCATAGTCTTTGGAAGTATCCTCGGACCATGTGCTCTCATCACTAGTGGGTTCAATAAAATCTTTGGTAATGGCCCTAGCTACCCTAACTCCTAGGGATTTAAGGAAGAGATTCATTTTCACCTTCCAAATAGGGAAGTTTAAACCATCAAACTTGGGTGGGGATTTAATGCTAGAAAAGTCCATGGATGCCATGAATGCACAAGCAAGTAAAATGCAACAAACAACAACAAGCAAATATATAGCCAAATGAAGGATCTCCCTAAGGTTGTTAGACCTAAGTTGTAGGGTTAGGCTCTGATACCAATTGAAATCACCTAGAGGGGGGTGAATAGGTGATGGCTATATGATAATGGCAATTATGCGGAATTTAAAAATTTAACTCTAAACAATTAGCACAATACAATATTTCTTGCAAGTAAAAGACAATGTAAAATTGCAAGTAATAAAAGAGATAGAGTTAGAAGAATTTGAGCAAACGCAAACACGCCGATATGTTTCCGAGGTTCGAGCCACGCTCTACGTCCCCGCCTTCACACTTGAAGGATTTCCACTATTGAGGATCCCACCGGATCAACAATACAAGGACAACACTTGTCCGTCTCCCGTGATGACACTTCACCACCTTGAGCACACTAGCTCGCCTTGAGGTCGATGCCTCTACAACTTCACTCAATTACAATGGAAGTGATCACACTTGATCACTTTACAAAAGAGCTCACTAAGCACAACCCTAGAACCAAATAGGAGACTTAGAGTATGGGATTGTGTAGTGCAAAACAAGAGAGAAGTAGAGGAATAGGCTCCAAGTAAGGTGTATGGAATTTTGGCTTTGGAGAGAAAAAAAATCTTTTCTAAACTTCAACTTTGGAAATCTTGAAAACTCTTGTAAAAACTCTTGATATTCTTTTTAAAATTCTTAGTCATGTCACTTGAAGTGACTACCTATTTATAGGGGTCAAAAACTGCTCAAGAGATTCGTTGGAGACAAATCCCTAAAGTCAAAGAGTCAGAAAATATAGCTGTTGAGTCTGTCAGAATTTTTGACAGAGTGCCGGTCGACCGGGTCGGTCGACCGCCAACGGTCAAAAATCCGACCGTTGGGGCTCACCGGTCGACCGGGTCGGTCGACTGGCAATTTCCAGAGAACACAGGGTTTGGGCCGGTCGAGTATCGGTCGACTGCCGGTCGACTGATACGCACATGCACAGTTGTGCATGTCGGTCGAGTGCCGGTCGACTGCCGGTCGACCGGGCACTGTGAATTCTGTAAAAACAGAATTTACAGACCTGGAAAATTTTGGATTTTGGTTTTTGGGTCTTGGGTTAAATACTTTGGTCTTGAAAAATCATAGAGTATGAGCATGTGTCATACTACTATCAAGGTAAAATACTTTGATAAAAAATCTTTTGATAAAACTTGATTTTCCATAAAATGTTTTTCCAAAAACTAGTCTTTCTAAAATCGTATTTCCAAAATAAATATGTTCATTTAAAACTAAGTTTGGAAATGGAAATAGAAAGTCTTTTTGAAGCCATAAACCACTCTAGAAAATGTGTGTGTGTGTGATATCCCATATCTCTACTTCTACTATTTAGTTTTGACAAAATATCTAAAATGAAAATAAACAAAATACAAATCTTGGATTCTTGATCTTTTTCTTGATCTATTCTTCAACGCAATTTTTCTTGATCTATTCTTCAACGCAAATTCCCGAAGCTTCCTATGTGCTTTAGCTTGGGAGTGCAAATCTTGGGCGAACTCCAAAAGTGTGAGTCTTTTTAGCGGAGTCGTCAAAATCTGTTTCTTGAACCTGAAATACTTTTAAACAAGATTATTAAATACATAACTAAATACGTTTTGCTATCATCAAAATAACCGGGATAATGGCCTTTGGGCCAACAATACATTCATGAAGAGGAAGACGCTAAGTAAGCTCCCCCTACACACGTGTATCACATAAAGAAGAGTTGTCAAGCTCCTCAATATACAATACACTCAATATGAATCTATATGTAGAAGAGATGTTAAGCTCTCCTTGCATATAGGCAATACAAAACATTTTTTTTAATTTTTTTTAATTTTTCTTTATTAAAACAAATTTTGAGATATCAAATAAACATAATTTTTTTTAATTTTGATACCAATTTTAAAACATAATGCATAAGCTTAAAAAAAATTTGAAGTAAACTTAGCATAAACAAAGTTTGTGCTTTTAAACATGTAAATCAATTTTAACTTAAGCACAAAAACAAAACATATATATGTATGAAAAATGAGTATACCAATTGAAATTGATGCATACATATATAGGAAAAACAAAATATGAGCATATACAAAAATAGAATCAAATTGATACCAATTGAAACGATTCAATGATACCAATTGAAACAATAATAGGATCAGTGTATATCTCATAAAACATTGAAGAATAAATGACTAGTTAAATTAATTTTTGAAAAACTAGTTAAAGATCCTTCAAAAATATGAAACCAAATCATATGTTTTTCATGAATCATACCAAATACACAAGAGATGATACTCAAAATCGATTAAGCTCATAAAAGTGTTCATGAAACAAAGTCATGACAAAACAAATGAAGTATGAGTGTTCAATAATCATGTAAATAGTATTTTCATGAAAATAGTCAATAAGCTCAAAAAGGAACATGAATCTTTTATATATATATATATATATATATATATATATATATATATATATATATATATATATATATATATATATATATATATATATATATAACAAAACATGAAAATTCATTTTTCATTAAAACAAAACAAACTTCTAGGTATATGTATGATTTATCTAAATCTAACAATATGCATACATATCCCAAACATAAAAAAGTCTATTAAAGGTATTTGCATGAAGGCAAGAGACTCACGGGTATACATGTATATTTATTAGATTTGAATATAAAATACATATACATGAAGTAAAACATGTAAATTGGCAAAACAAGTGTAAATGAAAGAATCATCAAAACTAGGCTATACATGTGCATATAGTGGGTACAAATGAGCATGAAGTGCAAACATATATGAATCAATTTGTTGCTCACTACTTGAACATGTATATACACAAGTTTTAATGGAATCTACATCTAAACATGTATTTACCACATGAAGCACAAAAATATAAAACATGAACATGAAATATGATATCATGAAAATAAATGCATGTACATAAATTAAGAGTTTAGAAATAGTTACCAACTAGGGAACTATGTTCTAAAACTCCAAACATGGTGGTTGTCCCACCAAACCTCCTTGATAGCGGTGCATCAAGTATATGTCCTTCAAGTCCATGCAACCACCATCAAGGCACCATTCCTCTCACGTCGTGTGAGAGCCCTCACCTACATCAAATACAAAAGGTAGGGATTTTGGTACCCATTTTCTTTTGGGTCCTTGGGGGTTAGTCTTATAAGGAACCCAAAAATTTTTCTTTTTAGCAAAATTTAAAACATGCAACTTATCAAAATAAAACTTTACTAAATGGCCTTTGCGGCCACAATGTGTACATTTGTACACCTTAGAATGCATATGAGTGTGAGGGTGACCATGGCGTGCAAAGTGTGCATATGCATGATGATGTGCATGAACATGTGGAGCTTGTTTCTTTGAAAACAAAGACTCCAATCTCTTATGATTAAATGCACATGAGCTCAAAGTGGAGCTCAAACAATCCATTTTATTTTTCAAAACATTTATCTCATTTGTGGTGGCATGTAAAGCATGATGAGATATAAAACTATTTTTCTTCTTTTTAGAAACATTTTCTTTTTCTTTTTCAAAAAATTTTCTCTTCAAAGTAGTGTTTTCTTGAAAAGCAATTTCTTTTTGTTTTTCCACCAAAACAATTTAATTTTTCAAAGACATATTCCCTTCACATAAATCATTCAATTTAGACATTAAGGAAATATTCTCATTTTTCAAAACTTCATTTTCTTTTTCTATGCATGCAATCTTAGTTCTAAATGAATCTTTTTCCTTTAGCATGCAATCAAATTTCTTTTTCAAATTTCTATTATCTTTCTTAATCATGTCATATTTTTCAAGAAGGAGTTGACAAAAAGTGCTAAGCTCATCATATGACATGTGATTATCTTTATCTACCTCGGATTCGGTAGTTACCTCAAGGGGGTTATCCCCTTGGACCATATAGCACAAATTGGAGGTGTTGCTTCCAACGTCTGAATCGCTCCCCGTATAATATAGATCCTTTTCACCGAGGGAGGTGATGATGTTCCATGCTATAAAAGCCGAATCAACATTAGAAACCCTAGATAAATAATCATCATTTAGGGTTGACTTTAAAGCATGAAGGGCTTTTGCATTAGCCTCAATATTCTTGCTATCATTAATATATGAATCTTTAATTGTAGCAAGATAAACATGAATGCCTAGGGCTTTGAGGTACATAGACATCTTAACCTCCCAAACTTGGATGTTAAGAATGTCAAAAGTGGGTGGTGACATGAAGTCCATGGTGTGTGTACAAATAATGGTGATTAGCCTAAAATGTGGATCTTTAACTCTAGGTTGTAAGACCCAAATTCAGAGCACTTGGCTCTGATACCAATTGTAAGTTTACCTAGAGGGGGGTGAATAGGTGATGACTAATCTAATGGTCACTTAATGCAAAATAATACTGAATTACGAACTATTATGACCTAAACAAACTATTACACTAAACACCACGTATAACACAAGAGTGTAGCCGAATTTCCCGTGAAGGGCTCTGGACTAACTCCTCTAGATTCCCCTAGATAAGGGTTGAGGTGCCACGTTGGCTCTCTTGGTTGAATACAAGTGTTAGCAAACAAATCCCAAAGCAAGTATAACAATTAAGCACACAATATATCAAGCATGTAAAGATAAGACAAGTAATAGCATGCAAGATATAAACAAGAGAGAGTGAGCAATCGCAAACACAAGGGATTTGTTTCGAGGTTCGAGCACACTTGCTCTACATCCCCGCCTTCGACACACGAAGGATTTCCACTATAATCGATCCCACTGGATCACTCGGTGCCGCAACACCTACAACTCTCGGACTCCCTAGTCCGTACACACCGCAAGCCCCACAAGCTCGCCGAGGCCGCACCTCAAACCAAGAGTTCACACACGAACTCTAAACCACCGCGAACACAACCGTCCGCCTCCTCAAAGGAACAAAGTAGAACTTTGGTGATCACAACTCTTGATCACCTAAAATCCTCTCACAACAAACTCCCTATAGGGTAGATATAGCAATGGATGGCTCAAGTGTTGTGTGAGAAAACAAGGATGGAAGTGGTGAAGAAAAACTCAAGAAATCACTTTAAACACTCTTGATAAAACTCCCCTTTTGATTCGAAGTATTAGCTCTCAATTTAGTGGAGAAAACTCTTTTAAAGAAGTGGGAAAAACTGGCTCAAAGTCCACTAGAAATCTTAGAGAAAAACAATGCCCAAACCCCCAAATTTATAGGGCTAGAAAAACTAGCCGTTGGGGTCTGTCAGAACTGCCGGTCGACCGGTCGGTCGACCGCCAACGGTCAGAAATCCGACCGTTGGGGCTTTGGTCGACCGGCCCGGTCAACCGAGCCTCTGGAACAGAGAGCAGTTCTCTGTCGGTCGACCGATCCGGTCAACCGGGGTTTTCCAGAGAGCAGAAGCTCTGTGGCGGTCGACCGGGTCGGTCGACCGGCCCTCCAGTGCACAAAGGCGTGCACGTCTGTGCACGTCGGTCGACCGAGTCGGTCGGTCGACTTCAAGCTACGGTCGATCGTCCCGGTCGACCGGTTGAAGCCTGGTCAGGGATTTTGGGAAAGAAAACTTGGTCATTTTTGGCTTAAATAAAATCCCATAAATTCACAGAAAATCTACAAAAATAGTTTTACCAATATACTTTGATAAACAAACATGCTTGCACAAGATCAAGGCATGTACGAATGATTTAGACTATTTTTGTAAGTTGGAAAAATTGATTCAAATGAAAAACAGTATTTTCTAAAACTTATTTTTTTCAAACATGTTTTTTCAAAACATCTCCAAATACAAAAACAAGATATTTAAATAACTTTGAAAGCATAGAGTGTATGGATATGATCCACTACACAAACATGGTGAAATATCTATGTTTTTGACATTAAGCTCTAAATGTGGTTTTGGTTAAAAACATATAAACTTGAATACCAAAAACCAAACATGTATTTTCTAAAATAGAAAATCTTTTGTAAAAACAAAACTATCAAGAGTGTGTGTGTATATGTATACTTGAGCAATCCACCAACTATTCTATCCTTTACATTTTATCTAAAAATAAAATCTTCTAAAACAAACCTAGACACAAGTCTTCATCTTCTTGAAGTCTTCACTTGAAGCCTTCTTGACTTGGTCCAAACACCGTGCTAGCTCCAAAACTTGACTTCAAATCCTTTGTTGAAGCTATGCACCTACTAAGATCTTGATCATAAATCTGTCACTAATTAAACACAAGATCATTAGTACTATAACTACATGAGTTAATCATCATCAAAACTAGAGTGATGGGCCTTCGGGCCAACAATCTCCCCCTTTTTGATGATGACAAAACTCATGAAGTTATATATGCATAGATTAAAGTAAAG
Source organism: Agave tequilana (assembly GCA_038442645.1). Lineage (NCBI taxonomy): Eukaryota > Viridiplantae > Streptophyta > Magnoliopsida > Asparagales > Asparagaceae > Agave > Agave tequilana. The sequence continues at coordinate 272,685 of JAVJIF010031097.1, forward strand.
CTTCAAAGAAGCTCCCCCTTAACTCATGCATAACAAATAAACAATATAATATGGAAATGAAGCAGAACAGAAGTAAGAAACTTCAATAGATAATTATCTTAAGATTGTTGGATTCTGGGATCAATCTGTCAACTAATCAATATCACTGAAATATCACCGATCTAATTGGCCAGGTCGGTTAATATCAGGTGGGAGGTTTTCCGTTCACTTAATTTAAAACCACCTTTCAATTACCTTCCTTGGTTAAACACCAATTAGACTGGTATAAGTCAGTCTCAATATACTGAATATCAGTATATCCGCTGTATAAAGAAATTAATGAATATCAGTATATCCCCTGTATAAAGAAATTAATTCACTTATATAGTACTTGGAGTGATGTACGCTTAAAGCGAATCTCCTTAAGACAATTACGTCCCCCGCACCAGTGCTAACGGGTTACTGGACGCTGGTCTCCCAAGATACAACACTCCTTCACGGTGCTAACAGGTTACTGACGCTGGTCTCCCAAGATATAACACTCCTTCACGATATTTGGATAGCACTACCAAATCACTGTACGGTCCCAGATTCAGACAACAATTCTATTAAAGAATCTGTTGAATTTTCTGAGCCCTTTTTCAGAACGAATTTTTGCAGAATCTCTTTTGGAAGTCGCTTCGGAAACTGAATTTCCCACTTCCCGTTGGAAGTTACTTCAAGACAGAACTTCACTTCAGTCCCAGTTCAGAACGCAGAGAGAGCCTCAGTTCAGAACGCAGAGTTGAGTGTTTGTGTGTCTTAAATTGAGAAAACGGAGCGCTATTTATAGCGCTCCGGGAGGGGCAATTTGGTCTGAACCCATCCAATAGTTGCAACGGTTCGGTCTGAACCGTTGCAACGGTTCGATTCAACCGCCGCAAACGTCCAACCGCCTACAGACAGCCGTTGGCGGGGCGGTTCGGATCTAGATAGCGGAGCGGGTATGCTCCACGCAACCCATACCCATGAGAGACCCGAGCCCGAGCCCGGCTCGGTGCCGGCCGGCCCGCCGCCGCCGCCGCCAGCGGCAGCGAGCGCGCATTTGCGGGCATGATTTCCTCCCAATCGCACGCGAAAACTCCAAGTACCCAAAAGGCACGCCCTTTGTTCCCATTTTTTTCTATTTAAATACTACAAATTTTCATCCCATGGCCAATGTGGGACTAAATACTTTTAGCTACTTTTAGTCCCATTTTGGCTTTAAATTACGCAATCTTTAGACTTGATATCTCATTCATTCGAAGTCAGAATTGAACATGTGAATATACCACGTTCATCCCCAATGGAAGGAGAACACACTCCAACCATCATCTAATTGATTCGATCAACAGATCTCGCCGTAATTCAATTCAAAAATTCACATATTTTCTTCATATTCCCAACAATTATTCATTTGAATGAGAACAGTATGTGGATCATATCTTTATGAATGAGCTTACAAATGCTTATTCATGGTCTATTTAATATTCAAACATGCATATTATCATTCTCTCAACTTTATATATATAAACAGTAAATGAGAAGACAAATTTGAATTAACTAGAGTTTTCATATCGATCAAAAGCGATACAAATATAAAAAGTATCCAAATTACAAAATAGAACTGAGTCTAATATGCTCAACATGCTCCTTATAAGTGTAATACCCCGTTTCCAGAATACGTCCTTAGTTGCGTATTCAGTTTTCGATCGTATTTTTCGATTTACTTCCTGTATTTGACCGATTTCAATTTCAAATATCATTTTCCAATATATTAGATTTTTTATGATTTTCTGGATTTTTCCTGAATTAAAATAAATTTCTTCAAAACCGGTGTCGACCAGTGTCGCTGATCGATTCCTGGATTTTTATTTTACAAACGGTTAAGAATTTCTAGAAGAGTCTTTAGACCTTATTTCTTAGAATGATATTTCCTACTTAAATACTTTTTCTGAGAATTTTATGAATTTATGAAAATTTCAACGGAGTCGGTAAATTACTGATTCCGGGATTTTTAGTTTTAAAACTATAAAGTATTTCTTCAAACGGATTTCACTATACGTCTTCATATATTATTATTGATTTTTGGTAAAATTTACGAGTCGTTCCGAGATACTTGAATTTCGGACGATTTCGGTATTTCCCGAAATGTTTTCCGCATCCTCGACTTAAACCCGGGAACTTGTATTTTCAATATTTTATTTTCTAAATCCAAGAGAAAATATCTTCTCCTTTATGATTTCTTTTCTTTTTCCTTTCCTTATTTCTTTCCTCCACAACCACAAGTTTTTTTCCATTTTCCAAAATTCCATTTTCTCCAAAAATTTCAACTCCACACATTTTCTCACCTACTTCCTCATTAAATGCCCATCTTTTCTCTCTCTCCCATGGCCGGCCAAGTGGTGGCTAGGAGAGACACCTCACCTCCCCTTTTTGCACAAAACCCCCTCTCAAATTCTTTATTTGCATCTCCTTTACAAAAATCAAATCCTATATAAGTTTTCCTTTACATTCTTTTACTCTTTTCTTCACTTCACCAAGAAAATAGCCTTCACCATTTCCTTCTCCATCTCAAACCCTAACTCCAAAGCTCACCTAGATTTTCATCTCCATCTCTAGCAACCATCTCTACCTTGAATTTGGATCGCATCTCTCTTCGTCGGAAGTATCGCCAAGGATCGAGTGGGTGATACCGTCGACTACGATCTCTTCCGAACTCGCATAGAACTTCGATTAACCGTTCGAGGTGAGTATATTTACTCACCAAGACTTGTGAACTCCTTTGTATACTTGTGTTGACAAATCATGCACACTTGTGCCATAAAAATCCTATTTTTAGATCATCAAGAACAACCACCAGAAAATCTGTTCTGTCACTGTTTTTCCCACGATTAGTCGACTTAACCTAGGGACCAGTCGACTAACCCACCTTAGCTGAAACTTAACCTTTTCTGATTTCACAGTTTTAGTCGACTAAGCCATATTACCAGTCGACTAGACCCCCCTAGTCGACTACATTTTTAACCTAGTCGACTAATCTTTCCCTGGACCAGAAAACACCAACTCTCTGTATCACAGATTTAGTCGACTTAAGTGTCTGTTAGTCGACTTTTAAGTTCACTGTTAGTCGACTAGCCCTTCTACCTAGTCGACTAACTTTCCCTGAAACAGAACCCAACTCTCTGTTTCCCAGTTTTAGTCGACTCATCCAGACTAGTAGTCGACTTAAGACCCCTAATAGTCGACTAACCCTTCCACCTAGTCGACTAATTCTGACTGTTTGACTTAGTTGATTCTGTTCTGAATTTGGATCTTATTGTTGATACATGTATGGCATATTATTTTTTGTTCATGCTTCATAACTGGTATTACATGACATGTTACTTGATGAATCTTACCTCATATTACTTCATGACTTGTTATTACATATCATCGCTCCATAACTTGTTAAAATGTGAATATCACCACTTATCATGCCATCACTTGAACCAAGCATGATACACTTGACTTTTGCATAAAATGGACCAACTTACATATGGGTCGGGGGAAAACATGCGGATATCGATATGTGTTCGTGTTTACAGTGGCTTTTAGGAATGTTGTGCAACTCATGTTCCGGTCTGACCTGTGGGCCTCCAGGGGACCGAGGGGAGTGCTTGCTCCCTCTATTACTGGTACCATCATGATAAGGGCATACATAAGTCCCTCCTGTTTAGCCTAGCGGCTGGCTTCCGTCACCAAGCAACGGAACAATCCTGGACCGTTATCCCGGGCATGTACGGGGTCCACTGTAAACATAGTTCGTCGATACAACCGCTGATTTCCAATAACAACCTTGCTTTACTAGGATATGGATCTATGTGCTCTGGGACGCTGGGTCACATAGCTAGATATCATAGTAAGACAAGTAATAATAATAAGATGTTAACTGTAGATCTAATGTATTAGGACTTTATCTCTTCATGCTTTTCATACTTGTTAGCTGATATTCCTTATATTGTTTCATACTACTTATTCATATCTCTTAGCCACTTGGCTGTAGTCCGTTTATTGTTTATATGTCTTGACTCCCTTGGATTTGCATATTCAGATCCCGAAGCTTGGACCGAAGTGGAGCCAACTGCTGAGGATCGAGCCTATCTTAGTGGGCAAGCTGACTAGTTCCAGTTCCCTTGTGCCAGACTCCTCATTTTTGACTCACGGGATCTTCTTTCTACTCGTGAGCTTTTTGTATACATTCTTGTATCTTGTTCTTTTGGACCTGGTTGTGATAAATGACACTTGTAAAGTGTAATAGTTATCATATCCTGTATAACTTTGTACATGTATTTTCATGTTGGCATATGTATGTATACCACGTTTTGTGTTGTACTCTGATCCTTGCTTGTACTTTTATGCTTAGCGTATATACGTGGGGGCAATTCCTGACCTACGTATATACGTCGCAGTGACGTCCCCGTATCCGTAGAATCGGGGCGTTACAGGTTGGTATCAGAGCCTAGGCTCTCACACCTAAAGTACAATCAAGCGGCAAATTTTAGTAATTTGCTAATGCCAACTATAATGTACAAAGTTATTGAGTCCTTCTTGATTCTTTCTTGAATTCTTTCCTTATATCCTAAACTCCTTCCATTTGTTTCCAAATTCCAGTTTTCTATTCCCAACTCGGTATGGAGAGAAGATCGGGTCGTAACCACTCTGGGCAAGCCTCGAATGGACCCACTGGAGAGAATGTGGATATTCTGAGGGTCATTCAGACGATGATGGAGAACCAGCAGCAACAAACCGAACTCCTTCGGCAAGAATTGACAGCTCCAAAGGAACAGAGGCCGGGGAATGTATCGGACTTCAGACGGCTGCAACCAGCCATCTTCACGGGTGGAGAGAAACCCCTGGATGCTGAGCAATGGCTGACGGACACCTCAGATTTGTTGAACGCAGCCAGAGTACCAAAGGATAACCAGGTGGAGGTCGCTAAGATTCAGTTGAAGGATATAGCCAGAACTTGGTGGCTAGCTGAGGAGGCCAGACTGGAGAAGCCTGTCTCCTGGGACACATTCTCCAAGAGCTTCTATGCCAGATTCTTCCCAGCTACTGCTCAGAAGGACATGGAAGAGCAGTTTATCAGGCTTCAGCAAGGGAGCAAGTCCGTGGACGAGTATGCTGCAGAGTTTCTTAGATTGAGCCGCTTTGCTCCGTACATGGTGACGGATGAGGAGAAGCGGGCAAGCAGGTTCCAGCAGGGTCTGCAGATGGACATACAGGTCTTCTTGATGCCCCAGCAGCTGAAGACTTATTCTGAGGTTCTCACTATAGCTCGAGAGGTGGAGCGTGGGCTTGAGAAGAAGAAAGTTGACCAGATGGGGAACCAGGCCATGAAGAGGCCATTTGTACCAATGGGAAGAGGAGGCCCATATAGAGCAGCGAAAGTTCAGAGGTAACCTTTCAGGCCAACTCCTTACCAGACGGCCCAACCAGTTTCTTTCTGCAGTTATTGTCAGAAGCCAGGGCATATCCGACAGAATTGCCGAAGGGCAAATGGACTATGTTTGGTGTGTGGTTCCCGAGATCATTCCATTGAAGCCTGTCCACACCGGAGAATGGGGATAGCCAGTCAAGCCTTGCCAGCACTACAAGGACCGAATGGACAGAGGGTAATTCCAGGGCCACTTGGGCAGAGGAACCAAGGACCAGCAATGAGGAGAGCTCTTCCCCTTCCTCCACAGCATGTTGTTCGCCCAGTCCAGAGAGGAGCCAGGACTGCAGCAGGGCGTGGTAGAGGTCAGGCTTACACTCTTACAGCAGAGGAGGCTGAGACTTCAGAGGAAATGATAACAGGTAACATCAGAGTTCATTCAAAACCTGTTCTCGCTCTCTTCGATTCAGGTGCATCCCACTGTTACATCTCCGACCATTTTGTGGCTTTGCATTCTATACCTGTTAGATCATTAGACCATAAATGGGAGATAAGTACAGGGAATGGGGTAGTCATATCTTCTAGAGTTTGTACTGATTGTCCAGTAGAACTTTGTGATAAGATCTTGGCCATAGATATGATCGTACTAGACACCAAAGGGTACGACGTAATCTTAGGCATGACCTGGCTCAGTCAGTACTATGCAGTGATTGATTGTAGGGAGAGGAAGATTAATTTCAGAATCCCTCATCAACCTGAATTCCAATTCAGTGGAGAAGTGAAGTCTACCAAGGGAAAGACTCGGATGACTACTTCGGAGGTTCAGAAGCAGAAGGTACCGGTGTGGAATGAATTCCCAGGAGTGTTTGCTGAGATCTCAGGACTGCCACCTGACAGGGTGATCGAGTTCTCCATTGACACAGTTCCAGGAGTAGCTCCTATATCCAAGGCTCCGTACAGGATGGCACCGACAGAGTTAGAGATTCTGAAGAAGCAACTGCAGGAATACTCAGACAAAGGATTGATTAGACCAAGTACTTCACCCTGGGGAGCTCCAGTGCTATTGGCGAACAAGAAGGATGGTGGTAAGAGGCTTTGTATTGATTATAGGGAATTGAACAAAGTTACCATCAAGAACAAGTATCCTTTACCCAGGATTGATGATCTGTTTGATCAGCTTCATGGAGCCCGGGTATTCTCTAAATTAGATTTACAGTCGGGTTACCATCAGCTGAGGGTGAAGAAAGAGGATATCCCAAAGACTGCATTCAGGACCCGTTATGGCCACTATGAGTTTCTAGTTATGCCTTTCGGAGTCACCAATGCCCCTTCAGTTTTCATGGATTTGATGAACCGAGTGTTCTCACCCTATCTGGATCAGTTTGTTGTTGTTTTTATAGATGACATCTTAATTTATTCAAAGAACAACAGGGAGCATGCAGAACACTTGAGGATTGTATTGCAGACTCTCCAACAGGAGCAGCTTCATGCTAAGAGGAGCAAGTGTGATTTCTGGTTGGACAGCATAGCTTTCCTTGGACACATAGTTTCAGCAGAAGGGATTTCAGTTGACCCCAGCAAAGTCCAGGCAGTGAGGGATTGGCCAATTCCAAGGACGGTGACTGAGATTAAGAGTTTTCTTGGACTAGCCGGATATTACAGACGCTTTGTCCAAGATTTCTCTAGGATTGCAGCCCCGTTGTCCAAGCTCACTCGGAAAGGAGAAAGGTACTTGTGGACTGAGGAGTGTACTGCAGCATTTGAGCAATTGAAGCAGAGGCTCATTTCAGCTCCAATCTTGAGGACTCCCTCAGGTAGAGGAGGGATGGTCATCTACAGTGATGCATCAGGTAAAGACCTGGGGTGTGTGCTTATGCAACATGGTCATGTTATAGCATATGCATCAAGGCAACTGAAGACTCATGAGCGGAATTACCCAACTCATGACTTGGAGCTAGCAGCTGTTATCTTTGCCTTGAAGATTTGGAGGCATTATCTTCTGGGAGATAAAGTGTTGATATACACTGATCACAAGAGCCTCAAGTATATTTTCTCACAGAAAGAGTTGAATATGAGGCAGAGGAGGTGGCTTGAACTGATGGCGGACTATGATATTGACTTGCAATATCATCCAGGCAAGGTCAATACAGTTCCAGATGCACTAAGCAGGATGCCAGAGAATAGAGTGCTTGTCCAGCTTACTCAGCAGAAGGAGTTGATTCAAGACATCATCAGATTGGACTTGATGTTGGTACAAGGAGGTGATAAGGCAGGACAGTTCATGACTTTGCAGATTCAGTCAACATTGATAAATGAGATCAAGGAAGCTCAGAAGGAAGATCCCAGGTTACAGACATTCCGAGCTCAGGTAGAGGCGGGATTGAGAACTGATATCTGTATTCATCCAGATGGTGCCTTATATTTTGGTAGCAGGATTTGTGTCCCTCAAGGAGATGTTAGACAGAAGATTTTGGCAGAAGCACACAGTTCAGCATATTCCATCCACCCAGGGGGAAACAAGATGTATCAGGACTTGAAGAAGCAGTTTTGGTGGAATGCTATGAAAAGGGAGATAGCCCAGTTTGTAGCCAAGTGCCTGGTGTGCCAGCAGATAAAGATAGAGCATCAGAGATCAGCTGGACTTCTACAACCCTTACCAATACCCGAATGGAAGTGGGAGCACATCACCATGGATTTTGTCACGGCATTACCTCGAAGTCCTAAAGGTAATAATGCTGTGTGGGTAATCATTGACCGTCTCACCAAGTCAGCTCACTTTATACCATTCAGGGTGGGACAGTCAACGGAGGTCTTGGCAGACAAGTACATGAAGGAGATAGTTCGTCTGCATGGAGTTCCAGTCAGTATTGTATCAGACAGAGACACAAGATTCAGATCTCATTTTTGGGAGAGTCTCCAAGAAAGTTTGGGAACTCGTCTGAAATTCAGTACATCATATCATCCTCAGACAGACGGACAATCTGAGAGGACTATCCAGATTCTTGAAGATATGCTAAGGGCCTGCATGATTGAATTCCAGGGATCATGGGAAGACCATCTTCATTTGGCTAAATTTTCTTATAACAACAGCTATCAGGCAAGTATCAAGATGGCACCTTTTGAGGCATTGTATGGAAGGAAGTGTCGGTCACCGATTTGTTGGGATGAAGTCGGTGAGAGGAGACTTTTGGGGCCAGAGATTCTGATTCAGACAACAGAGAAAGTCAGAGTCATCAGAGATCACCTCAGGACAGCTCAAAGCCGTCAGAAGAGTTGGGCAGATTCTCAGAGAAGGCCATTGGAGTTCCAGGCAGGAGATCATGTGTTCTTGAGGATATCACCTACCAGAGGAGTGATCCGGTTCGGTATTCGTGGAAAGCTGAGTCCGAGATATATCGGCCCATTCGAAATTTTGGAGCGAGTGGGAGATGTGTCTTACAGATTGGCCTTACCTCCATCTTTGGACGGTGTGCACAATGTTTTCCACGTATCTCAGTTGAGGAAATATGTAAAGGATCATAGTCATATTTTGGATCATTCCGAACTGGAACTACAGCCAGATTTATCATATCAGGAGAAGCCGATGGCCATTTTGGATAAGAGTGTGAAGACACTGAAGAACAAGGCTATACCATTAGTGTTGGTGTCTTGGAACCGGCATGCGCCAGGAGAGGCCACTTGGGAACGAGAGGACGTTATCCGGGAGCGCTATCCTCAACTCTTCACATCTTGATTTGGTAAAAAAACTTTTTCCTTCTTATTCTTTTCTATTGTTATCTCTCTTCTTTTCCTTAACTATCTGTTACCTTCCCTGTTACCTTTCACCTTATGAAATTTCGAGGACGAAATTTTTGTAAGGTGGATGGATTGTAATACCCCGTTTCCAGAATACGTCCTTAGTTGCGTATTCAGTTTTCGACCGTATTTTTCGATTTACTTCCTGTATTTGACCGATTTCAATTTCAAATATCATTTTCCAATATATTAGATTTTCTATGATTTTCTGGATTTTTCCTGAATTAAAATAAATTTCTTCAAAACCGGTGTCGACCAGTGTCGCTGATCGATTCCTAGATTTTTATTTTACAAACGGTTAAGAATTTCTAGAAGAGTCTTTAGACCTTATTTCTTAGAATGATATTTCCTACTTAAATACTTTTTCTGAGAATTTTATGAATTGATGAAAATTTCAACGGAGTCGGTAAATTACTGATTCCGGGATTTTTAGTTTTAAAACTATAAAGTATTTCTTCAAACGGATTTACTATACGTCTTCATATATTATTATTGATTTTTGGTAAAATTTACGAGTCGTTCCGAGATACTTGAATTTCGGACGATTTCGGTATTTCCCGAAATGTTTTCCGCATCCTCGACTTAAACCCGGGAACTTGTATTTTCAATATTTTATTTTCTAAATCCAAGAGAAAATATCTTCTCCTTTATGATTTCTTTTCTTTTTCCTTTCCTTATTTCTTTCCTCCACAACCACAAGTTTTTTTCCATTTTCCAAAATTCCATTTTCTCCAAAAATTTCAACTCCACACATTTTCTCACCTACTTCCTCATTAAATGCCCATCTTTTCTCTCTCTCCCATGGCCGGCCAAGTGGTGGCTAGGAGAGACACCTCACCTCCCCTTTTTGCACAAAACCCCCTCTCAAATTCTTTATTTGCATCTCCTTTACAAAAATCAAATCCTATATAAGTTTTCCTTTACATTCTTTTACTCTTTTCTTCACTTCACCAAGAAAATAGCCTTCACCATTTCCTTCTCCATCTCAAACCCTAACTCCAAAGCTCACCTAGGTTTTCATCTCCATCTCTAGCAACCATCTCTACCTTGAATTTGGATCGCATCTCTCTTCGTCGGAAGTATCGCCAAGGATCGAGTGGGTGATACCGTCGACTACGATCTCTTCCGAACTCGCATAGAACTTCGATTAACCGTTCGAGGTGAGTATATTTACTCACCAAGACTTGTGAACTCCTTTGTATACTTGTGTTGACAAATCATGCACACTTGTGCCATAAAAATCCTATTTTTAGATCATCAAGAACAACCACCAGAAAATCTGTTCTGTCACTGTTTTTCCCACGATTAGTCGACTTAACCTAGGGACCAGTCGACTAACCCACCTTAGCTGAAACTTAACCTTTTCTGATTTCACAGTTTTAGTCGACTAAGCCATATTACCAGTCGACTAGACCCCCCTAGTCGACTACATTTTTAACCTAGTCGACTAATCTTTCCCTGGACCAGAAAACACCAACTCTCTGTATCACAGATTTAGTCGACTTAAGTGTCTGTTAGTCGACTTTTAAGTTCACTGTTAGTCGACTAGCCCTTCTACCTAGTCGACTAACTTTCCCTGAAACAGAACCCAACTCTCTGTTTCCCAGTTTTAGTCGACTCATCCAGACTAGTAGTCGACTTAAGACCCCTAATAGTCGACTAACCCTTCCACCTAGTCGACTAATTCTGACTGTTTGACTTAGTTGATTCTGTTCTGAATTTGGATCTTATTGTTGATACATGTATGGCATATTATTTTTGTTCATGCTTCATAACTGGTATTACATGACATGTTACTTGATGAATCTTACCTCATATTACTTCATGACTTGTTATTACATATCATCGCTCCATAACTTGTTAAAATGTGAATATCACCACTTATCATGCCATCACTTGAACCAAGCATGATACACTTGACTTTTGCATAAAATGGACCAACTTACATATGGGTCGGGGGAAAACATGCGGATATCGATATGTGTTCGTGTTTACAGTGGCTTTTAGGAATGTTGTGCAACTCATGTTCCGGTCTGACCTGTGGGCCTCCAGGGGACCGAGGGGAGTGCTTGCTCCCTCTATTACTGGTACCATCATGATAAGGGCATACATAAGTCCCTCCTGTTTAGCCTAGCGGCTGGCTTCCGTCACCAAGCAACGGAACAATCCTGGACCGTTATCCCGGGCATGTACGGGGTCCACTGTAAACATAGTTCGTCGATACAACCGCTGATTTCCAATAACAACCTTGCTTTACTAGGATATGGATCTATGTGCTCTGGGACGCTGGGTCACATAGCTAGATATCACAGTAAGACAAGTAATAATAATAAGATGTTAACTGTAGATCTAATGTATTAGGACTTTATCTCTTCATGCTTTTCATACTTGTTAGCTGATATTCCTTATATTGTTTCATACTACTTATTCATATCTCTTAGCCACTTGGCTGTAGTCCGTTTATTGTTTATATGTCTTGACTCCCTTGGATTTGCATATTCAGATCCCGAAGCTTGGACCGAAGTGGAGCCAACTGCTGAGGATCGAGCCTATCTTAGTGGGCAAGCTGACTAGTTCCAGTTCCCTTGTGCCAGACTCCTCATTTTTGACTCACGGGATCTTCTTTCTACTCGTGAGCTTTTTGTATACATTCTTGTATCTTGTTCTTTTGGACCTGGTTGTGATAAATGACACTTGTAAAGTGTAATAGTTATCATATCCTGTATAACTTTGTACATGTATTTTCATGTTGGCATATGTATGTATACCACGCTTTGTGTTGTACTCTGATCCTTGCTTGTACTTTTATGCTTAGCGTATATACGTGGGGGCAATTCCTGACCTACGTATATACGTCGCAGTGACGTCCCCGTATCCGTGGAATCGGGGCGTTACAATAAGTCTTAGGTGGTAATCATTTCGTCAAAAGATCCACAATCATCAATCTCGTACTAATATTATCAATAACCACCTTGCTTGACTTCACATGTTCCCGAAATTTTAAATATTTTATGTCGATGTGTCTACTGCGATTTCTATGTCTTATTCTTGACGAAAAACGCTACCGTGGAGTTGTCGCAGTAGATCTTCAATGGTTTAGACATTGAGTCAATAATCTGATACCCTGAAATAAAACTCCTTAACCAAATAGCATGTGATGTCGCTTCAAAACATGATACAAACTCTGCTTATGTGGTTGAAGTAGCAACTAACGATTGTTTTACACTTCTCCAAGATATAGCCCCTTCAGCTAATAAGAAGACATATTCTGATGTTGACTTTTAGAGTCAGGACATCCAACAAAGTCAGAATCAGAATATCCAACCACTTCCAAATGATCAGATCACTTGTATGTATGCTTGTAGTCCTTAGTCCCTTGAATGTATTGCATGACTTTCTTTACAGCTCCCCAGTGTTTCAAACCTGAATTACTTTGATATCTGCCCAACGTACCTACTGCATAAGCAATGTCAGATCTTGTACAGACCTGAGCATACATTAAGCTCCCAACTGTAAAAGCATAAAGAATATTTTTCATCTCTTTTCTTTCCAAATCATTGCCTGGGCATTGGTTTAAGCTAAATTTGTCACCTTTAACAATCGGTGTTAGACCAGGTGAACAATCCTTCATACGAAATCTCTCAAGAGTTTTACTGATATAGGTTTTTTGAGACAGTTCTAATATCTCTTGAGATCTGTCTCTTTCAATCTTTATGCCAATAACATAAGAGGCTTCACCCATTTCTTTCATGTCAAACTGTTGTGAGAGAAATCGCTTTGCTTTATGAAGCAAGCCCAAATCTCTTGAAGCAAGCAAAAAAAATTCACATACAAAACTAAGAAAATTATTTTGCTCGTAATTGGGGTGAAACTAGCACTTGAAAACGTGTGTTTTGAAATCAGTGTAAAAGTATGTGCGCTAATGTTCCCTCGATACTTCTGTTATAGTATTGGCTCAACGGGTCTAATCTACATAGACCGGAGGTGATAGAAACATTAACGGATAATTCACGTTATATGTTAATAAGTTCTTCTTTATTAAAAGAATGAGAAAAGAAAAAGAAAAAAATCCAGAAGTGATAGGTAGAAAGGGCGATGAAAAATAGCGATTTAAAAAAATAAATAAGAAGTGGTTGTGAATTGGTAAAAGAAAACAAGAAAATAGAAATGAAATATAAAATAGAGTGATTTATAAAGTGGGTTTAAAAACAAAATAGAAAAGGAGAAGATGAAACTTTGGTAAAGAAATTGAAAACAATGGTGAAGAAGATGAAAACAAGGATAAACTAAGAAGATGGTGAAAACAACTATAGGAAAGTGACAAAAAGATTTAGAATATTATTTTTAAAACAAAGTAAAAAAAGGAGAAAATGATGAAAGAAAACTCATGGCTACCAACTACTAAATGCTCCGCTAAACATGCTAACCTCCTAGTGATAGTTGCCTCACATGAATCCTTGACGATCACTAATCCTTAGCTTCAAGAGACGATATAAAGCATGGCCCATAGGTTTGTTCATCACATTCAAACACATCCATTCTACACAACAAGTTACAAATTACTATTAGATCATCAAAACTAATTAGAGGTGAGTATGAAATAAAGAAAACATTACAAGTTAGCTTGTTAGTGGTTAGATGTTAGAATGTTAGAATGTTAGAATCCATCATTATGAGCCATCAATGGCTCTTGCAAGAGTAAGGTCTTGTAGAGGCTATTAGATTCATGTGAATTATCAAGTAAGTGGTTAGCTAGTTAGTGGTTAGTAGTTGATTGCCATGAGAAGAAAAACTAGCTAAGCATCATGTAGAAGATGGAGAAGATTACAATGGAGAAGAAAGGAGACATCTTTATATAAATTATCACCATCTATTATATCAATTTCTCTCTATCTTTCTCTGAATCATCTTAGCCCTACTACAAGACCTAAAAACAAAATGAAAATACAAAATAAAAGAAGAAGAAAATCCTACTCTACAACTAGAAGAGAGAGAAAACCTAGCCTACAGCCCTCCGTTCTCGTTTCTGCCCAATCTTGCAGTATTTACAGGTAGAAGAAGCATCTGGAAGGTGAGACGAGGCCACGCATCGAAGATCGACGTGTTGGCCCACCAAAACGCCGGGTTTGCTCGACAATTGCCGTGTTTCCTCTGCAATACCAGGGACTTAGGTCCCTGATTTTGGTCCGTGGTATCGTCCAGCTGCGAGAAACTTCTAATTATCTCCGATTGAGGGTGAATTGGATTCGAGGTTTTTTAGATTTATCCCCAATTTCTAGATCAATATGTCTTCTAGAAGCTCTCTAGCTTGATTTTCAAAAAATGAGATTTAATTACCTAAAATTGGGTTTAATTAGACTCTTATTACTCCTTTACTCCTAGATTCTTGATTATCTACAAAATAGACCAAAACACGGGTGAGAAGCGTTATTTTATTCATAAATTGGTAAGAAAATGTGATGTGTTTATGTAAAATCGTATACTAATCACACCCCCACACTTATTTTTTGCTCGTCCCGAGCAAAACAAGAAAAAGAAAAACTAAACTACAATGTTATTATACCACTTTCGCAGGTGACGCGATTGCACTGAGCATGTGCACAAGCCGTTAAACTTCTAGGTTACCCCTTAGAGGAGGAGTGTTGTCTCCTGAGGGTTTTTAGCGGATTGCACCCACAAAATCTATAAAGAAAGAGAACAAAAGTTAATATTTTGAAAATACATTTTGAAAGAGAGAAAAAGTTTTTAAAATATTTTTACAAAAATTTAAGCGATCTAAAGTCATAAGTTCACCAGAAATTATTCTTCCTTAAACTTAGTCGAGAGGCAAGATCTTATTTTCAATTAAGTAAGAATTTAAAATTGGATTGAATATTTTATCCTTCATAAAACTTAGATAATATGCACTTTGTGATAGTGAAGATTTTTGGGATTTCAACTCTAACCATCAAGTCATTTATTTATATATACATATATGTTTTTCTTCCCTTAGTCTTCTTAGATTTTCTTGTTTACCCAGGTAGTGAGCCTTTAACCGATGACTCCCAGACCAGATGGTCTTAGGGTACCGATGAGAAAACATCCCTCAGGTTTAAGGACTCAAGTAAACAAGGCCACAAAACTAAGAGGGATTATTTGTTTCTTTCAACCACCGTTAGGCGTGAATAATTATGCTTCTTGAGGTATAGTTATCCAACTTAATAAGTTTTTTCTTCATATATACCATATATATTTTTATTTATATATATTTTTTGCTTTATGGCATTTTAGATCTTTGTTTCCATCTCAAAAATTGTATAAGTGTGAAATGCATACTCTCTAAGGCAAAAAATTTAAGATAAAATTATCTCTCCAATCTTTTATATTTAACCTATAATTTTAAATAAGATCCATTATTTTGACTAGAATTAAAATGTCATAGTTAAGGTTTTCTTAATTTCTAAGATCATCTTAATTTTCTTAAAAATAGATTTAAACTTTGTTTCTCGTTTCAAAAAATTTTTAAAGAAAGGAAAAAATCCTATACAAAAGGGAAGATTTTTAAAATATCCTAAAAGAGGTGAAAAAGAAAGAAAAAGATTTTAAAGAAAGAGAAAAATCATATACAAAAGGGAAGATTTCTAAAAATATCCTAAAAGAAATGAAAAAGAAAAAGTCTAAAAGTTCTATTTTAGTAAACCCTCCTCCATACTTATCTTATGCATTGTCCTCAATGCATCGTTAATGTATGTATGCATGAAATAAATAGTGAGGGAAGGAAAAATCACTTCAAGGTGGTGGTTCCGGTGATGGCCTGATTGGTCCACAAAATGCGACTCAATCTAAATTACGTCGTGTCCGGAGGAACCCACCAATGACCTCTATAATACAATCCACTAAAATAATGTATATATGAATGATTTTTATATGAATTTTATCCCATCTAATTTTCAAATTTTTAAAATAATTTTAGAGTCATTATTTTCAACATCTTTGTCCCAAAATGGAGATGAAAAGATAGAATTATTGATTTAGACTCAGGAAGTACAGGAACTATAAACGACTCAGCAAATTAACTGAAGTCAAGTAAAGGTTCGGGAGTCAAAATTTATTCAGGAAGTGGGTCCAAAATTAAGAAGTTGAAACTCAAGCCCACATTTATTTCCCCACAATGGAATGTGACTTTTTAAGATTGGTGATTCAAGTTTAAGAATGACAGATACGAGAATCACAACTGACTCTAAAATATTGCTCAATCAAGTAGTAAAATAGGAGTCAATATTAATTCAGGAATTTGAACTGGATCACAATTTTGAGAATCTGAATCACATTCTTGATTTAGTTCAATTTATTTGAAAGGAAACTTGTTAATTTGTCAACGTGACTCTCAGAAGTTATGTATTGATCAAGTTTCAGATGTGAATCGTAAAAGATGGGTAATTTAATTTCAAAATGAATGGGCACAGGATGAAATACTGACTCGGGGAAGTGATAAAAATCAGGTGAAGATATCGGAGTCATTATAGAATCAAGAAGTGAAATTGAATTACCAAGTTGAGCTTCAGGAGCACAATCATTCTCAAGCCAATCTCAGTAAAGGGATAACTTGCCAAAATATCAATGTGGTTCTCAAGAATTTGATGTTGGTCAAGTTCAAATAGGTGTGCTGAAATTGAATCTTGATTTTTGATTGAGACGAAAAAATAATAAAGAAATAGTTAAAGTTAGAAAGTCTTAGCCTCGTCTCAATGTAACCGTGTAGCAAGGGCTAGACGGGTCGATCCATAGGGAATGATATGATAGAAGCTTTTCGGAACGATTTTCTCTAAAGTTAGCTTGGAAAAAAGAGATATTAATTGTAAGAATTAGATTTAAATAGAAAGAATAAGTATAGCCAACTAATCATCTACCACAACCAAACACTAGTCTATCAAGAATAAATATCATGTTGAACCTATAAAGATTAACCCTAGATTATTACTTCAAATTCAAGAAAGAAAAGTAAGAAAGAGATTAAACCCTGTTGGCTGTACACTAGATAAAATTAGGCATTGGTTTATCAAAGTCCCAAAGTATAGTTTAAGAAAAGCAGTCTTAACATTAAACCATCAAAGTATTTAAGTATAAACCAAGAATAATTATTAGTATACCCTAAACCTAGTTTAACTCAATTTATGACAAGTCTTTAAGAATTATTTACTTACCATAGGATTTTTAACATACATAGAGTTCAATCAACTTATCTTCATAGACCTAGATTTTAGTTAGTGGAGAAATTAGCAAGCTACTAAGGAATTAGCTACACATAATTATAGTTGAATTTAACATGGTATTTAAAGATTGCATAAAATAGATGAAACTAAAATAAAAGAAATACAAATTAAAAAAAAGCAAAGAGATTGAAAGAAAAAATGACCTTTTATTAAGTCTATCACCAACTCAGTACAAATCCTTCTCCTTTCTTCAACTCTTCTTCAAAGTAAAAAGAACTAGAAAAATACAAATAAATTCAGAAAGAAAGAGGATCTAAAAGAAACCCTAAACTTGAGCTTCTGAGGGTTGCGCTTCCTTTGTTACTCTGCAAGGGTATTTATAGTAGAAAATCAGAGGGATAAGAAGCGTATGAAGATAGGAGGAGCAAGATATTTCTGAATTTGAATTCTCCTCTTATCTCCAAACTTGTCTTGACTTATCCGTAGAAATTCAATTCTGACCTGCAACTTGTTATCGGGTTGATTGCTGAATATGATTTAACAGACAGCTGAATTGAAAATTGTGATCAACATGAAAGTTTATTCCTTCAATTCTTCTTTCTGGAGCATCTTGAATCATCAAAGTTTATTTTCGACAGAGAAAGGTGTGTTGAAATACTAAAGAGTGCCCAGTCTGAATCCGAATTAAATTCAGATTTTCTCTCTTTTATCTTCATCTTGTGGTGCAAGCAACCTGGTTCAAATAGAAGTTCATCTCTATCTTTAATTAGGATGATAATTCATCTTGTTCTATCTTTATCCTCCTCTAGATTTGAATAGCAATTAGGAGTCCCACTTTATCCTTCCTCTTCCTCCCCTAGATTTTAAATTAATAATTTAAAATTCAAGTTTAGATTAGATTAGATAAGATAGAAGCTTCTAAATTACTAAAATAAATCATGCATGTGGGCCTGTGGGCTTTTTGGGCTTTTGGGCTTCATTTATTTATTCTTTAATTACTCAAGGCCTGCACAACACTAAACAATAAAATATTACGTAGCAGTGCTTTAAAAGAATAAGTAGGAAAATATGATGATAAATATGCAATTTTGACTACCTATCACACCCCATACTTATCTTTTTGCTCGTCCTCGAGTAAAAATAAAAAAAGGAAAAAGAAAAGAAAAACTAACCTATCCTAACTCATTTTCGTAGGAATCACGATTGCACTTAGCATGTGCAACAAGTCGTTAAACCTTTAGGTTACCCTTCGAGAACGAGTGTTGTCTCGTGAGGGTTTTCAGTGGATTACACCCACAAAATCCATAAAAGAAGAAGAAAATGTTAGTGATTAATTTTTTTAATTTTGAAAAATGAGTGAAATATTGAAATATGTTTGAAGAAACTAAGCAACTATAAGTTTTAGGATTATCATTTTATTCATTATTGAACTTAGTCTCTGTGAAATAATTCGTTAAGAATTTTAGGTAAGAATTAAAATTGAATTTTTATATATAGTCTCTTTTATTACCCTAAGTCATATGCATCCTTGTGAACGTGAATCTTTACTAGGGATTCTTTAACTTGGACTCCCATGCCTCTTTATTATATTTTATATATATATATATATCTATTTTTTTAATATGTGTAACTCATATAATTTTCTTTTGTATAAGTATCAAGGCTTCTTGAGGCCCTCATACCTAACTAATTGACTATTAGATGTGTTAGTATATATATAGATAATATTTCTTAATTTTCTTAGACTTTCTAATCCACCCATGTAGCGAGCCCAAGGTCGGTGGCTCACAAACTGGTAGGTTTTAGGGCACCGGGTGAGAAAACACCCCCACGGACTTAAGGATTCGAGTGAACTGGCCACAAAACTAAGTACTTTATTTATAAAATCACCTTTATGCATGAATACTTATGCTTCTTGAGGACACAAAACTAAGGACTTTATTTATAAAATCTTCTTTTGTGATCATCATATTGAACTTGACCAATTTCATACTTTTGAAAGTCTCATTGACAAATTGGCAAATTCTCATTTTTATGAAATTAAACTCAATGAGAAATGTGACCTAGATTCTCAAATTTGTGATCCAGTTCAAATTCCTCAATCAATATTGACCCCTGTTTTGTTACCCAACTTGAATAATATTTTAGAGTCAGTTTTGATTCCCACACCTGTCACTCTTGAACTTGAATCACCAATCTTAAAAAGTCACGTTCCATTGTGGGAAAATGAATGTGGACTTGAGTTTCAACTTCTTGATTTGGACCCACTTTCTGAGCCAATCTTGACTCCTGAAATCTTTACTTGACCTAAGTCACTTTTCTGAGTTGGTATTAGTTACCGTACTTCCTAAGTCCAAGTCAATCATTCCATCTCTTCACACTTTATTTTGGGACAACAGTGTTAATAAAATTGATTCTGAAATTATTTATGAAATTTGAAAATTAGATGGGGTAAAATTCTTAATAAAAATTATGCATACATACATTCATTCATACATTGAGGACAACACATGAGATAGGTGTGGGGGAGGGTTTACTAACATACTAACATAGGTAGATACTAAAAAAAAATTTTTAAAAAAACTCTTTGAAAAAGAAAATAATATTTTAATTTATTTATGTAAGTAATTAAGTTAATTTTAAGGAATAGGAAAATCATAATTAGGGTTTCTTAACACTTGGTCAAAATAAGAGTATTTGTTTTATTTTTAGGCTTAGGAGAAAAATTAAAAAAGTAATTTAGTCTTGATATCTTTACCTTGATGAAATATGCATGTTTTATACACTTACACACTTGGGATTCAAAATAAAGACTCCTGTGTCTTAGAACAAATTTAAAATAAACAAATCTAATTATTGATTAGTTAGGTACTTTGGCCTAAGAAAGCCTTAGTATTTACGTGAAAGGTAATTAGATAAGTTTAAAAAATAAATTAAAAATATATCATATATGTATTAACACATCTAATAATTAATTAGTTAGGTATTAAGGCCTCAAGAAGCCTTTATACTTACAAAAGAAAATTAGATGAGTTATATATATTTTAAAAAAAAAGAAGTGCTTAAAGGGCAACGAAGTGCTAATACTTTGAATTTCTTAAAAAAAAGAAAAAAGAAAAGTAATAAATCTATAAGGCATGAAAGTTAAAGTTGAAGAATCCTAAGTACAAAAATTCATGTTCACAAAAAGATGCATTTGACTTAGGGTAAGATAATAGACTCGATGAGAAATTCAATTTGAATCCTAACCTAAATTAATAAATAAATTTTTGAATAAAGACTAAGTATAAGAATAATCAATTTGGTAATCTTAAAAACTTATAAATTTCTTGAATAAACTAAGTATAAGTTTTTAGGATTACCAAATTGATCATTCTTATAATTAGTCTTTATTCAAATATTTATTTATCAATTTAGGTTAGGATTCAAATTGAATTTCTCATCGAGTCTATTATTTTATCCTAAGTCATATGCATCTATGTGAGCATGAATTTTTTACTTAGGATTCTTCAACTTCAATGTTCATGCCTTATAAATTTATTACCTTCCTTTTTTTTAAAGAAGTTTAAAGTATTACCACTTCATTGCCCTTTAAGCACTTCTTTTTTTTTTAAATATGTATAACTCATCTAATTTTCTTTCATGTAAGTATAAAGGCTTCTTGAGGCCTTAATACCTAACTAATTGATTATTAGATATGTTAATACATATATGATATATTTTTAATTTTTTTCAAACTTATCTAATTACCTTTCAAGTAAGTACCAAGGTTTTCTTAGGCCAAAGTACCTAGCTAATCAATAATTATATTTGTTTATTTTATATATTTTTCTAAGACATAAGAGTCTTTGTTTTGAATCCCAAGTATGTAAGTGTATAAAGCATGCATATAAAGATATCAAAACTAAGATACTTTTTCAATTTTTTCTCCTAAACCTAAAAATAAAACAAATACTCTTATTTTGACCAAGCGTTAAGAAATTCTAATTATGATTTTCCTATTCCTTAAAATTAACTTAATTAATTACATAAATAAATTAAAATATTATTTTCTTTTTTAAAAAGTTTTTTTTAAAAATTTGTTAGTATCTACCTATATTAGTATGTTAGTAAACCCTCCCCCACACCTATCTCATGTGTTATCCTCAATGTATGAATGAATGTATGCATGCATAATTTTTATTAAGAATTTTACCCCATCTAATTTTTAAATTTCACAAATAATTTCAGAATCAATTTTATTAACACCGTTGTCCCAAAACAAAGTGTGAAAAGATGGAATGATTGACTTGGACTTAGGAAGTACGTAACTAATACCGACTCAGAAAAGTGACTTAGGTCAAGTAAAGATTCAGGAGTCAAGATTGGCTCAGGAAGTTGGTCCAAATCAAGAAGTTGAAACTCAAGTCCATATTCATTTTCCCACAATGGAAGGTGACTTTCTAAGATTGGTGATCAAGTTCAAGAATGACAGGTGTGAGAACCAAAACTGACTCTAAAATATTATTCAAGTTGGGTAACAAAACAGGAGTCAATATTGATTTAAGAATTTGAACTGAATCACAAATTTGAGAATATATGTCACATTTCTCATTGAGTTTAATTTCACAAAAATGAGAACTTGCCAATTTGTCAATGAGACTTTCAAAAGTATGAAATTGGTCAAGTTCAATATGATCACAAAAGATGATTTTATAAATAAAGTTCTTAGTTTTGTGGCCTCAAGAAGCATAAATATTCACGCCTAAAGGCGATTTTATAAATAAAGTCCTTAGTTTTGTGGCCAGTTCACTCGAATCCTTAAGTCTGTAGGGTGTTTTCTCATCTAGTGCCCTAAAACTGACCGATTTGGGAGCCACTGACCTTAGGCTCGCTACATGGGTAGATTAGAAAGCCTAAGAAAACTAAGAAATATTATCTATATGTGTACTAACACATTTAATAGTCAATTAGTTAGGTATGAGGGCCTCAAGAAGCCTTAATACTTATATAAAAGAAAATTAGATGAGTTATACATGTTAATATATATATATATATATATATATATATATATATATATATATATATATATATATATAAATATATAATAAAGAGGCATGGGAGTCTAAGTTAAAGAATCCCTAGTAAAAATTCACGTTCACAAGGATGCATTTGACTTAGGGTAACAAAAGAGACTATATATAAAAATTCAATTTTAATCCTTACCTAAAATTGATAACGAATTATTGCATAGAGACTAAGTTCAAGAATGAATAAAATGATAATTCTAAAACTTATAAATTGCTTAGTTTTTTCAAGCATATTTCAAATATTTCTCTCCTTTTTCAAAATAAAAAAATTAATCACTAACATTTTCTACTTCTTTTATGGATTTTGTGGGTGTAATCCATTGAAAACCCTCACGAGACAACACTCGTCCTCCAGGGATAACCTAGAGGTTTAATGGCTTGTTATACATGCTAAGTGCAATCGTGATTCCTACGAAAATGAGTTAGGATAGGTTAGTTTTTCCTTTCTTTTTCTTTTTTTCATTTTTACTCGAGGACGAGTAAAAAGATAAGTGTGGGGGCGTGATAGGTAGTCAAAATTGCATATTTATCATCATATTTCCCTACTTATTTTTTTTATAAAGCACTGTTATGTAATATTTTATTATTTAGTGTTGTGCAGGCCTTAAGTAATTAAAGAATAAATAAATGAAGCCCAATTGAAGCTCAAAAGTCCAAAAAGCCTGTAAGCGCACATGCATGATTTATTTTAGTAATTTAGAAGCTTTCATCTTATCTAACCTAATCTAAACTTTGATTTTAAATTATTAATTTAAAATCTAAGGAAGGAGCAGGAAGGATAAAGTGGGACTCCTAATTGCTATTCAAATCTAGAGGAGGATAAAGATAGAACAAGATGAATCATCATCCTAATTAAAGATATAGATTGATTTCTATTTGAACCAGGTTGCTTGCACCACAAGATGAAGATAAAAGAGAGAAA
This sequence comes from Agave tequilana, assembly GCA_038442645.1. Lineage (NCBI taxonomy): Eukaryota > Viridiplantae > Streptophyta > Magnoliopsida > Asparagales > Asparagaceae > Agave > Agave tequilana. The sequence continues at coordinate 296,079 of JAVJIF010031097.1, forward strand.
ATCTGAATTTAATTCGATTCAGACTGGGCACTCTTTAGTAGTTCAATCATAACTTTCTCTATCGAAACTAAAATTTGATGATTAAAGATGCTCCAGAAAGAAGACTTGAAGGACTACAACTTTCATGTTGATCATACTTTTCAATTCAGCCGTCTGTTAAGCCATATCAACAATCAACCCATAACAAGTTGTAGGTCAGAATTGAATTTCTATGGATAAGTCAAAACAAGTTTGGAGATACGAGGAGAATTCAAATTCAGAAATATTTTGCTCCTCTTATCTTCATACGCTTCTTATCCCTCTGGTTTTCTCGTATAAATACCCCTACAGAGCAACTAAGGAAGGGCAACTCTCAGAATCTCAAGTCTAGAGTTTCTTTTAGATCCTCTTTCTTTCCGAATTTATTTGTATTTTTCTAGTTCTTTTTTACTTTGAATAAGAGTTGAAGAAAGGAGAAGGCTTTATATTGATTTGGTGATAGACTTAATAAAAGGTCATTTTTTCTTTCAATCTCTTTGCTTTTTTTTAATTTGTGTGTCTTTTATTTTAGTTTCATCTATTTTATGCAATATTTAAATACCATGCTAAATTCAACTATAACTATGTGTAACTAATTCCTTAGTAGCTTGCTAATCTCTCCACTAACTAAAATCTAGATCTATGAAGATAAGTTGATTAAACTCTATGCATGTTAAAAATCCTAGGGTAAGTAAATAATTCTTGAAGACTAGTCATGAATTGAGTTAAACTCGGTTTAGGGTATACTATTTAATAATTATTCTTGATTTATACTTGGTTGCTTTGATGGTTTAATGTTAACACTGCTTTTCTTAAACTATACTTTGGGACTTTGATAAACCAATACTTAGTTTTATCTAGTGTACTGCCAATAGGGTTTAATCTCTTTCTTACTTTTCTTTCTTGAATTTGAAGCAATAATCTAGGATTAATCTTTATAGGTTCAACATGATATTTATTCTTGATAGACTAGTGTTTGGTTGTGGTAGATGATTAGTTGACTATACTTATTCTTTCTATTTAAATCTATTTCTTACAATCAATATCTCTTTTTTCCAAGCTAACTTTAGAGAAAATCGTTCCGAAAAATTTCCATCGCATCCTTCCCTGTGGATCGACCCGTCTAGCCCTTACTACACGGTTACATTGAGACGAGGCTAAGACTATAACTTTAACTATTTCTTTATTATTTTTCCGTCTCAATCAAAATTTTGGCACTCAGTACAAACCTTCTCCTTTCTTCAACACTCAGAAACTCAAGTCTAGGGTTTTTTTTAGATCCTCTTTCTTTCCGAATTTATTTATTTTTTCTAATTCTATTTATTTTGAAGAAGAGTTGAAGAAAGGAGAAAGCTTTGTACTGAGTTGGTGATAGACTTAATAAAAGGTCATTTTTTTTCTTTCAATCTCTTTGCTTTTTTTTAATTTGTGTTTCTTTTATTTTAATTTCATTTATTTTTTGCAATCTTTAAATATCATGCTAAATTCAACTATAATTATGTAATTATGTGTAACTAATTCCTTTGTAGCTTGCTAATCTCTCCACTAAATAAAACCTAGATCTACGAAGATAAGTTGATTGAACTCTATGCATGTTAAAAACCCTAGGTAAGTAAATAATTCTTGAAGACTAGTCATGAATTATATAACAAGCATGTATGGTGGTTGATTATTAGTAAGTTGTGAACCTTTCTTTTAAATTAATTCTTTTTTCACATACAATCCATCCCCTCTTTTTCACGTTCTTTAAAAACAAAGAAGATAATAAGAAGATAATATTACCGAAAAGCTTCCATCGCATCTCTCCCTGTGGATCGACCCGTTTATCCCTTGCTACACGGTTGCATTGAAACGAGACTAAGATTTTCTAAACTCTTTCTTTATTATTTTCCTATTTTAATCAAAATTTTCCCAACCAAAGTCCTCCACCCTCTTTTCAAAGTTCACATATGGAAACAAGACTCTCCAATATGGAAAGAAAAGTAAACACTCTAGTTAAAGCCAAGACACACTAGCTCAAGTTTTGATTAGGATAGAGATGCAACTGAGTCAACAAGAAAGACAAAAGAAAACTCTACCAAGTCAACCATTGCCAAACCCTTGGAATCCTAGGCAAGCCATTGAGGCTCAAGACCCAAATCAGTGTAACTTGGTTCATACGTTGAGGTCAGAGAAACAAGTTGATAATCAAGTATCCATGCCATCGGTCCCAGCTCAATTGTCTATACCATCTAGTACCACTCCATCTCCACAAAAGTCCAAAGAAACTGAAGTTGATAAGTCAGCAAAACAAGTGCACCAACCTATAGTCCCATTTCTAAATAGGCTTAGGAGTAATAATAATGCACATTTGAAGAAACTGCTCGAGGTATTTAATCAAGTTAAGCTTAATATACCACTTCTTGATGCAATCCAACAGGTCCCTAATTATGCCAAATTCCTTAAGGACATGTGCACCAAGAAAAGAAAGACAAATGTGCCAAAGAAGATTTTTCTAGCCACTAACATTAGTGAGCTATTGTCCAACCAGATCCCAGTCAGGTACAAAGACCATGGTTGTCCCACCATTTCTTGCACAATAGGTCAAACTGAAATTAGTAGAGCACTCCTCGATTTAGGAGCATAATTTGCTTCCCTTCTCCGTATATCAACAACTTGGCTTAGGCGAACTCAACCTAACTCAAGTTACGATCTAATTAGCTGATCGATCAATTAAAGTTCCAAAGGGAGAGATCAATGATGTCCTTATACGTGTTGGAGAATTCATTTACCTAGTAGATTTCGTTGTTTTAGAGACACAACTTGTGTCTAATTCTAGGTCCCAAACTCCCGTCATCTTAGGACGTCGGTTCCTAGCAACTGCTAAAGCAATCATAAATTGTAAAAACGGATCCATGAGATTGACTTTTGGAGACATGACCAAGGAAATCAATGTTTTCAACTTAGGTAAATACCCTTACGACATGAACGACCAACCCTTGGAGGTCAACTTCATTGAAAATATAACTAGTGAGCACAAAGAGGAGATCACACTAGAGTCAAAGGATGATGAAGAGTTAGAATTTAGTGATCTCAATCTTGATGAGATTGAGTGGGCAGTAAGTCCAAGTTCTATAGAGATGGAGAATTTAAGCTTAACACCTCTACCCATCAAGCCACCTCCTTCCTTGGAGTTAAAGACCTTACCTAAACATCTTAAGTACGCCTACCTTGGTGAACAAGAGACACTACTAGTCATAGTTGCATCTAATTTGACTAATAGGTAAGAGGAAGACCTATTGGCAACCCTTAGGAGACATTGGGAAGCCATTGGTTGGACTATGAGCGATATCAAGGGACTAAGCCCTAAAATTATCCAGCATAGAATCCATCTAAATGAAGGGGTCAAACCAAAGAGAGACCCACAATGTAGGCTAAACCCGCTAATGCAAGAGGCTGTACAAGGCGAAATAATGAAACTGTTGGATAATGGAATCATTTATCCCATTTCAGATAGCCAATGGGTCAGCCTAGTGCACGTGGTCCCTAAAAAGTCCAGTTTTACTGTGGTGAAAAATGACAAGTAAGAGTTAGTGCAAACACGATTACCTACTAAGGTTCGAGTATGCATAGCTATCGCAAGTCGAACGCTGCTACTAGAAAAGACCATTTTTCCCTCCCATTTATCGACCAAATGATGGAATGATTAGTGGGCCATGAGTATTACTGTTTCTTGAATGGTTACTCAGGGTATAACCAAATCCCAATAGCCCCGGAGGACCAAGAAAAGATAATGTTCACATGTCCATTTGGGACGTTTGCCTATCACCGAATGCCTTTCGCCTATGCATTGCCCCCGCAATATTCTAACATTGCATGTTAAGCCTTTTCTCTGACATGGTCGAGCACTTCTTAGAAATCTTCATGGACGACTTCTCCGTTTATGGAAATTCGTTTGACCAATGTCTACATCACTTAAAGCTAATGCTAAAAAGGTGCACTGAAAAGAACTTGACCCTAAATTGGGAAAAGTGCCACTTTATGGTGCAACATGGGATTGTCCTAGGTCATGAGATATCTAGGAAAGGGATCAAAGTGGATAAGGCTAAGGTGGAGATCATAGCCAAACTCCCAATTCCACAATGCGTGAAAGACATTCGTTCTTTTTTAAGACACGCTGGGTTTTACCGTAGGTTCATTAGGGATTTTAGCAAAATTGTTAGACCCCTTACAAACCTTTTAGCCAAAGATGTGCCATTCATCTTTGATGACAAGTGTAGTGGTGCATGGGAGAAGCTAAAATTGGAACGTATCTCTGCACCTATCATCTCACCTTCGGGCTGGTCCAAACCCTTTGAGATCATGTGTGATGCCTCCAATTTTCCTATAGGCACTGTCTTATGACAACGCAAAGATAACAAGCAACATGTGATCTATTATTTAAGTAGGACACTCAATGATGCCCAAGTGAACTATACTACAACCGAAAAAGAATTCTTGGTCGTAGTGTTCGCATTGGAGAAATTCCGCCCATACCTACTTGGGACCAAAACCACGATATTCACCGACCATTCTGCACTTCGATACTTAATGCTCAAAAATAATGCGAAGGCCCGACTCATTCGTTGGATCCTCCTCCTCCAAGAATTTGATCTCGAAATTCGAGATAAAAAGGGTGTCGAAAATGTCGTCGCAGACCATCTCTCTCATGTGCCAAACGCACCTTCCGACGAACTGCCCATCAACGATAATTTCCCCGACGAACAACTTTTAGCCATCTCTACAGAACCATAGTTTGCCGACATAATTAATTACTTAGTCACAAACCAAATACCATCTAGTTGGTCAAAACAGGATAGATACCGGTTCTTGTCTCAAGTCCAGTATTTCATATGGGAGGACCCTTACCTCTTCAAATATTGTAGCGACCAAATAATTAGGAGATATCTTCCCGAAGAGGAAACTAGAAGTGTTCTAGCCTTTTGTCACGAATTTGCTTGCGGTGAACACTTTGGTCCCCACAAAATAGCCGAAAAGGTACTACAGAGTGGCTTCTATTAGCCCACTTTGTTTAAAGACGCATTTGACTTTTGCAAAACTTGCAAAAGATGCCAATGTTGGCCCAAAGGCCATTATCCCAGTTATTTTGATGATAACAAAACATATTTAGTTATGTATTTAACATGTTTTATTTCAGAATATTTCAGGTTATTTAACAGGTTATTTTTTTGACGGCTCCGCTAAAAGACTCACAAGTTTGGACGCCGCTAAAATGAAGATTCCCAAGCTACGCACAACTAGGATGCTTTGGGATCAAGATGATGAAGTGAAGATCAAGACAAGATCAAAACGACAAAGAAAAACAAAATTTGTAATTGTATTTTTATTTTAGACATTTTGTCAAAACTAGATATTAGAAGTAGAGCTATGGGATCATCACACACACACATTTCAGTTAGGCTTCAAAAAGATTTTTCAATTCCATTTCTAACTTAGTTTTTAAAAGAGAACATATTTGAAAATACGCGTTTTAGAAAAACAATAGTTTTTGGAAAAACATTTTCATTGAAAAACAAGTTTGTGTTCAAAAGAATTTTATCAAACTACTTTTAACATGTTTGAAGTATGACACATGCTTATACTTCATGTTTTTACAAGTTCCAAAATCTTACCCAAAACCCAAAACCAAAACCAAGATTTTCTAGTTCTGGAAGTTCTGTTTTTTCAGAACTTACAGTGACCGGTCGACCGGCCCGGTCGACCGATGTGCACAATACTGTGCACGTCTATATCAGTCGACCGACCCGGTCGACCGAAGTTCATTTACGTTTACGGGAGTTTTCGGTCGGTCGACCGATGAGCCCCAACGGTCATATTTTTGACCGTTGGCGGTCGACCGACCCGGTCGACCGGACTCTGTCAAAAGTTCTGACAGGTCCAACAGCTAGTTTTTCTGACTGTTTTTCTTTTTGGGATTTGTCTCCAACGAGTTTTTGAGGCTGTTTTTGACCCCTATAAATAGAGGGTCACCTCATATTGATTAGACAACTATTGCAAAATATTTCATAAGAGTTTTATAAAGATTTTCAAAGCTTTCCTTCATAAAAGATTTTCCAAAGCCTAAATTCCCAACACCCAACTTGTAGCCTATTCCTCTAGCTTCTCTCTAGATTTTGCACACCACAATCCCAAGCTTTACATCTACATATTTGGTTCTAGGATTGTACAAGTGAGCTTTTGTAAAGTGATCAAGTGTGATCACTCAATTCTTCTTGGAGTGAAGTTGTAGAGGCATCGGCCTCAAGGGAGCTAGTGAGCTTCGGGTGGTGTTGCGGCATCACAAGTGTAAGGGACAAGTGTGTCCTTGTATTGGCGATCCGGTGGGATCAACGATAGTAGTGCAAATCCTTCAAGTGTGAAGGCGGGGACGTAGAGCGTGGCTCGAACCTCGGAAACACATCCTTGCGTTTGCGTTTGATCAATTTTCTCTAACTCTACTCCTTTCAATTCTTGCACCTTAATTGTTGTATTTATTGCAAGTCTTTATTTGTGCTATTTGTGTGTGAAAGTTTTAATTCCGCAAAATTGCCATAATTCATATAGCCATCACCTATTCACCCCCCCTCTAGGTGATTTTAATTGGTATCAGAGCCTAACCCTACAACTTAGGTCTAACAACCTTAGGGAGATCCATATTTGGCTATATTCATTTGTGTTGCATTTACATTTGCTTGTGCATTCATGGCATCCATGGACTTTTCTAGCATTAAATCCCCACCAAAATTCGATGGCTTGAACTTTCCCATTTGGAAAGTCAAGATGAACTTGTTCTTGAAATCCTTAGGTGTTAGGGTAGCTAGGGCCATTACCAAAGACTTCATTGAACCCACTAGTGATGAGAGCACATGGTCCGAGGATACTTCCAAAGACTATGAGGCTAATGCTAGGGCACAATATGCATTGACCCAAGCATTAAATGAAGATGACCTTGCACGCATAATAAATTGTAAATCCGCATTTGAGGTTTGGAACATACTCATTGTGACTCATGAGGGAACGTCTCAAGTCAAGAGAGCCAAAGTTGACTTGCTACGTTCTCAATATGAGAATTTCTATATGTTTGATAATGAGAGCATTGATGACATGCTCACCCGTTTTACAAAAATAACTAATGCTCTTTCTTCCTTAGGCGACAAGATTGATAATGATCAAAAGATAAGGAAGGTGATTAGAGCTCTTCCCAAAGCTTGGGAAGTCAAGGCGACCACTCTCAAGGAACTCAACGACAAAGAGGAGATGGACTTCTCCGGCTTCATCGGAAATCTCAAGACACATGAGATGGAGATGAAAGTTAGAGAAGAAAGGGAGGCACCAAAGAAGAAGACCATTGCCCTCAAAGCCGCTCCTACCATACACGAAGAGGATGACTCATCGGAGGATTGCGATGAGGATTTCGCCATGCTCATCCGGAAGGTGGGCAAGATGTTCTACAAGAAAGGACGGCAAAGTAACTTCCGAAGAGGGAAGCCTCAAGGAAGGTACGAGAAGAAAAGAGATGAACCCGGTCCTTGCTTTCATTGCAAGAAGATCGGTCACCTAATTGCCGATTGCCCCGCTCTACAAGCAACCACATCCAAGAATGGGCAAAGAAAGAAGAAAGCGTTGGCCGCTACATGGGATGACACGGAGTCGGAATCCGAAGAGGAGCACGACGCCGCCAACATGTGCTTCATGGCACAAGGAGACGACGCTCCTAAGGTAACAATTGAAAACTCTCTTGATGATGATGATCTCACTATGGATGAACTAGCACGTTTCTTTGAGGAATTACAACATAGATATGAGATTTCGCAATCTCATAATAAAAAGTTAAAAAGGGAAAATGATGTTTTAAAGAATAAACTTGAATTAGTAGTAAATGAGAAAAATGCCTTATCTAGTTCATTTGATAAATTGAAAAATGATTTTGAAAAATATAAACTAGCTAGTAAAGGCAAAACCCCCATGGTTTCAATTGATAAAAATGATTTTGTTGAGATCCAAAACGTGTTGAAGTTTTGGACTCAAATTTAAAAAGCTATGCATTTGATTTGAAAAAGATAGCATCTAAATTTCCTAAGGGAGCCCCCCAAGGGAAACATGCACAACATACACATACACATGCACGGAAACATGCACACACTCATAAGCATGCATTCATGTACAATAGTGGTAGAATTTATATTTGCACACATTGTGGCCGCAAAGGCCATTTAGAAAAATTTTGTTATGCTAAGAACAATGTTAAAAATAAATTTGTTTGGGTTCGCCCCGGATCTAACCCCAAAGGACCCACTAAGATTTGGGTACCAAAAGAGCCACCGATTTCAAATGAAACAGGTATAGGTGGATCTACATCCTCCAAGACTTAGGAGGAAACGGTGCCCGGGTGGTGGATGCAACAAAGCTTAAAGAACACATCAAGATTGCATCGCTATCGTGGAGGCACCTAATTTTGGAGATTGCCCGTAAATTGGTAACATCTCCATTTAAGAGTTTTTAATTTTGTATATACAATTGTTATAGGATTGCTAGTTTAGTTTTATGCTTCATTGATACATGATTAGTATAAACTTGCAACTCTAACATGATTGTATATGCCATGTTCAATTTTGATTTTTTTTTGACATGTATACATATGTATAGAATTGATAGTTTGCTTTTGTATTCTATTGATATATGCTTGTATAGAACTACCTTTCTATCATGATGTATATGTGCCTTGTGTTAACTTTTATATCTTTGTTTCATGCCTTGTTCATCACATGTCCACATGTATAGTTTAGTATTTGTGATTATATACTTGTATGCATATACACATTATTTTCATAAATAAAAATTAAACATTTGTAAGTTTTCTTATTTAAGCAAATACCTTAAAGATGGCAATTGCGCACCTCAACTCATTCAAGAGGAATCAAGAGGATGAAGTTCAGAACCCGTCACTGGGTATTCGGCTTCAACATCTTTAAAATCTTTGTTTAAATATGAAAATAAAATTAAAATTGGATTGCTTGTATTTTGATGTTTGTAAAGACTTAATGAAGATTTAAAAACTGTTGGTGTGTTCCTATATGCTTAATATATAATACCTGTTTTAGATTACAAAATTACTTAAAATTTTTTTTTGGGCTATTTGCTGTTAGCTGTTTTTCAGGCAAAGCCGGTCGACCGACCCCTAAATCTCCGGTCGACCGACTCTGCCTGAGAGAAAATTTTTTATTTTTTCTGTGCTACCAGTCGACCGACCAGAATTCCGGTCGACCGATGCTGGCCTGCTGTGGTCTCGGGATATTTCGGTCGACTGACCCGGTCGACCGATATCATTTACAGAGCTCTCGGTTGGATTCGGTCGACCGGACCGGTCGACCGATCGTCGTGTTTTTGCCCAAATCTGCTATATAATTTCATTTTCTCTCTCTCTCTCTCATTTCACTCAGCGACCGAAACCCCCAAAATTTCCCCATATTTGATTTCTCTCCAATCCTTCAACCAAATCCAAATCCTTTTAAAACCCATCTCAAATCCTTCATTCCACCTTCAGATCTTCGATTTCAACAACTTCCAACCACCGGATTCGAAGAATTTCAGGATTTTTCAGTTGGGGTTTCAGAATTTTCATCAAGGTAAAAATCGAATTTTTACTGTGAATCTTCACTTCTAGCTTAGATATCTCTATTCCTTTGTCACTATTTTAGGTTGCTTAGCTTCTAGATCGTGCCATAATCTTGATTTCACCTAAAAATCAAATTTTTATTCATCATGCCTAAGAGATCTCGAACTGAGAAGGGGAAGGGTATTGCCCAACCCTCATCTCAGGGTCCTAGACCCGTACGGCCCTTTAGAAATGATCTAGCTGAAGATAGATACTCCCACCTCTCCACTAGAAATATCAATTCAGGGAGATTTGTTACCATTCAGGATTTTGAACACCTAGACATCCCTCAAATCCTGCAAAATAATAATCTAGTTGAGTTCTTGACCATTAAGGAACAAGTATACACTTCCCTTGTTCCTTACTTCTATGCCAACTATGAATTTGATGGTAACCGGATCACATCTAGAGTTCTAGGTAGGGAAATCGACCTCTCTATCGGTCGGTTTGCTAGGATTCTGCATCTCTCCACTGGCGGAGCAGATGTGTATTCTCATGATTTACATGACTTTGAATTTCCTGAGGGTGAGTCTTCACTCACCGCCTCTACTCTGATCCACGGGAATGACAATCCCGGGTTGGTTAGAAATGAGGTAGTGAGTAGGTACACACTTCAATCTCAAGTCCTTGCCAAGATTATCTTTTTCAACATTGTCCCCAAACATGGTGAGTATAGCCATGCTAGGGGTTGTGTCCCTTTGATCATCTATTGTCTTCTTAAAGGCATTAAGGTGAATTTTCCTAGAGTCATAGCTTATCATATGGGCTCTGATCAGATCCGTACTGCGGGTAGAAGTTTGCCCTACGGCATGCTTATTACCCATCTTCTTCGAGCTCTTGACTTTGATCTTTCTGCTGAAACTCCTTCAAGCCCCCTGACAAACATCAATGGAGTTATCCTGAAGATGATGGAAGCGCAGCTGCGTAGACACGCCCCTGTGCAACCACATCTTCCTCCTGCTGGTCCTGGCTCATCATCTGCACCAGGATCTTCTTCTGCTTCAGCTCTTGTCTTTTCTCCAGAGGTTCTGGCACTTCTCTCTTCGGAGGTCCGCACTCAGATCGAGGCGCACCAGGCCTGGGTTCGTGCGGAGTTGGATGCTCGTGACGTTCAGGAAGCTGCTTTTCGGGCAGAGGTCAGGAACGACATGTCATACTTTGCTGACTCCATGAGATTCGTGGATGTCCAGTTTCAGGCTCTCTTTGCACAGTTTTCCATGACCGTTCCTGATCGTACTGCGACTGCTTGTCGTCTTCCGTCTACCGGTCCTCCATTCCCTCCCAGAGCTCGTGCTTCAGTTCCACCACCGCGGACCAGAGTCGATGGCATTGACCCAGATGAGGTCATTTCTTCAGGCGAAGACGCTGGTGACGAAGAGCAGACGGCTGATGAGGAAGCTGGAGATGATGATGAGTGACCTCCCCTTTTGATGATGTCAAAAAGGGGGAGAGTTATTTTGAGAGAGTTATCTTGAGAGAGATATTTGTGATATTTTGTGTTGTAGTATTTTATGTGTTTGGATATTTGTGTGTTTTGGACATGTAGTATTTGTGTTATGGACATGCAGTATTTATTTGTGTTTTAGACATGTATTTGATTTCTACATGTATGCTTTGTGGACGTATTTCTTTATATGTATCCATGTTCTATCTTGATATATGACATGAGTATTTGTCCTATGTTATGAGTACTTGTTGACATGGAAATATGTGTTTATCATTTTTATATACTATGCCCACATACGATTTTTGTCATTTATGATATGCTTGTGTTGAGGGGGAGCTTCACTTGAAGTCTCTACCCAAAATATTTTGTGATAACTACATATGTTTTGCCATCATCAAAAAGGGGGAGATTGTTGGCCCAAAGGCCATTATCCCAGTTATTTTGATGATAACAAAACATATTTAGTTATGTATTTAACATGTTTTATTTCAGAATATTTCAGGTTATTTAACAGGTTGTTTTTTTGACGGCTCCGCTAAAAGACTCACAAGTTTGGACGCCGCTAAAATGAAGATTCCCAAGCTACGCACAACTAGGATGCTTTGGGATCAAGATGATGAAGTGAAGATCAAGACAAGATCAAAACGACAAAGAAAAACAAAATTTGTAATTGTATTTTTATTTTAGACATTTTGTCAAAACTAGATATTAGAAGTAGAGCTATGGGATCATCACACACACACATTTCAGTTAGGCTTCAAAAAGATTTTTCAATTCCATTTCTAACTTAGTTTTTAAAAGAGAACATATTTGAAAATACGCGTTTTAGAAAAACAATAGTTTTTGGAAAAACATTTTCATTGAAAAACAAGTTTGTGTTCAAAAGAATTTTATCAAACTACTTTTAACATGTTTGAAGTATGACACATGCTTATACTTCATGTTTTTACAAGTTCCAAAATCTTACCCAAAACCCAAAACCAAAACCAAGATTTTCTGGTTCTGGAAGTTCTGTTTTTTCAGAACTTACAGTGACCGGTCGACCGGCCCGGTCGACCGATGTGCACAATACTGTGCACGTCTATATCAGTCGACCGACCCGGTCGACCGAAGTTCATTTACGTTTACGGGAGTTTTCGGTCGACCGACCCGGTCGACCGATGAGCCCCAACGGTCATATTTTTGACCGTTGGCGGTCGACCGACCCGGTCGACCGGACTCTGTCAAAAGTTCTGACAGGTCCAACAGCTAGTTTTTCTGACTGTTTTTCTTTTTGGGATTTGTCTCCAACGAGTTTTTGAGGCTGTTTTTGACCCCTATAAATAGAGGGTCACCTCATATTGATTAGACAACTATTGCAAAATATTTCATAAGAGTTTTACAAAGATTTTCAAAGCTTTCCTTCATAAAAGATTTTCCAAAGCCTAAATTCCCAACACCCAACTTGTAGCCTATTCCTCTAGCTTCTCTCTAGATTTTGCACACCACAATCCCAAGCTTTACATCTATATATTTGGTTCTAGGATTGTGCAAGTGAGCTTTTGTAAAGTGATCAAGTGTGATCACTCAATTCTTCTTGGAGTGAAGTTGTAGAGGCATCGGCCTCAAGGGAGCTAGTGAGCTTCGGGTGGTGTTGCGGCATCACAAGTGTAAGGGACAAGTGTGTCCTTGTATTGGCGATCCGGTGGGATCAACGATAGTAGTGCAAATCCTTCAAGTGTGAAGGCGGGGACGTAGAGCGTGGCTCGAACCTCGGAAACACATCCTTGCGTTTGCGTTTGATCAATTTTCTCTAACTCTACTCCTTTCAATTCTTGCACCTTAATTGTTGTATTTATTGCAAGTCTTTATTTGTGCTATTTGTGTGTGAAAGTTTTAATTCCGCAAAATTGCCATAATTCATATAGCCATCACCTATTCACCCCCCCTCTAGGTGATTTCAGCCAAATGATAGGAAAGATTTCTAAACGTAATATGATACCCCTAAACCCAATTTTAGAAGTAGAACTCTTTGATGTTTGGGGCATTAACTTTATGGATCCCTTCCCTAATTCATTTGGACACCAATACATCTTGTTGGATGTAGATTACGTATCCAAATTAGTTGAAGTCATCCCTTGCAAGACAAATGACAACAAAGTTGTTGTCAAGTTCTGAAAAGAAAACATCTTTTCATACTTTGGAATCCCTCGTGACATAATTAGTGATAATGGTACACATTTTTGCAATAGAACTTCTGAAGCTCTTATGCGAAAAATATACCATAAAACACAAGTTATCTACACCTTACCATCCTCAAACCAATGGGCAGGTAGAAGTCTCAAATAGGCAAGTTAAGCTTATCTTGGAGAAAACTGTGAATCTAAATAGGAAGGACTGGTCCATCAAATTGGTGGATGCCTTATGGGCATATAGGACTGCCTTTAAAATGATTCTAGGAATGTCTCCTTATATATTAGTCTTTGGAAAAGCTTGCCACCTTCCTGTTGAGTTAGAGCACCGAGCCTTATGGGCAATTAAGCAGCTGAATTTTGATCTAGATAAGGTCGGTGCACTTTAGAAATTGCAAATTTCTGAACTTGAGGATTTAAGGAACGAGGCATATGAAAATGCGAAGATTATGAAAGATAGGGTTAAGATTTTTCATTATAAGTTCATCATGAGAAAAACTTTTGTCTAAGGACAAAAAGTCTTACTCTATAACTCTAGACTTCACCTCTTTCTCGAAAAGTTGAAATCAAGATGGATAGGGCCTTTCGTTGTTAAGACTGTGTTTCTACATAGAGTCATAGAGACATACGACCCTAAGAATGGAAATGAATTCAAGGTAAATGGTCAACTTCTGAAACCATTTTTGGAATCAGTACCGAAAGCAGACACAGCCATGGGTCTTTTTGACCCAATGTATCGGTAACTCTACCTCTCCGCCAGTTCATTTCATGCATTTATACATACATGCATACCTTGGGGACAATGCATGAGACAAGTGTGGGGGAGGGTACTAATCTTAATTTCAAAATAATAAAAAAATAATAATAATAAAATATAATAATATAATAAAATAATAAAAAAAATTTAACATAGATTATTGACTAACTATAGGTTGTTGTTAACATAACTCACTAACCTTAGGTTATTAACTTACTAATAAAATAAAAAATAAAATAAAAAAATGTTAATAAAATATAGTTGAAAAAGGAGACAATATTTTGACATATCTTTTGAAAGAAATCTAAGTTAATCTTAAGAATTAGGAAAATCATGATTAGCATTTCTAAAAGCTTGTTCAAAATAAAATAAATTGTTGAAATTTTTTGGTATAAGAGAAAAAATTGAATAATTAATTAGTCTTAATTTTTACCTTAAAGAAATGTGCAAACCTAATACACTTTCACATATAGGATTCAAAGACAAAGACTCTTGTGCCTTATAAAAAAAATAATTAAAAATAGAGTTTACTAATTAAGCTAGATATATGTGCCTCAAGAAGCATAAGTATTCACGCCTAAAGGTGATTTTATAAATAAAGTCCTTGGTTTTGTGGCCTAGTTCACTCGAGTCCTTAAGTCCGTAAGGTGTTTTCTCACCCGGTGCCCTAAAACTGACCGGTTTGGGAGCCACCGACCTTAGGCTTGTTACATGGGTGAATTAGAAAGCCTAAAAAAATCAAGAAATATTATCTATATATGTACTGACACATCTAATAGTCGATTAGTTAGGTATGAGGCCTCAAGAAGCTTTGATACTTATACAAAAGAAAATTAGATGAGTTATACATATTTTAAAAAATAATAATAAATATATATAAATAATAAAGAGGCATGGGAGTCCAAGTTAAAGAATCCTTAGTAAAGATTCACGTTCACATGGATGCATATGACTTAGGGTAACAAAAAAGACTATATAAAAATTCAATTTTAACCCTTACCTAAATTTGATAACGATTTATTATATAGAGACTAAGTTCAAGAACGAATAAAAATGATGATCCTAAAACTTATAAATTGCTTAGTTTCTTCAAACATATTTTAAATATTTCTCTCCTTTTTCAAAATAAATAAATTAATAAATTAATCACTAACGTTTTCTTTTTCTTTTATGAATTTTGTGGGTGTAATCCACTGAAAACCCTCATGAGACAACACTCGTCCTCTAGGGGTAACCTAGAGGTTTAACGGCTTGTACGAAAGTGAGTTAGCATAGGTTAATTTTTATTTTCCTTTCCTTTTTCTTTTTATTTTTACTCGAGGACGAGCAAAAAGATAAGTGTGGGGGTGTAATAGGTAGTCAAAAGTGCATATTTATCATCATATTTTCCTACTTATTCTTTTATTAAGCACTGCTACTAATGTTTTATTGTTTAAAATTGTGCAGGCCTTGAGTATTTAAAGAATAAAGAAATAAAGCACAAGTGAAGCGCAAAAGTCCAAAAATCTCACAAGCCCGTATGCATAATTTATTTTAGTAATTTAGAAGCTTCTATCTTATCTAACCTAATCTAAACTTAGATTTTAAATTATTAATTTAAAATTTAGGTGAGGAACAGGAAGGATAAAATAGAACTCCTAATTACTAAAGAGGAGGAGGAAAAGGATAAGATGCATCCTTATCCTAAAACATAGATGGACTTCTAGTTAAACCTTGTTGCTTGCAATATAAAGATAAAGATAAAAGGGAGAGAGGCTTAAAGATAAAGATAAAGGGAACAATCCTTTTTAAAATTGAGATTTGTGATAACTTGCTTCTCAAGTTATCTAGAGTTCTCAAGATAGAGGGTCTGATGACAGAGTGCACAAGGAGGCGCTTAGATGGACAGACCAGATAAGGCCACAAGAGAAAGCGTGTGGCCACTGGCCACGCTATTGCCACGGAAACGCGGCTCTATCCCCATTTCCGCGGGCGTTTGGATGAATCTGGCAACGCGATATCATGGGAGAGTTGTACTGGGACTCTACGTCTTATATCTCCTATAAATACCCCTGCAGAGCAACAGAGAGGGGGTATCTCAGAGCTTAGATCTTTTCTTCTTTCCGAATTACTTGTATTTTTTGTTTTTATTATTTGGAGAAGAAGATTGTTGAAGAAGCAGAGGAGCTTTGTAATTGGTCAGTAACAGGTTCTTCATTCTTTTTTCTTTGCAATTCAATTGAGTTTTCTGCTTGGATTATTTATTTTTCTTCTTTTAGTTTTCATGCAACCTTTCTTATTCAAAATAAAAATTGAAAATAAAAAAAAATATGAATAACTAATTAAAACTATAGTTTGCTAATCTCTCGATCAACCTTAGTTTAGTTTAAAAGATGAACTAATTGACATCTATGTAGAAACCCTAGGATTAAAATTGGTGTTCTTGAAGGTGAATCAATAATTTAGTTTAACTAATTTAGGTAGCACTTTTTAAATGATCATTCATGATTCATATTTAACTACTTTGATAGCATAATTTTAAGTAGACTTTTCTTATGCTATTCTTTGAAATTAAGATGAACTATAGTTTAATTTTTATTAGTGCAAACTAATTAGGGTTTACAACATATTTATTCATCTTTCTTGATTCTCAATCAAAAGCCTTGGGTAAATAATTCTTCTTTCAATATGATGTTCATTCTTTGCGACTAATACTTTGGTTGTGGTAGATGATTAGTAAACTATTTTTTTTTGCTTGATTAAATCTAATTCTCACAATCAATATCTCTTTTTCTTTTCCAAGCGAATTACAGAGAAGATCATTCCGAAAAGCTTACATCGCATCCTTTCCTGTGGATTGACCCGTTTAGCCCTTGCTACACGGTTGCATTGAATCGAGACTAAGATTTTCTAAACTCTTTCTTTATTATTTTCCCTTTTCAATCAAAATTTTGGCATGACTAGTCTTCTCTGTAAGTTGTGAAAACTTGTGCAATCAAGTTTGGAATTAGATCACAAAGTTGAGCAAAATATTTCAAAGTTTAGCATTAAAATATTAAGATTTTCATCAAGCATAAATTAAGAAAAATAGTTAAAAATTATTAGCAAATATTTGACATAGTTGCTTATCCTATCGAGTCTTCAAAAATAAAAAATTAGAGTAGGCATACATATGATCTAATCTGATTATCTACTAGATATTAGATGTGATGGAGGGATATCTTAGCAAGTCATGAGAAAAATCTAGCTACTCATGGTAAATATGATAAGTAAAAGAAAGTAAGAAATAAAAAATAAGAAAAAGAAAAAAAATAAAGTAAATAACAAAAGAGATATGAAAAGAACGAAAGCACCTTATATTGATCTGTCACCTCGAATTACAATGGCTTCTCCTTCTCACAAATCTTGCATTAGAGGTAAAACTAGAATCTAAAAATTACAAAAGAAATTTGGAGAAGAGACTAAAAGAAAAATCCTAAGCTATGATGTGGAGATTCTTGATAATGAGAGATTTCTGCTCTTTAAATAGGCCTCAAATCTAATCACAATAGGATACAAATTAGAAGGCTTCCTAATTCAATAAGGAATTCAATCCTGCAACTAGTCAGCATATTGTTTGCTGAATATGGCTTATCAGATAGCTGAATTGGAAAGTATGATCAACATAAAAGTTATAGTTCTTCAAGTCTTCTTTCTGGAGTATCTTAAATACTTAAATTTGAATTTCGATAGAGAAAGTTAAAATTGAAATACTAAAGAGTGCGCAGTCTGAATCCAAATTAAATTCAGATTCTCTCTCTTTTATCTTCATCTTGTGGTGCAAGCAACCTAGTTCAAATAGAAGTCCATATCTAATTAGGATGATGATTCATCTTGTTCTATCTTTATCCTCCTCTTAGATTTGAATAGTAATTAGGAGTCTCATTTTATCCTTCCTCCTCCTCCCCTAGATTTTAAATTAATAATTTAAAATCCAAGTTTAGATTAGGTTAGTAAGATAGAAGATTCTAAATTACTAAAATAAATCATGCATGTGGGCTTTTTGGGCTTTTGGGCTTCAATTGAGCTTCATTTATTTATTCTTTAATTACTTAAGACCTGCACAACACTAAACAATAAAACGTTATGTAGCAGTGCTTTATAAAAGAATAAGTAGGGAAATATGATGATAAATATGCAATTTTGACTACCTATTAGTTTTCAAAACAACGTGAGTCCTGGTATAGATTGACAGAGTTAGAGATATCTGAATTGATTAAAAGTTGATAAGAGAGAGTTTTCTCATTCCTGTAAATGTTAACCTATTGACTCAGTTGTACTTCTAACCTATCGATAGACTGGGTAAAATTTTTTTGAAATTGTTGTGTGATTTTATGCAAGATTTATATACTCTTTTCTAGCTCAGTTTTTTCTTCAAATGGTTGTTCTAGAAATGTAGTGTAGGAATTTTAGTTTTGAAAAAATTGTGAAGATTGAGTCCAACAAATTTTGAGATTGTGGCTCAGACTCATGCAAAGTTTTATACTCGTGTCCAAGACTGATGTTTGGTCATTTTGAATAAGTGAGACTAAGTATGAATCTTAAAATATTGTGAAATTAGTGAATTGAGCTTCTTTTATTTGGACTCAAGCATGGCTTGTACAACTTCTATACTTTTTTCTAACTCGAATTTTTTTCAATTAGTGGTTCTAGAAAAGAAGTATAGGAAGCAAAATTGGGAAATGAATATTGTAAAAATTATGAAAATTATGAACTAGGTGGTTGAAAATTTGACTTAGAGAAGGTGAATCGCCATTGACTCTGTGAAGAGTGAAAATTATTTTAGAAATTATGGTCATAAGATTTGGGGTATTAGTTGTATTGATTCGGTTAAGTCCAACCCGGTGTATTTGATTAGTTCATATTGTAAAAAAATGGGGTTAAATTTATCCGAATCAAATGGGGTCGATGTGAAATATGGATTCAATTAGGATTGAAAAAATTATTGTTGTTGAATTCTATTTTACAAACAATCACAAACAAAAAAGAAAAAATTAACAAACAAACAAGAAGAAAGAAAAAAAATCAAAACCAAGCCTATAATAAGGTTGACCTAGACGACTCCTAACTAGTCGATTACCTGGGGAAGGTTATTGTATGAATCCGACCACAAGCTAATCAGTCAGGTAGAGAAAAAATATAGTAGGAGGTATCTGTGCGTAAGCATCGAGCCTTAATTACGACAAACCACGATATCTTTGAGGCTTAACCTCTTAATCCTTAGCCTTAGATATGGATTTTATAAGAGTATGATTCAAACAAGTTCCACCCTCGATCAATCTCTTAATGAGTCCGAGATGTCCCTAGGGGCTAATGTCTATCAATTTTTAGATTAGGGTTTGGGCTGTGTGAGTGGGGACGTGATTTTTGGGCTAAGAAAGAGAGATGAACTCCCCACCTTATCTTGTATTGAGTTTTGCCCTTCATTTCAATTTGTACAAGTGTGCAAATATGATTCAAATCACCCACGTGTTTGTCCTATGATATATGCTATGCCATATGTATACCTCAGTCTAAATCACAACAATAGAACAAAATACAGTACATTGAAAATGAATTGACATGTGCCTAAATGTAAATATCTAAACTGTTTTAAAAGTGCTCAATGCCGTATTTTAGTTCTTTAATTATTGCAGTGTGTAGGCAATCGAAACAGGAAAATAACAGGACAAATCCACTAGCTATTACAATTTATATATCCCAGCACAACAAGATACACAAATGTCACAAACTTGCCATGGAATCGTGAAAAAAGTTGAGTTTGCACGGCTTTCTATAGAAGCTGGGTCCCTGCTTTCAAGAACAGAGAGCTACAATGCTAATAGGTGTTCTGCAATATTAAGTTCCTGTAAAAATTAACCTGCACACCAAAACTGAGAAGAAAATGTTAAAAAAAACGTGAGTTTAAACCATTCCTGTCCCCGACAATGGCGCCATTTTTTTGATCAGGGTGAAACCAGCACTTGAAAATGTGTATTTTAAAATCAATGTAAAAGCGTGTGTGCTAATGTTCCCTCGATACTTTTGTTATAGCATTGACTCAGCGAGTCAAATCCACAGGGACATGAGGTAATAGAAGCATTAACGGTCCATTCACGTTGTATGTTAACAAGTTTTTCTATGTTAAAAGAATGAGAAAAGGAAAAGAAAAGAAATTCAGAAGTGATAGGTAGAGGAGGCAATGAAAAATAATGATGTAAAAAACAAATAAGAAGTGGTTGTCAATCAGTAAAAGAAAACAAGAAAATAGAAAAGAAATATAAAGTGGAGTGATTTAGAAAGTGAGTTTAAAAACAAAATAGAAAAAGAGAAGATGAAACTTTGGTAAAGAAAATGAAAACAATAGTGAAGAAGATGAAAACAAGGATGAACTAAAAAGATGGTGAAAACAACGATAGGAAAGTGATAAAAAGATTTAGGAAATTATTTTTAAAACAAGGAAAAAAGAAAGGAGAAAACGATGAAAGAAAACTCATAGTACTAATTACTAATTGCTCCACGAACCATGCTAACCTCTTAGTGATAGTTGTCTCACATGGATTCTTGACCATCACTAATCCTTGGCTTCAAGAGACAATAGAAAGCATGGCTCATAGGATTGTTCATCACATTCAAACACATCCAGTTCACACAACTTGCAAGCTACTATTAGATCATCAAAACCAATTAGAGGTGAGTATGAAATAAAAAAGACATTACAAGTTAGCTTGTTAGTGGTTAGATGTTAGAATGTTAGAATGTTAGAATCCATCATCATAAGCCATCAATGGCTCTTGCAAGAGCAAGGCCTTTTAGAGGCTATTAGATTTATATAGATTATCAACTAAGTGGATAGCTAGTTAGTGGTTAGTAGTTAGATTGCCATAAGAAGAAAAATTAACTAAGCATCATGCAGAAGATGGAGAAGATTACAATGGAGAAGAAAGTAGACACCTTTACATAGATTGTCACCATTTATTACATAAATATCTCTCTATCTCTCTCTGAACATCTCAGCCCTACTACAAGATCTAAAAATAAAATGAAAATACAAAATAAAAGAAGAAGAAAATCCTAATCTATAACTAGAAGAGAGAGAAAATCTAGCTACTGAAAAACACCTAGAGGGGGGGGTGAATAGGTGTAAGTGCTAATCTAAGAAACTAAATGCAAACTAAGTGCGCTAAATGCGGAAGCTAATGCAAATTATGCACAAACTAATACAATACAACAAGTGTAGCCGAATTCCCCTTGCGAGGCTCTGGACTAACTCCCCTTGATTCCCCTTGAAATGGGTTGAGGTGCTATGTGAAGCTCTTGTTGGATGAGTATAAGTTAGGCACACACACACAAGCAATCCAAGCAATATAAAATACACACAATCGAGCCAAGCATATAAGAATGAATAGCAATATGAATAAATGCAAGGCAATATGAAATATGCACAACACAAGCAAATATGATATGATATGAATATGATGCTTTGCACAAATATAAGAGAGAGAGTTAGAGAGAAAATGGGAGCAATCGCAAACACCAAGATTTGTTTCGAGGTTCGAGCACCTTGCTCTACATCCCCGCCTACACCACCGTGTAGGATTTCCACTATCTCAACTCCCACCGAGGGAACCTCTACCGAAGAGGATTTCTTACAACTCTAGGAGTACCAAACTCCTCTCTCAACAACAACCTCCACCGAGGCCCAACAACCAACAACAACACCTCTACCGAAGAGGCTCACAACCAATCTCAATCACCTCACACTTGAGGGATACAAACCAATCACCCGATCACCTCTACCTAAGAGGGATACAACAAGAATAAGGGTGTACAACTTAGAGGTTACAAACAACAACCTCAAAACTCTCTCTTTCTTTCTTTTTCCACAAAACAAAGATCCTAATAGTTTAGGATAGTATGATATAGCTCAAGTGTGGAATCAAAGTGTTTTTGGAAACAAGCAACAAAGAAAAACTACTTGGGAAATCTCTTGTATATGATAGAAAATGAAATACCAAATCAAAATCCCAAAACCTAGTTTTCTTTGATTTTCTAAAAACCCAAAACAAATAAAGATGAGAAGTTTTTAAAGCCCAAAAACTCTTTTTAAAACTCTTTTAAACACTTCAGAAAACTGGAAATTTTTCTCTTAAAAACTTGGCCAAAATCCCCAAAGAGATGGGGTTTATATAGCCCCTATACAAAACTAGCCGTTAGGCTGAGCTGGCAGTCTGACAGACTGCCGGTCGACCGGTCAGGTCGACCGCCAACGGTCAAAAATGTGACCGTTGGGCAATAGCGGTCGACCGGCCCGGTCGACCGAAACATCCTGAGAGCAGAACTCTCATCTCGGTCGACCGGCCCGGTCGACCGTCCCAGAGACACCAAAACGTGCACAGACTTGTGCACGTCGGTCGACCGTCCCGGTCGACCGGCCTATGGTGCGGTCGACCGGTCCGGTCGACCGACTTGGCCTGTCAGCCAGTCCTCAATTCTGCACAGATACGGGATTTGAAAATAGGTCTTTTCACTCAATAAAAATCCCATAAATTCACAGTAAATCTAAAAAATAGTTTTAATCACAATAAAAACTGTTTTTCTAAAAATATGTTTTTCTAAAACTTGTTTTATCATTTTACTTTGATAACCAAACTTGTGATAAAAATTTCAAGACATATATCAATCATATCAATTCATTTTTGTGTCTTGCCAATTTTGTCAAAAACAAAACTTGTATTTTATCAAACTAGAATTTTCCAAAACATGAATAGGATAGTCAAAATAAGTTTGTCTAGCAAGTTTAAAGCATGTATGTATATGTAGAACATATCTAATATACATAGGTATAAGGTAAACTTGTTTTGATCTATTATTCATGAAAACCAAAAACCAAATCATGAAACGTGTGTGTTTTGTGCACTTGAGCATATCAACTAAACTAAGCTTTACAAATATGGATCTAAAACTCTATCTAAACTAGGATACCTAAGTCTTCTTGACGATCTTCATCTTCAAGTAGACTTGCTCCAAAACTCCGTGATTCTCCAAGTGCAAAGGTATGATCTTTAAGCTTTGGCACCAGAATCATCATGAATAGCTTCTAAACTCCTTGTTGAAGCTAATCACCAACTAATATCCTGTTAATGATCTGAAACTTAGAAACACAAGAATATTAGTAAACATAACTACATGAGTGTTGATCATCATCAAAACTAGAGTGGAAGGCCATTGGGCCAACAATCTCCCCCTTTTTGATGATGACAAAACTCATGGAGTTATATATGCATGGATTAAAGATAAGCTTCAAGGAAGCTCCCCCTTAACTCATGCATAGGGATAAACAATAAATATATGCAATGAATATTAAACATGAAACATGCATATGCATAAACAATAAATGGTTCTAGATATCAAATGAAATATTCAAAACAAAATAAGCTCTAGATACCAATTACAAAGCAAACTCTATATATCAATTAAACTTAATATTCTTGAGATTAAAACATAATATATGCATAAACATAAGCATGCATATAAAACTTCATAAATCTTTCTCCCCCTTTTTGTCAATCATCAACAAAGGGGTAATCAAAACCATAAATAAAACGAGGGGTAAAAATCTTTCTTCCCCTTTATGTCAAACAAAACAATAAAAGACAATGTTCTCCCCCTTTTTGTCTAAAACAAAAAAACTAAATCAATAAGGGGTGACTACAAACATGATATCAATTAAAAATATGTCAATGAAGCATCTTGATACCAATAAACAAGAATCAATATATGTTATATGCTATATACATTCATGAAGAGGAAGACGCTAAGTTAGCTTCCCTACACATATGCATTACATGAAGAAGGGATGACAAGCCCCAATTCACATAACACATATTATGTAATGCATAAGAGGAGATGTGAAGCTCCCCCTACACACGTATATCATATAAAGAAGAGTTGTCAAGCTCCTCAATTTATAATATACTCAACATGAATCTATATGTAAGAGAGATGTTAAGCTCTCCTTGCATATAGGAAATACAAATCAAAACTTTGAATATTTTCTTTAAACAACATTTTGAGATATCAATTGTAATTAAACATAAACCTTGAATTTTTAAAACATGAATATTGATACTAATTGAAATTAAACATAACAAATTTTGAATTTCTCAAATATGATACCAATTGTAAAAATATATTCCATTTTTTTTTAAATATATAAACAATTTGAAAGTCTTTAAAATTCATCTTTAAAGTCATAAAGTGTGGGAGTAGGAATCAAATACCAATTGAAAAACAAGATCAAATTTTCTCCCCCTTTATGAAATACAAACTAAAGTCATGCATAGTCTTGATAACAATTTAAAAGTAATCAATTTAAACAAAATTGAAACTCAAGCACTAACATAAACACAAACATATATATGTATGAAAGATAGATACCAATAGAAATTGATATTTTTGGAATTGAAAGCATACATACATACAAAACATATATGAGTATACAAGAAGATCAAAATGATACCAATTGAAAGAGTTCAATGATACCAATTGACATAACAATAAGTTCAAGTGTATACATCATATTATCTACCACCCAATCATAATTCAAATTTTAAAGATTTTCAATTTAGAGCATACATGAACATGATCTCCCATCCAACCTCCCTTAGATGGTAGGGGTTTTCAAAGATAGATTTGAAAATATAGCTTAGTTTGAAAATCACTACCAAATTGAAGAACATCGCAACTAGTTAAATGGAAAACTTGTTAACTAGTACGAAATCCTTCAAGCAAGGAATAAAACACAAATGAAATTCACATGATAATCATCACTCTAACCAATAAAGCATACCTCATGAGAAACAAAACATGAGCAATAGATATGAGTGTACAAATAATATGTGAAGATCATAATCATGAAAAATATTTCATTAAGCTCAATTATTCCTTAAAACATAATTCCATCAAAAACATGAAAAATCATATAAAACTACTTATTTAATCTTCAAGGCATATGTATGTCTAATACAAGCTAAAATATACATACATATCCAAAACTCAACGAGTCCACTAAATGTATATTCATGAAGGCACGTGGCTCAAAAAGATGTATATGTATAAGATTAGTTTGAACTAGATAGACATATACATGAAGTTTAAACATAAATACATGAAACATGAAAAACTAAATTTTCATCACAACAAATTTCATTTCAAGGTATATGTATGAATTGTCAAACATGAAGTATACATACATATCCCTAAACACAATTGAGTCCATAAGTAGATTTACATGGAAGGCAAATGACTCAAGAGGTATACATGTATATCTTAATGTTTTGGCAAAATAAACATATACATGAAATCAAAAACTCATATAAATCCAAAAATATGAATACAAGTCTAAAATGTATGGATCATCAAAACTAGACTATACTAGCACATCTAATGGGTACAAATATGCAATCAAGCCCAAACATATATAGATTTATTTGTAGCCCACTCTATGTACAAGTATATAACTAGTCTTAATGAAAACTAACATCTAAACATATATTCAAAACATGAAGCATTAAAACACAATATAAAAATCATCATGATAAAACAAATACATGATTATTATGTAAATTCACATGTATTAGATTCATGATGTACATTATAGTTTAAACAAAAAGTGAGAACACTAAGTATGGGTTCATATAAGCAAGTGTGTCTCAAATACTATACATGTATGTCAAGGATCTAATAAACATGGCATGTACATACTAATCCATAGACAATGAAAACATGCTATAAAACAAATGAATATGAAAGCATGTAAATAAATAATACGGAGTTAGGAATCGTTACCAAAACCTAGAAGGCAACTCTCCTTGTCTCCAAAACTTGGTGGTCCTCTCCACCATCTCTTCCCTTGAAAGTGATGCATCCATATGATTTCCTTTAAGTACGGAACGCATCCACTCTAAGGTGTCATCACTCTCACGTCATGTGAGAGCCCACACCTACATTAAACAAAGGAGGGGTGGTCTTTGGTACCCACATCTTATTGGGTCCATGGGGGTTAGTCCCTTCTCTCACCCAAACAAATTTCTTTGCTAAATTAGTAGTATGTAATCTATCAAAACAAAATTTAGCAAGGTGGCCCTTACGTCCACAATGTGTACATGTGTACACATGAGCATACTTGTGTTGATGGTGTCCGTGTGAAGCATGTGTATGCCGTGAAGGGTGTGCATGCGTATATGATGGAACTTGTTTCTTTCGAACCAAGAATTCCAAACGTGTATGGTTCTTAGCACATTGGCTCATAGTGGAGCCCAAACAATCTACTCTCTTCTTTAGCATACAAATATCATCATTAATCCTAGAAGAAGAGGTACATGCATTAGGTAGACTAGATGAAGAGGCTACACTAGCATGGCAAACATGTGCATCCATTTTATTTTGCAAAACAATATTTTTCTTTAAACATACATCTAAATCATTTGAAATAGAAATGATTTTATTTTTCAACGCAACATTTTCTTTTAAAGCAAAATCTACTTTTGAAGACAAATTTTCATTTTTCTTCAAAATAGCATGGCAATCATTTTTAGATTTTAAAAATTCATTTTCTTTAAGTGTAAGTTCTAATTGAGATCTCAATGAATCCCTTTCATTATAGACCTCATCCTTCTCTTGCAAAACACAATCAAGTCTAGAATGCAAACACTTATTTTCTTTTCCAATTTCTAGACTTTTCTTTTTCAACAAGTTATATTTTTCTATTAGTTTTTCACAAACAATAGAAAGTTCTTCATTTAAGGCATGGGGATCAACATAATCATTTGAAGAACTAGCATCATCATCACTATCTAATGGAGTTTCCGAGTGTACCTCAAGGGAGTCATTCCCTTGGACCATGTAGCATTGTTGTGGTTCGGATTCTCCACTAGATTCCTCTTCTTGTTGGATTTGGACTTGAAACTTGGAGGTGTTGGTGGTTGTTGTCAACTTGTTCCACACTGCAAAAGCGGAATCAAGATTAGAAACACTCATAAGATAATCTTTAGATAAAGTGCTTCTAATGGCCTCAAGGGCTTGTGCATTTGCCCCTATATGATTACCATCACCAAGATAACATCTCTTGGTGGCGGCAAGGAAGACATGCAAACCTAGGGTCTTTAGGTACATGGACATCCTATACTTCCAAACATCAACGTTGGAAGGGTCAAAGCTAGGAGGGGTCATGAAGTCCATGGTAAACTATATATGAATGTGCAAACAAACAAATGCAAATGAGATTAGCAAGCAAATGGATCTCACTCCTAGGATGTTAAGCCTAAGTATCAGGAGCACTTGGCTCTGATACCAATTGAAAAACACCTAGAGGGGGGGTGAATAGGTGTAAGTGCTAATCTAAGAAACTAAATGCAAACTAAGTGCGCTAAATGCGGAAGCTAATGCAAATTATGCACAAACTAATACAATACAACAAGTGTAGCCGAATTCCCCTTGCGAGGCTCTGGACTAACTCCCCTTGATTCCCCTTGAAATGGGTTGAGGTGCTATGTGAAGCTCTTGTTGGATGAGTATAAGTTAGGCACACACACACAAGCAATCCAAGCAATATAAAATACACACAATCGAGCCAAGCATATAAGAATGAATAGCAATATGAATAAATGCAAGGCAATATGAAATATGCACAACACAAGCAAATATGATATGATATGAATATGATGCTTTGCACAAATATAAGAGAGAGAGTTAGAGAGACAATGGGAGCAATCGCAAACACCAAGATTTGTTTCGAGGTTCGAGCACCTTGCTCTACATCCCCGCCTACACCACCGTGTAGGATTTCCACTATCTCAACTCCCACCGAGGGAACCTCTACCGAAGAGGATTTCTTACAACTCTAGGAGTACCAAACTCCTCTCTCAACAACAACCTCCACCGAGGCCCAACAACCAACAACAACACCTCTACCGAAGAGGCTCACAACCAATCTCAATCACCTCACACTTGAGGGATACAAACCAATCACCCGATCACCTCTACCTAAGAGGGATACAACAAGAATAAGGGTGTACAACTTAGAGGTTACAAACAACAACCTCAAAACTCTCTCTCTCTTTCTTTTTCCACAAAACAAAGATCCTAATAGTTTAGGATAGTATGATATAGCTCAAGTGTGGAATCAAAGTGTTTTTGGAAACAAGCAACAAAGAAAAACTACTTGAGAAATCTCTTGTATATGATAGAAAATGAAATACCAAATCAAAATCCCAAAACCTAGTTTTCTTTGATTTTCTAAAAACCCAAAACAAATAAAGATGAGAAGTTTTTAAAGCCCAAAAACTCTTTTTAAAACTCTTTTAAATACTTCAGAAAACTGGAAATTTTTCTCTTAAAAACTTGGCCAAAATCCCCAAAGAGATGGGGTTTATATAGCCCCTATACAAAACTAGCCGTTAGGCTGAGCTGGCAGTCTGACAGACTGCCGGTCGACCGGTCAGGTCGACCGCCAACGGTCAAAAATGTGACCGTTGGGCAATAGCGGTCGACCGGCCCGGTCGACCGAAACATCCTGAGAGCAGAACTCTCATCTCGGTCGACCGGCCGGTCGACCGTCCCAGAGACACCAAAACGTGCACAGACTTGTGCACGTCGGTCGACCGTCCCGGTCGACCGGCCTATGGTGCGGTCGACCGGTCCAGTCGACCGACTTGGCCTGTCAGCCAGTCCTCAATTCTGCACAGATACGGGATTTGAAAATAGGTCTTTTCACTCAATAAAAATCCCATAAATTCACAGTAAATCTAAAAAATAGTTTTAATCACAATAAAAACTGTTTTTCTAAAAATATGTTTTTCTAAAACTTGTTTTATCATTTTACTTTGATAACCAAACTTGTGATAAAAATTTCAAGACATATATCAATCATATCAATTCATTTTTGTGTCTTGCCAATTTTGTCAAAAATAAAACTTGTATTTTATCAAACTAGAATTTTCCAAAACATGAATAGGATAGTCAAAATAAGTTTGTCTAGCAAGTTTAAAGCATGTATGTATATGTAGAACATATCTAATATACATAGGTATAAGGTAAACTTGTTTTGATCTATTATTCATGAAAACTAAAAACCAAATCATGAAACGTGTGTGTTTTGTGCACTTGAGCATATCAACTAAACTAAGCTTTACAAATATGGATCTAAAATTCTATCTAAACTAGGATACCTAAGTCTTCTTGACGATCTTCATCTTCAAGTAGACTTGCTCCAAAACTCCGTGATTCTCCAAGTGCAAAGGTATGATCTTTAAGCTTTGGCACCGGAATCATCATGAATAGCTTCTAAACTCCTTATTGAAGCTAATCACCAACTAATATCCTGTTAATGATCTGAAACTTAGAAACACAAGAATATTAGTAAACATAACTACATGAGTGTTGATCATCATCAAAACTAGAGTGGAAGGCCATTGGGCCAACAGCTACAACCTTTTGTTCTCGTTTCTGGCCCAATCTTGTTGTATTTATAGGTAGAAGAAGCATTTGGAAGGCGTGACGAGGCAACGCGTCGAAGATCGACGCGTGGGCTCACCAAAATGTTGTATTTTCTCAGCAATTACTTTGTTTCCTTGGCAATATTAGGGACTTAGGTCTCTGGTTTTGGTCCGTGATTTCGTCCAGCTGCGAGAAACTTCTAATTATCTCCAATTTTGGTAGAATTAGATCTGGGTTTCTTCAAATTCGTCCCAATTTCTTGATCCAATATGTCTTCTGGAAGCTCTCTAGCTTGCTCTTCAAGAAATGAGACTTAATTACTCAAAATTGGGTTTAATTAGGCTCTTATTACTCTTTTACCCCTAGACTCTTGATTATCTGCAAAATGGACCAAAATAGGGGCGAAAAGCGTCATATTATTCATAAATTGGTAGGAAAATGCGCTGTAATGATGCAAAATCGTAGAGTAATCAGCTCCCACTGACCTTATGGTGTAACACCTTGTTCCTGAAATACGTACTTAGTTGTGTATTCTAATTTTTTGATCATATTTTTTAATTTACTTTCTGTATTTGTTTTTGTTTTATGATTATTTATGTGATCGTTTTGCATTGGATCCGAATTCATGAATTCGGAGTCAGCTCTATCTGAACTGGGGACCCGATCCTAGTATACTAATTGATTTGATATTTCTGGTAGTCTAATTTGGCTGATTTTAGTTTCAAACACTGTTTTTTAATATTATAGATTTTTCATGATTTTTTAAGATTTTTCTGAATTATTTTTATAAAAACCCTAAAATCGGGATTAATCGTTACCGCTGGTTTATTCCCAGATTTTTAATTTGCAAATGGAATCAAATTTTGAGAAACTATATTTCATATATTTTCTTAGAATAATATTTATTATCTTAATACATTTTTTTAGATTTTCAAAATTAAACAGATTTCGGCCAAATTTAGTGTCATCCGATATTGGCGATCGATTTAAGGATTTTTAATTTGAAAATTATAAAGAATTTCTTGAAACAGATTTCTCCATGATTCTTAGAATAATATTCTTGATTTTTGAGTTTTTTGGCGGGTCGTTCTGAGATACTTGATTTTTAGACGATTCTAGTATTTTTCCGAACGTTTTCCTCAGCCGCAACCAAATTCGAGTAATCCGCCACTCTAATTATTTTCACTTTTTCTTTCAATCAAATACCTTCCTTTTTTCCTTTTCTTTTCTTTTTCCTTTTTCTTTCCTTCATTTTCTTTCCACCATATTCTTAAACATTCTCCATTCTTCCACTTCATTTCACAACTTTCTACCAAAGTATCTCCTCCAAAATATCCCAAACCACTTAACTCCCCTCTCCCATCACCATGGCGGCAAAGGCCACCTCACCCCTCTCCATTTTACAAAAAAACCCTCACCATAATTCTTTTTTCTTATCTTTTAACTCCAACTCTCAATACAACCCCCTTTTTCTTCTTCTTTCCTTTTCTTTCTCCATCAAAATCCTAATCGCCATCCATTCCACCTTCATCTCTACTACAACAAAAATAACAACACTCCATCATTTTTTTCTTCCTTCTCCATCTCCATCTCCATTTAATCCACCACAAACTCCAAAAACTCCACCAAAACTTTCACCCTCTCCTTTGCCTTCTGCAAAATTACCACCACCACCACTAAATCCTTCTACAAAAACACCACTCCATCACCTATCCCTAGGCCAGCCACCATGCTTGGATAGGGGCCGAGCTCCTCCTCCCCGGCAATCATTTCGGCGGCAACTTTAACGACAACACCAACGTCATCACTACCCTCTTTACTACACCATCTTCATCACCATCTCTTCTACTCTTCTCAACTACCACCACCATCACTATTATCACCATATCACCTCCCTCATCACCACCATTTCAAGCTCCTATATTGTTGGCCCAAAGGCCATTAGCCCTTAGTTTTGATGATAACAAACCATATGTGGTTAGGTATTAACAAAATTGTTTAATTAAATTTCAGAAAAAATCATATGTTGCATTTCGGCTCCAACACAAGACTCACACATTTGGAAGCTAAGAAGATTTAGATCTCAGAGCCTAGCACACTAGAAGATCTCAAGGATCATGCAATATCGGGAAAATTGTTTCAAGATTTGTATCTTTACCGTTTTCTATTTTAGTTAGGATTTATAGATATTTGTCAAAACCAAGATGAAAGAAGTTGATAGTTTTTGAGATTGTCACACATACATATTTCATAATCCTTAGTGTTTTTAAACAAAACTCTATTACTTGGTTTCTTACCGAGTTTCAGAAAAATCAAGTTTCGGAAAACAAGTTTTGGAAAAACCAGTTTTTGTCTTTAGAAAAGATTTTTATCAAAATATAGTTTTAAATTATTTGGTGTTGATCTATGATCACACTCCACTTACTCAAAGCCCTAGAACTCTATTTTGTATCCACATATCAAAAGAAATTTTATAAGAAAAATTTTGACTTCAAAAAGATTTACAAAATTCTATTTTTGGTCCTCAGCCGGTCGACCGGCCGGTCGACCGCTGGCAGAGCTGAACTGCTCTGTCGGTCGACCGGGCGGTCAACCGACGTGCACCAAAGTACACGAGTGCACTTCGGTTGACCGTCCGGTCGACCGGAAGCAAGAGCAGTGCCCTCTGTTTACTCCGGTCAACCAGGCCGATCAACCGACAGAGAGTTTTTACTCTCTGTTTGGGATCCACGGTCGACCAGCCGGTCGACCGCTTTCCCAACGGTCGGAAATTCAACCGTTGGCGGTCGACCGCCCGGTCGACCGACAGCAGAGAAATCTGCTGAGTTGGCTCCCAACGACTAGTTTCTATTTTGTCTTTTCTTTTGTCTTCTCCCAACGGATCTATTGAGTTTTCTAACCTTATTTTCATCCCCTATAAATTGGGGGAGTATGAAACAACTTAAGAAAAAGATTTACAAGCCTCATATCAAAGTTTTTCAAAGTTAGCCTCTTTGCAAAAGATTTTCTCTTGAGCCAAATATTTTCAAATTTTGGTATTTTAGCTTGAGCCATTTCCTCTACTTCTCTACTTGCTATTTGTACTACACAATCCCAAGTGTTTAACTTTTTCATCTTGGTTGTAGGGTTGAGCCTGTGCGCTATCTTTGTGATAAGTGTTGATCACTGTTTTCTTCGATTGAGAAGTTGTAGAGGTTGCGGCCTCGAGCGAGCTAGTGAGCTCCTAGTTGGTGTTGCGGCACCGTGAGAGAGGACAAATGTGTCCGAAAAGTTCTAGTGAGAACTTGTAGTCAGTTGACGGTCTGTGGGATCGCTCAAAGTGGAAATCTTTCATCGTATTGAAGGCGGGGACGTAGAGCAGTGGCTCGAACCTTGAAACATACTTGTGTTTGTGATTGTCCACTATCTCTCTAAACTCTACTCTCTATCTTTACTTATATTTACATTGCTTACTCTTTTGTAAGATCTATCTAATTGTTATTGCTTATTGCTAATTTGTTTTTAATTTCGTATTATTTGCCATTAAGTATAGCCATCACCTATTCACCCCCCCTCTAGGTGATTTTCAATTAGTATCAGAGCCTAACCCTAGCTTTTGGTTTAACCACCTTAGGGAGATCCTCTTTATTTGGCTATATTTATTTGTTGCATTTTTATTTATTTGTGCACTAAACTTGTTTTCATGGCATCACTTGACTTCTCTAGCATCAAATCCCCACCCAAATTTGATGGGTGAATTTCCCCATTTGGAAATCAAAATGAACATATTCCTAAAGTCCTTAGGAGTTAGAGTTGCCAAATCCATTACCACAGAATTTGTTGAACCTCACGATGATGAAAGTACATGGTTCGAAGCAACCGCTAAGGATTATGAGGCCAATGCTAGAGCCCAATATGCACTTACACAAGCATTAAATGAAGATGATCTTTCTCGTGTAATTGATTGCAAATCCGCTTATGAAGTTTGGAATGTTCTTATCATTACTCATGAGGAGACGTCGCAAGTCAAGAGATCCAAAATTGACTTGCTCCGTTCTCAATATGAGAATTTTTACATGCTTGAAAATGAAAGTATAGATGAAATGCTTACTCATTTCACCAAGATTACTAATGCATTATCCTCTTTAGGTGACAAGATTGACAATGGCCAAAAGATCCGAAGGTCATTGGAGCTCTTCCTAAATCTTGGAAAGTCAAGGCAACCACACTCAAGGACCTAAACGATAGGGAGGAGATGGACTTCTTCGGCTTCATCGGTAATCTCAAAACCCATGAGATGGAGATGAAAGTAAGAGAAGAAAGGGAGGCACCAAAGAAGAAAGAAATAGCTTTCAAGGCGACTCCATCCTCCTTTAATGAAGAAGAGTCATCGGAAGACTACGATGAGAACTTTGCTATGCTCATTAGAAAAGTAGGCAAGATGTTCCACAAGAAAGGTAGACAAAGCAACTTCTGAAGAGGAAGACCTCAAGGAAGACTTGAAAAGAAAAGGGAGGAAACGGGTCCGTACTTTCATTGTAAAAGAACGGGACATCTAATTGTGGATTGCCCCTCTCTACAAACTACTACCTTTAAGAACGTGCAAAAGAAGAAGAAGGCGATGGTGACCACGTGGGATGATTCGGAGACAGAATCCGAAGAGGAAATCGATACCGCACACATGTGCTTCATGGCACATGGTGATGAAGCTTCTAAGGTAAACTTAGAAAACTCTTTAGAAGCTGAGGATTTGACCATGAATGAATTAGCACAATTTTTGAAGAATTATAAAATAGATATGAAAATTCCCTTACTCAAAATAAAAAGTTGAAGAAAGAAAATAATTTATAAAAGAATAAATTTGAGATTGTTTTAAATGAGAAAAATGATTTGTCAAAATCTTTTGAGAAAATGAAAATGAATTTTGAAAAATATAAAACTACTTATAAGGGTAAAAGCCCAAGTATCACTTATAATAAAAATGAATTTTTGAAAATTCAAAACGCATTGAGGTTTTAGATACAACTTTGAAAAAGCGTGCAATTGACATGACAAAATTTCCATCTATGTTTCCTAAGGGAAAAACCAAAAGGAAACACTCTCCTCATGCCACACACACATGCACACTCATATCAATACAAACATGCATTCATGTATGGAAAAATATATACTTGCGCACATTGTGACCGTAAAGGCCATTTGACAAAATTTTGTTATGCTAAATTAAACATGATAAATAAAAATATTTGGGTTCGAGAAAATACTAACCCCACAGGACCCAAAAAGATTTGGGTACCAAAGGACACACCAAACTTACTTGATACAGGTGCGTCGTCCTCCTCCTCCAAGATTTAGGGGGAGATGGTGCCCGGGTGGTAGATGCATCAAGCTTAACGAACAAATCGTCACTTGCATCGCTATCAAAGAGGCACCTATTTTGCAGATTGCCCGTGGTTTGGTAACTTCTCCACTTGAGTATTTTATTTCTAGATAGACCTATACATGCATGGGAATTGCTAGTTTCATTTTGTGATAGCATGCTTTATTTATATAGACTTGCATGCTCTTATTTTTTTGTATCTTGACTATAATTGAGATTATGTATTTAGTTTGCTTTTATTTCCATACTAGCCATATTTTTGTTTGTCGATGTATCAAGATTTTTTTGGTAATAAATGTTATTATAAATATATTGTCAAATATGAAAATTATTTAACCAAAATTAAGCAAATAAATGGAGATAATAATTGCGCGCATCAACTCTTATCTAGAGGAATGTCGAGGAGAAGTTCAGAACCCTTAAAGGGGTATTCGGCTTCAATATAACAAATTTATTGCTTAATTATTAAAAAAATTATGTTGTTAATAATAATAAAATAAAATAAAAATGAAAATTTAATTTTATGTGTTTTTCATTTCTATTAAAATATTCCCAATGTTTTCATGTTTTACATGTTAAAATATATTAGTCTCAAATTTCCTTTTAAAAAAAGAAAATTAACATTAAAACAAAATAGTTTATACTATGTTTTTGGGTTGTTACGGTCGACCGAGTTAGCCTGTTATAGGCCCGGTCGACCGAGATTACCTGGAATAGAAAAAAATCATTTAGCCCGAAGCCGGTCGAGCGGGCGGTCGACCGGATGTCGGGTCTGGCTATTTACCTAGTTTCTTTGTATTTTGTAGATCATCATTCTCTAGAAACTTTGTATTTTGAGATCCCACAATTCCCGTTGCATGAGAAAGACAATAAAATCTGAATCCTTTAGATTTTTCTGCATAACTAATGAAATATCCATTGGATGTTATTGGGTCCAACTTCTTCTCTTGTGAATTATAAATTCTAACTTCAGCTGGACAACCCCATACATGTACATACCTTAGACTTGGTTTCCAACCTTTCTATTGTTAGTTACTAGGATCAATCTGACAACTAATCAATATCACCGATCTAATTGGGCAGGTTGGTGAATATCAGGTGGGAGGTTTTCCATTCGATAGAATGTTCCTTAATTACAGAATCACCTTTCAATTACCTTACTTAGTTAAACACAAATTAGACTGGTATAAGTCAGTCTCAACATACTGAATATCAGTATAACCCCTGGATAAAGAAAATTAATTCACTTATACAGTACTTGGAGTGAGGTACGCTTACAATGATCTCCTTAAGACAATTACGCCCCCCGCTACGGTGCTAACGGGTTAATAGACGCTGGTCTCCTAAGATACAACACTCCTTCACGGTATTTGAATAGCACTACGAAATTACTGTACAGTTGAACCGTAGTTAACCAGTACCTTCACAGGATTATGAAAGCAGCAGGACTAAGACAAATTTCAGGAAGAATATTTGTCTTTACTTTGGAGGAACACCCACTGTAGAGAAAGGAGGGAGATAAAAGAATATTTTTCTTTAGAAGTCACAGATTCAGACAACAATTCTCTTAAAGAATCTGTGAATTTTCTGAGCCTTCTTTCAGAATGAATCTTCAGAATCTGTTGGAAGTCACTTTGAAATCCGAGTTGCAAAATTCCCACTTCCTGTTGGAAGTCACTTCTGAATCTGAGTTGCAGAAGTCCCACTTCGGAATGCAGAGGAAGGAATTAGTTTTCCTTTTCTGTATTGTTTGTTGTTTTTGTCTGTGTTCTAAAATGAGAGAAAAGGAGCACTATTTATAGCGCTTTGGGAGGGGTAAAACTGTCCGAACCCAACCAAACGGTTGCAACGGTTTGGTCTGAACCGTTGCAACGGTTCGTTTCAGATAGAAGCTGCCCAACTGTTCGCTGTCAGCCGTTGCACTGAGTCGGTTCGGATCTGAATGGCGGAGCGGGTACGATCCATTGTAACCCATACCCGTGAGATCCGGTTCAAAAAGAACCGAACCGGGTAGGGAACCCGAGCCTGAGCCTGAGCCCGAGCTCGCGCCACCGCCGCCAGCGGCACGCGCGCTCGCGCGGGGACATGGTTTCCCACTAATCGCGCGCAAAAACTTCGAGTACCCAAAGGGCATACCCTTTGTTCCCATTTTTCTCTATTTAAACACTTTAAACTTTTATCCCATGGCCAATGTGGGACTAAATGCTTTTAACTACCTTTAGTCCCCTTTTGGCTTTTGAATTAGACAAACTTTAGACTTAAATATCTCATTCATTCAAAGTGAGAACTGAACATGTGAATACACCACGTTCATCTCTAATGAAAGGAGAACACACTCCAACCATTATTCAATTGATGCTAATAATGAATCTCACCGTTAGATAATTCCATTTGAGAGCAACTGCTTAACGGTATTATGTCTATGACGAATATGTCTAGACTTACCGTTATATATAAAATTTTGTGGCCTAAACATAGCTGCTTGATTATCGCAGTGTATGCATATAGCGAGCACTAGCTTTTGCCATAATGGTATATCTTCCAAAACTTGTCGAAGCCATTCTGCTTCTTCTCCGGCCTTATCTAAGGCTATGAATTATGATTCCATAGTGAAACGGCAATACATGTTTGTTTGGAAGATTTTCAAGATGCCGCTGCTCCTCCTAGAGTAAATACGTATCCGCCAGTTAATTTTGATTCCTCAGAATTTGCAATCCAATTAGCATCATTGTATCATTCAAGTACAGGTGGATATTGTTCATATCTCAAAGCATATTCCTTAGTATGTGATATGTAACCTAATATTCGTAGTAGAGCAGTTCAGTGATCATCACTAGGGTTACTAGTGTATCTGCTTAACTTGCTTACAACGTAAGCAATATCGGGTCTAGTACAATTCATTAAATACATTAGACTTTTGATAATCTGAGAATACTCCAACTGGCGTACTCCAGTTCCTGTATTCTTATGAAGGTGGATGTGTGGGAGAAAAGGATTTGTATTCTCCTTTATCCTATGATCCTTGAATCTTTCTATCATCTTATCCACGTATTGAGATTGAGATAGACTGATTCCATCTGGTGTTCTTGTGATTTTCATTCCTAAAATTATTCAGCAACTCCCAGATCCTTCATGTCAAAACTGTTGGATAACATTCTTTTAGTGGACTTAATAATTTCAATGTTAGTCCCAAGTATCAACATGTCGTCTACATAAAGACAAACAATGATACATGCATTTTCAACTGTTTTACTATAAACATACTTATCGCATTCATTGATAGTGAATCCATCTTTGATCATGATACTATCAAATTTCACATGCCATTGTTTTGGAGTTTGATTTAGACTGTATAAGGATTTTACCAATTTACATACTTTGTGTTCTTAGCCCTTGACTATACATCTTTAAGGTTGCTCCATATATATTTCTTCATTTATTTCACAGTTTAAGAATGCAGTCTTGACATCCGGTTGATGAATATCTAAGTTATGCAATACTGCAATTGCAATCAACATCTGAATGGAGGTTATTCTTGTTACTGGTGAATAAGTATCGAGTAGTCAAGTTCTTCCTTTTGTCGATAGCCCTTGGCTACTAATCTTGTCTTGTATTTATCGATAGATGTTGGTCCAGAGGCCTTCCACTCTAGTTTTGATGATAATTAACTCATGTAGTTATGTTTACTAATATTCTTGTAATGTTTAGTTTCAGATACTTAACCAAGTATTTGTAGGTGATTAGCTTCAACAAAGGAGTTTTGGAGCTTCTCACATGGTGATTCAAGAGCCCGAGGGACAAAGTCATATCTAGCACTCGTTGGAGTCAAGCTCGGTGGATCACGGTTTGGATCGAGTCAGCTTGAAGACGGAGTTCGTCAAGTAGACTTCGGTACATAGTTTAGTTTATGTCTTTAGATCCATTTGTAAAGACTAGATAGTGTGATATGCTCAAGTTCACAACACACACACTTGTTTAAGTTTTCATGTTTATTGGTTTTCGATTTTTGGTTTAACCGATCTTGGTTTTCATGAATAGATAGAATCAAAACAAGTTTACATTATTTTATGTATATTAGATTTGTTCTATATACATGTATGCTTCATATCTTAGACAAACTTATTTTGATATGCCTATTCATGTGTTTGGAGTTTTGTATTTTAACAAAACATATTTTCGGATTTTATATCAAAAACATTGATATATATCTTTACATGTATATTGGAGTATATCCATATACCACATGCTTAAAAGTTTTTTAAATATCATGTTTTTGTATTTGGTTGAGTTTAGGAAAAATCGGATTTCCATTTGAAAAATTCATGTTTTGGAAAATACGGTTTTTAGTTTTCGGCAAAATTTTCATAACAGAAAAAGAGTTCAAAGTGTTTGTAACCTGGTTTGATTTTTACTCAAACAAGTTTATATATCAAAGATAATACAAGAACTTATTTTTGTAGATTTTTTAGAGAATTTATGGGATTTTATTTAAGATAAAAAGTCAACATTTCAATTCCTATATTTGTCCTGCCCTGGCTTCTGCCGGTCGACCGGGTCGGTCGATCGAGCTAGGAGTCGGTCGACCGAGTCGGTCGATCGACGTGCACAGCTGTGCACGCCAGCCCTGGCTGGAGGGCCAGTCGACCGGGTCGGTCGACCGCCAGAGAGCTAATGCTCTCTGGAAAGCCGGTCAACCGGCAGAGAGCTCTGCTCTCTGTTCCAAGCTGCGGTCGACCGGGCCGGTCGGCCGAGGCTCCAACGGTCAGATTTTTGACCGTTGGCGATCGACTGGGCCGGTCGACCGACAGCCGTCTGGGCTGAAAATTTGCCCCAACGGCTAGTTTTTAAAGGGGCTATAAATACCCCATTTGAGGTGGTATTTTGGTTAAGATTTTTAGAGTGAAAAATTCTAGATCTTTTCTAGTGTTTTAAGCAAAAAGTTTTGAGTTCAAAATTCCTATTCTCTATTTTGTTTTAAAGTGTTTTTATTTCAAAAAAAATAGTCTTTTGGGAATTGATTTTTGGTCTAAAAATTCTATATCTATTTGGTGTTTTTCCAAGTGATTTTCTTTGATCAAAACACTTTGTTTTCCACACTTGAGCTATATCATTCTATCCTATCTATAGGATCTTTTATTTGTGGGAAAATTGGTTTGTAGTTGAGATTACCACCAAGTTGTAAACCCTCCTTACTTGTGTTATCTCTCTTGTGTAGAGGTTGATTTTGGAGAGGTGGTTGGATCCCTCTAGTGAGAGGTGGAGATTGGTATTTGGCTCCCTCTAGTGAGAGGTGGAGTTTGTGGTTGAATCCCTCAAGTGTGAGGTGATTGTTTTGTATTGGCTAAGTGCCTACCCCACTTGTGTGAGATGGTGTTTGTTGTGGCTTTGTGCCTAACCTCTAAGTGTAGAGGTTGTTTTGGTTGAGAGAGGAGTTGTGTACTCCATATTGTATTTGCCCCAAATTCTCAGTGGAGGTTCCCTGTGTGGGAGTCCTGTGCGGACAAGTGGATTGGAAATCCTTCTGTGTGAAGGCGGGGACGTAGAGTTGGGTGCTCGAACCTCGAAACATATCCGTGTGTTAGCGTTTGATCCATTGTCTCTCTAACTCTCTCTTTATATTGTGCCTTGCATCATTCATATTGATCATTCATAATTATATGCTTGGGTTGTTTGTATGTGCCTCACTTGTGCTTAACCATGAGAGCTTCATATAGCACCTCAACTCTTATTCAGAGGAATCAAGAGGAGTTAGTTCAGAGCCCTTCACCGGGAATTCGGTTACACTCGTTGGTTGCATTAAGTGTAGTTGTAATTAGATTTTAATTTCCGCATTTAGTTCATTAGATTAGCAGTACACCTATTCACCCCCCCTCTAGGTGTACTTTCAATTGGTATCAGAGCCTACGCTCCTGATATTTGGTTTAACCACCTAGGAGTGTGATCTTAGTTTTGCTAATCTACATTTACATTTGCACATATATAGTTTGCACCCATGGATTTCTTGTCTCCTCCCATGTTTGATGTCTCCAACATTCACATGTGGAAACTTAGGATGTCCATGTACTTGAAAACCCTAGTCTTGCATGTTTTTCTTACCGCTACCAAGAAATCCTATCTTGGTAATAGCAATCATATAGAGGCCATGTACAAGCCCTTGAGGTACTTAGAAGCACGCTAAATAAAGAATATCTTTCTATAGTTTCTAACTGTGATTCCGCCTTTGCAGTGTGGAACACGTTGACCTCCTCCAAGCTTCAATTGCAAATCCAAACGGAGGATGAATCTAGTGGAGAATCCGAGCAACAATGCTACATGATCCAAGGGAATGACTCCCCTGAGGTATATTCGGAATCTCAATTAGATGAAGATGATGCTAGTTCTTCTAGTAATGAATATATTGATTCCAATGCCTTGAATGAAGAACTATCCATTGTTTGTGAAAAATTGTTAGAAAAATATAATCCTTTGAAAAAAAAAGAGTTTTGAACTTAACAAAGAAAATAAGGATTTATGTTCAAAACTAGATGTCGCTTTGCAAGAGAAGGAAGAGATTTCTAGTGAACGTGACTCATTTAAATCTCAACTAGATCTTGCCCTAAAGGAAAATGAATTTTTGAAAAATAAAAATGATTGTGAAATAATTTTGAAGAAAAATGAAAACTTGTCTTCAAAAGTTGATTTTGTTTTAAAAGAGAATGATTCCTTGAAAATAAAAATTGCTTCTATTACAAAGGAATTGAAAATTGTTTTAAAGAAAATGTTTCTT
Source organism: Agave tequilana (assembly GCA_038442645.1). Lineage (NCBI taxonomy): Eukaryota > Viridiplantae > Streptophyta > Magnoliopsida > Asparagales > Asparagaceae > Agave > Agave tequilana. The sequence continues at coordinate 337,765 of JAVJIF010031097.1, forward strand.
TGAAAAATGATTTAGATACACATGTTTGCCATACCAGTGTAGCGTCACCATCTATCTCACATATTGCATGCTCCACTTCTTCTAACATTGAAAATGATATATCTATGCTTAAGAAGAATATGAATTTTTTGGGCTCCACTTTGAGCCAATGTGCCTTGAACCATACACATTTGGATTCATTGTTTCAAAAAAAACAAATTCCATCTTTGCATGCACACAAATCACGGCATACACATGCTCCTCACGTACACACGCATAACACGATGTATGCTCATGTGTACACATGTACACATTGTGGACGTAAGGGCCACCTTGCTAAATTTTGTTATGATCGTATAAATGATTCTAATTTAGCAAATAAGTTTGTTTGGGTTAGGAAAGCTGCTAACCCTCATGGACCCAAAAGAGTGTGGGTACCAAAGACCACCCCTATTTTATTTGATGTAGGTATGGGCTCTCGCATGACGTGAGAGTGATGGTGCCTTGAAGTGGATGCGTTCCGAGCTTTATGAGGACATTTTGGATGCATCACTTTCAAGGGGAGTTTGGTGGGAGGACCACCTTGTTTTGGAGACATGGAGAGTTGCCGTTATTGGTTTGGTAACGATCTCTAACTCCCATTTATTTGCTTCCATGCTTTCATATTATTCGTTTTTAGCATGTCTTGATGTTTTATGGTTAGTATGTTATATGCCATGAGATTTAGATTAGTGATATACATGTTTAGTTATTTGAGACACCCATGTTTAATATGGATTTATATCTTTGTATTCTCACATTTGTTTTAACTAATGTGTATGTCCTATATCTATGCATGTGCATGTACATATTGATCATATGGATGTTTATGAGCTTTGTTTTTGACCTTTATGCTTCATATTTTGATTACATGTTTGGATGTTAGTTTTCATTAAAACTAAGATATATACCTGTACAACTAGTGAGCCACAAATAGACCATCATATGTTTGTGCTTGAACGCTCATTTGTACCCATTAGATGTACTAGTATAGTCTAGTTTTGATGATTCATGCATTTGACTTGTATTCCCCATTTTATACATGTTTTTCGTGTTTATGTTTAACTTCATGTATATCTCCATTTTATCTAAACTATTAGATATACATATACATCCTTGAGCCACTTGCATTCATGCATATACTTTTGTGGACTCGTTATGTTTGGATATGTATGTATACTTTAGTTTGAACATGACATACATATGCCTTGAAGACTAAATTGTTTTGATGATTTTCATGTTTTAAGAAATTTCATAATTGAGCTAAATTGACTATTCTCATGATTATGTCTTTCACACAAAACTTGTACACTCACATTATTTGAGGTTTTCTCATTATTTTGTTTTCATGAGTCATATATGAGCTTTATATCTTTTGAGTGTCAATTGTTGAGTGATTTTCATGTTTCATGAAATATATTTTTGTTTTATTCCTTACTTGATGGATTTCGTACTAGTTTTCAAATTTTTCTTAAAACTAGTTCGTATTCTTCATTGTGGTAGAGCTTTTCAAACATACTATATTTTCAAACCTATTTTTAAAAACCCTACCCATTAAAGGGTGGTTAGTTGGGCGACCATGCCTTGTATGCTTCTTATTGAAAATCTTTTCAAACATGTGCATGAAATGAGTGGAAGGTAATATGAGTTACACACTTGATCTTATTGTGTTTCAATTCGTATCATTGGATCCCTCAATTGGTATCACTATTGACATTCTTTTTATATACTCATATATATGTTTTATTTGTGCTTACTATATCTCTATATCCTTGAGCACAAATTTTTGGTTATGCTAAGTTTGATTTCAAATGACTATTATACTTCAATTGATTATGTTTCAATTGGTATCATATACAAGCTTATGCATCATTTTATTTAGTTTTTCATAAAGGGGGAGAAAATTCACATTTCACTTTTCAATTGGTTTTGGTATTCTACTCCCACACTTTATGATAAAATGTGATTAAAAAAATGATATTGATTATTTTTTTTGATATCATATGCTTTAATGAAAAATTACTTTCAATTGGTACTAATTTTTACAAATTGGTATCAAGATTATCTATAAGTTTACTTAAATTGGTATGTTTTAATGAAATAAAAATTTTTATTTATTTACTTACAATTGGTATTTAAATCTATGTTTGTTTTATGTACCACATTATGTACTTTCAATTGGTATATTTCTTTGATATCATGATGGACTAATTTGATATATTTTTTCTTTCAATTGGTATCAACAAAGTCTTGTTTTTTATTTCACCCTCAATTTTTTTTTTAAGACAAAAAGGGAGAATATTGTTTTTTTAACCCCTTTATTGATGATTGACAAAAAGAGAGAGAAGTATTTGAGTTTATATGCATGAGTTTATATGCATGTTTTTTGTTTAGTGATTATCTTTCCAATTGGTATTAAGAATTTTGTTTTATTGATTGGTATTAAGAGGCCTTGATTGGTATCAAGAGCTTAAGTTTTTTTTTTATTGAAATGTTTTTTTATTGAAATTTTTATTGGTATCAAGAGCTTAAGAACATGTTTATTTTAAAAAGGAAAGGAATTTATTTTAAAAGTTTGGTATCAAGAGCATGTTTATTTCATATTTAGTATCAAGAGCATGTTAATTCCATTATTTTTATGCATGTTGATGCATATCCATGTTTAAGTATTCATTGCATATCTTATGTTTATTGCTATGCATAAGTTAAGGGGAAGCTTCTTTGAAGCTTAACTTTAATCCATGCATATATAACTCCATGAGTTTTGTCATCAGCAAAAAGGGGGAGATTGTTGGCCCAGAGGCCTTCCACTCTAGTTTTGATGATGATTAACTCATGTAGTTATGTTTACTAATATTCTTGTGATGTTTAGTTTCAGATATTTAACCAAGATATTTGTAGGTGATTAGCTTCAACAAAGGAGTTTTGGAGCTTCTCACATGGTGATTCAAGAGCCAGAGCGACAAAGTCATATCTAGCACTCGTTGGAGTCAAGTGTTCGGTACGGAAAAGAGATTTTGCCGTAAAATTTCCTTGAATCAGTTGAAAGATTACAACAAAACAATATTCCGACTACAAGGGAGGGAGGATGCTTGGATCTTCCCTTTGTTTAAATCTGGGTTCTTCGTGTGGCGATGGAGAGTGAATCTTGTTCTCCGTTGACCAGATGACCGTCCTGGACCGTCGGGGGTCTTCTCTTCGGTCGGTAGGGGAGTAACTCAGCTCCGGCTACCAAACTCTCAAAGAGGAGGTAGGCGAAGATAGGCTAGTACTCAGTAAGCCTGTTGAAGAATCTCTTCTCTCTCGGTCGTCGACGTCGGGCTTCTCTCTCTTGATGCCTTGATCTTATGACCCTCTGGATTCAAAAATGCCGACCTTAATTGATCACTCGACCTTCTTCTCCCACTGAATCCAAATCCTCGACCTTTCCTTCATAGCCAACAGGGCTATTTATAGGGGTCTTAGGGGGTGATCGTGCCCCCCCCTAAAAATGCGCCTGAATGAGGGCCGTTACCCGCGATACGCGCGGTAACTGACTCCCCACGATCTGGGCGGTTGCAACTGAGACGCGGATTTCAGACTAAACGCGCCTTGATGCTGAGACGCGGGCTTCAAGCCGGACGCGCCTTGGATGCTGAGACGCGAGCTTCAGTCCCTTGCGTCTTGGATGCTGAGACGCGGGCGTCGAGCCAACGCGCCTTGATATTGAGACGCGGGCTTCGGGCCGACGCGCTTTGATGTTAAGACGCGGGCTTCAGGCCGACGCGTCTTGAAGTTGAGACGCGGGCTTCAGGCTGACGCGTCTTGAAGTTGAGACGCGGGCTTCAATCCTTTGCGTCTTTGAGACTGCTTCTTTGGTGGCTTGCCTGTTAGTCATTTTTAGACAGCCTACAGAACCCCCTCCAAAGTTTCCGATATTCCGCAGTTGAATGGGACGGATTTCGGAATACTTTGGATCTTAGCCGTGTTCGCGTTTATGACTGGACTGTTGATGCTTCGGGCTTGATCTTATCTGGAATTGGTCTTCGTGAGTGTACTGTTGAACTCTTTGAAGCCGTCAGAGTTGATCGTGTTGAGTGTCTAGATACACAGTCTAGACCTCCCCGATTGCTTTTAGTCTGTCACGGGTGCGCTTTTGGCTGGGAGTGGTTGGTTGTCTGTTGGCGCCAGTGTACTGTTGAACTGTCTTGCAGACGCATGAAACTGGACGCAGGCTCCTTTTTGAAAGCAGACGCAGGAGACTGGACGCAGGCTCCTTTTTAGAAAGCAGACGCAAGAGACTGGACGCAGGCTTCTTTTTGAAAAGTAGAAGCCACTTTGAAGACGCAGCGTCTATAGGGTAGACGCGATGTTGGTCAGACGCGAACTCCTTAGAGGGGACGCGACCTTCAGAAAGCATTCTTGGAGATGCTGACGGGGCATGTCCGGTGCGTTTTTTGGGCGCGAACTTTACGCTGTCATGATGACGCCGCCAGCTGGCCTGGGGAAACGGCGAAATTTCGCCTTTTGGCGCGCGGATCTCGCGGTTCATTAAATGAACTGCTCCACGTGTCGGCTTCTGATTCGCGGCGGGGTTGCGACGCATGATCTTCGTCACCGGCAGTGATTTTGTTACACGCGTCAAGCGACGGTTCGCTGCAGCGTCCCTTGGGTCACGCGCCGCGTATCTCTGTGCATCCTCGTGCCTATAAAAGGCAACTGTTTGGAGAACTTCCTCTTCTTCTCGCGCTTGCTAAGAACATATTCTCCTCCCTGTTCCTCTATTTAACCTCGGATCAAATTTGCCATGGCACCAAAGATTAAGCCGACCGCTTCTTCCTCAAAGGCGACCACCACCGAGGCCCGGAGGGGCAGCTCTTCCTCTGCGCAGGACTTCGTCCTCCAAGGTCTCCAAGGTAGTATGCCGTCTAGGCAGAACTTCACCACAGAGTGTTTGATTCCCCAGACGCAGTCTTTGGGATGATAACCGGGGCGCGGATTAGACAATCTGACGCCCAAGGACTCTGTGCTTCGGGTCCTTCACTTAGAATTTCTCTAACTGTGAAGGTCTCTGGACGCAGCTTTGCAGAACGCAGATTTGATCTTCGCGTTCTGTGTCATCAGGCGCCAATTTGATGAATCTGGCGTCTGAATCCAAGTGCTTTGAATTTTTACAAGTCTTGGTTTGCAGAACGCGGATTTGATCCTTGCGTTCTGTGTCATCAGGCGCCAATTTGATGAATCTGGCGTCTGAGTCCAAGTACTTTTGAAATTCCACAAGTCTTGGTTTGCAGAACGCGGATTTGATCCTTGCGTTTCTGTGCCATCAGGCGCCAATTTGATGAATCTGGCGTCTGAGTCCAAGTACTTTGAAATTACACGTCTTGGTTTGCAGAACGCGGATTTGATCCTTGCGTTTCTGTGCCATCAGGCGCCAATTTGATGAATCTGGCGTCTGAGTCCAAGTACTTGGAATTTCATAAGTGGCTTCAATCTTTGCGTTCTGTGCTTCTTGACGCAGATTTGCGGGTCTGGACGCGGATTTGATGATTCCTGCGTCCAGTATCTTTTCTGCGTTTGGACGCAGAACACTTAGTATTTTTCTTTACTTTTGGTAAAGCATCTGACTTAAGTGTCTTTATCTTTTTGCAGCGCCGCAACCTGCTACTTCACTCCCCAAGATACGCCATTTTGGGCATGTAGGTGGAGCTGACCGGAACCTGACTTTTGTGCTGCAAAGGACTGCCCCTGTGACTGCCGACCAGTCGCCGGCTCGTGAGAAGAAGCTCTCGAATGTCGAGATGAGGACTCTTCGAGTGCTGATGACCGATGCAGCATTCGTCACGGATGACGGCATCCAGCTGGAGAAGCCCGCCTTCTTCTTCGGGGATCATATCCACGATGGCGGCCATCGCGTGCACGAAGGGACTTACACATGGCTCCGTCAAATAGGGGGCAGAAGGTTCTTTCTCCCGGCCATGGATAGGATGTACCCTATGTTCTATTACCAGCATATGTCCGTCCCGCGGAAGATGGAGTTTGACCTCGCTCGATATGCTCCTGAGGTTACTCTTGGCGATCTGGGCTCCCACCACCAAGTGCACCGTCATGACGGCCATGACGGGTCGGTTATCGGCCTTTTCCCTGGATCGCGCAAGAGGGAGATCCCGTCTGGAGAGATACCGCACATTGGCGCCACCTTCCTCAACATGTTCATGGCAGCGGAGGGTGACTACCCAGTTGCGTTCCGTGCATATGGGTGGATCCATTCCCCAGCGAATTACTGGTGGGGCAGGATGGTTGGCTTTGTCCTTACCGAGCTCGGGGATTTGTTGAAGCGTGTAGGACTGTACTCGGCGGTCAGGGCCGTACAGTGGGGGATCCCTCAAAGTTCTCAAAACTTCTTTGGGATCCTAGAACGTTATAATCCCTTGACGGGGACGTTCTTTACTCCAGTCGGGGAGATGGGCCTTGCCTTACACGAGATGCACGAGGTCTCAGGACTGGTAACAGGGGACATGCCCTATGAAGAATATGTCCCGACCGCTGTGGAGCTTCGCTACGTGAAGGAGGAGTTTCCCCGCATATACGAGACCTACTGGGAAGTGCTCTGTCACTTCCATATCTGCGGTCAGATCACCAAATGGCGGTCGCAGGGGGTCACGTATCTGTCTTGGGCCAGTTATTTGTTCAACAATGTGAACACCAAAGACCACTTGATCACCCGATTGGCTCCCAGCTCTGATAGGGAGATCGAAGACCGGATTGACCAGGCTCCCGAGAAGTTCTACACCACAGAATCGAACGAAGATGGTTTCGACCCCGACTTGGTTTTTGAAAGCTTCCACCACCAAGCCCGGACTCCTATCTCCGATCGGGCACTGCTGGCGGGTTTTCTGATGCTGTGGCTAAAGCGTTGTGTGGTGCCCACGCTGCCACATGAAGTTATAGTTGCCGATGTGGTGTACCCGGCGGTGCTTCTGGCCCATGGCAACCCTATAGCTCTTCTCCCGACCGTGGTGGCTGGTATTCAGAGCGGGCTGCGGGCGCTGGCTAAAAGCTTTTGTGAGCCGCCAAAAACTGTGGATTCCGAGGGAAAGCCGCTCACGGACGCAGAGGGGAATCCAGTGGTGAAGCATCCCAATCCTCGGGTCGAGCTGCCTTACACATACCTTATGGCCTGGTATGTGATGCACTGCCCCTCTTTGATGACGGCGGTGCGTTGGAAGGAGGACTCCGTCCCCTTCATACAGCGATTGGAGGGTTCGAGGTGGCAGGATCCTTACATATATTATATCCGGAAGCGTCTTTCAGCCCCGGCAAACTATCAGCTCAATCGTTGCCTCCTCCAGATCCCTGGTGCATCCTACGGCGATCTACTTGTCGATTCCGCAGGCCCTGATGATTTCACGAGGTTATCCCAGGGAGCCTTCTGGTGGTTGCTCAATATTCGGCCCGGGTATATGCTTTTCCGACAAGGGACATCATGCACCATTGAGCCATACATGCCGAATCGCTTCGCTCGACAGTTCGGCTATGACCAGCTCTATATCGGGAATCCAAATGCTTATCTCGCCTTCGAAGGGAACTTGTTCGAGGGTGCTCGGGCCTGGTACTATAGTGTGGCTGGAGGGACAGGAACAACCTTCCGTCTACCTCTTGAAGCGCCCAAGTGCCAGATGAGTCTAAGCTATTGTACTTGGTACTCCCAAGCCGTCCAGACACCAGACTTTCTTCCGGCATCTTCATGTATCGAGAGCATCAATGCAAGCCTCGAGGCAAGGACAGAGTCTGGTAAACCAACGAGACTCGTAGAGCAGTACCGGAAAGCCTGTAAGGAGGTCGGGAGAAGGACGAGGAGGGAGCCACGAGCTACAGAGCCACGACCGCCAAGGGCAGAGCCACGAGCGAGGAATGAACCGTCAGTAACGAGGGCGGAGCCATCAGCGACGAGAGAGGAGCCTCCAGCAACGAGGGCGGAGCCACCAGCAAAGAGGTCTAAGCAGTTGGCGAGTAAGCGTCATCACCGCTCTACTTCTGTTGTTGAGCCTGCCCCGAAGAAGGTTAAGAGGGACTCGGCGGCTGAAGTCTCTCAATCCGGAGCTATCTCTGCCGGAGTTGAGGCTCCTCCTGAAGACGTCGTCAGAGTTGAGGAACCTTCGGAAGAGGAGGATTTCCCCCCTTTAGCTCGTGCTCCTAAGTCGCACCGCGAGGCTGTGGAGGAGGGGGAGTTCGTCAAGCAGCCCATTGTTGCTGAGGATGCCGAGTCACCGGAGGTCGACATAATGGGCGAAGAGGATGTTGGGATCCCGGGGATCTCAGCTCAGCCCGAGCCTCTTTCTGCTCACGAAGGGAGAGGTGAAGCACGGCAACCGGGGTCTCCCAGCGTTTTCATTCCCAGTCCTAGGACTGTGGACCCTAGTCCTACCACTGGGGTGATTGGAGGCAAGGCTCCGATTGCGGAGCTTCCTCCCACCGAGTCGTCGTCTTCTTCATTATCGGGGGAGAGCCTCTTTGAGGACAAAGTCGACTATAGCGAGGAACCCGCTCCTCCTGATCAAAGCAAGTTCTTCCATGTCTCAGAGGAGGAAATGTATGGAGGCGAGCCATCGTCTGCACCGTCAGTGGCGGCTATCCCTGTTAAAGGTACCCTTCCCCCCTCCTGTCCAATTTTCTCTTTGCATGTTGAAGAAGATGTCTTGACATTCTTCATTTTATATTGCAGGGCCAACCGGAGATGCCGAGGCTACAACCTCCTCGCATATTGAGGAGATGGTGGGAGAGTTGACTCGGCCACAGGGAATTGAGACCTCAGCTGCTGAGATGCCCTCAGAGGGGGCAGCTGCTGGTACTGGGGAGCCTTCCACTCTACCAGAGGAGGAAGCCACTACTGAGGTCAAGAAGGCTCGGGTGGAGGGTCCAATGGCAGGTCCACTCCCAGGAGATTGCACAGCTCAAGTTTCAAATGAAGCTTCTGAGGAAATCGTGCTTGCCACTCCATCATTGGTCGCGGAAGTTCCCGCAGGGCTAGCACCTCCGGAAGCACCAGTGGCTGGTTCCGCTCTTGCCGTATCGGCGGTTAGCATGACTTCTGCGCAAAAAGAGCCGGCCTACACCCCTTCTTCCGAGATAGAAAGGGGGTCGGGGAGCGTTCCGGGTGATGACAGCATGGACTTCCTGACGCGCAGTACGGTGCGGCAGTTCTTTGAAGCGATGCGATCGTGCATCGACTTTATCCTTTCTGGGCGTCGTTCTTTTGACTTTGCCCGGAGATTTCTCGGGAATGTGGCCGAGAACATCGAGCTAGTCGGGGGCCTTCCTCTTGCTCAGGCATGTATGCGGGTGGTGGATCAGTTGGAGAGTGATCTGAAAGAGCTGAAGTCTTTAGACGAAGCTGACTCCCTCCACAAAACCCAAGTCATCCTGGATAGCCTCCTTTCTGCCCAAAGGCAAGAGCGACAGGAAGTGGAAGTACAAATTGCCGAAGAGGTCAGCAACCTTGAGCGTTCCCAGGCTGAATGCCAAAGGCTGATTGAAGACTCAGGGGATACTGAGCTTATCATGCAGAACACAGAGCTTGCTATTACCAACGCTCGGGCTGCCATTGCTAAGGCCAAAGCCATGCTAGCTGTCAATGAAGAGAAGCTCGTCGCCCTCCAGAAGAAGCTAGAGGAGCAGAAGGCTGCAAGGGTACGGGCTGAAGAGAGCCAGTCTGTTCATCTCTCCAGATTGGAGACTTTGCGAGCCCAGCTGGCTGAAAAACCCTGCCTATCTGAAGAGGAGCTGCGGGTCCAGGCGATGATGGAGGCTGAGAAGGCACGTCAGCATGAGATGCATCGTCTCAGGGAGCGCATCCGTTCCCTACCAGATCGAGATTTTTAGCCTTCTCCTCCCTTCTTTTTTCTCTTTTTTTTTTTTTGTAACGCTCAATCTTATTTGTATAAGAGAGCGTTTTTGTATCACTTTCATATTTTTGGATATAAATAAAAGTGACACCCTCCTTTTTACTTCTTTTGTCTCGAACTCTTTGCCTTTGGTTGGACATGTAGGAGCAAGGAAGTCTTTTGATCTTTATCAAAATTATAATCATAATCTTAATAAGTCAAAAGATATGAGGAAAGATCTTGTTTCAAGAACTTTCATGACATTGTCAGAGGTGTAAGCTTAACTTGACAGAGGTGATTTTTGGTGGACCTGCCACTTTGTGGAAGAAAGTGACAGGTGGAGTTCGTACCCCCAGGAAAGATGAACTTTTATCAAGGATTTGTGCTTAACTTGATTTCAGATCAGCTGGGGATGTTGATGGAAACATTGTTTATTGGTGTAATGTTAACCAACAATGCCTCCAAAATGAATTCGATATTCTGTTGGGGAGAATATCAAATGAAACTAGACTCGCGGGGGAATCTAGGGAAGTCCTTACCGTTAGAGGTGTGATATTAACTTAACGGGTTGGAAATAGTCTTGTCAGAAGTGTAATGTTAACTTGACAAGGACATGAGTTAGAGGTGTGATATTAACTTAACTCATCGACATCTCAGTTTTATAAGGGAAAACTGAGGGTGTCACTGTCATAGGTGTGATGTTTAACTTAACAGTGAGGGTAATGCTAGAGGTGTAATGTTGAACTTGGCATTAGTCGTCTCGGCTTGAAGAAGTCGAGGAAAGGTCATAGCCATAGGTGTATTGTTGAACTTAGCAATGACTCGGATGCTAGAAGTGTAGTGTTAACTTGGCATCGTTCGTCTCGGCTTAAGGAAGTCGAGGAAAGGTCATAGCCATAGGTGTATTGTTGAACTTAGCAATGACTCGGATGCTAGAAGTGTATTGTTAACTTGGCATCGTCCATTTCAGCTTCGATATGGAAGTCTGAAGAAAGGGTGACTGTCAGAGGTGTAATATTAACTTGACGGGCACCTGATATACTGCTTAGAGGTGTAATGTTAACTTAAACAGTAGTTTGTCAGAGGTGTGATATTAACTTGACAAGAATTGGCTCTTGATAGGAGCAATTTGAGGACCTGTCATTCTATTGATGAGAATTGACAAGTGGAATTTGAAATACCAGAGGTATAGTGTTAACTTGGCAATTTTGAAGTTTGCTGCTCTATGTAGAGGTGACAAGCAGGGCTTGTACTCGACAAGGAGTATTCATTACCAGAGGTATAGTGTTTAACGTAGTAATGATTGCATTTTGTGGTCCTACCATTCTATGGATGAGAATTGGTAAGGGATTTTGGAGGAGAGAGTGGAATCAGGTCCACTTAGGATTTTTAGCAAACCCTCAGCTGTCAACGGATTTGAGGTGCCTTTACCAACTACCGTTTGAGTTGGGCTAGCCATGCTATTCCCCTCAGCATGATGAGTTGTTGAGGATTTATGTTGGGCTTAAATGCCAACGTTTTCCTCTATCCTTAGCCGTCGAAGGCGTCGGATGTTTGATCAGAGGTGTGGTTTTAACTTGATCGGCAGGATTTTTAGCAAACCCTCAGCTATCAACGGATTTGAGATGCCTTTACCAACTACCGTTTGAGTTGGGCTAGTCATGCTATTTCCCTCAGCATGATGAGTTGTCGAGGATTTATGTTGGGCTTAAATGCCAACATTTTTCCTCTATCCTTAGCCGTCGGAGGCGTTGGATGTTTTTCCGATCAGAGGTGTATTTTTAACTTGATCAACAGAAGAACACCATCTAGGGATAGTATTTCTTCAGGAATTTGCCATTGATTGGCATCATGAGTGTATCGCCATCCGAGGTTATGAGGCGATACGATCCATTTGAGTAGACCGACTCTACTACAAACGGTCCTTCCCATTTGGGTTGGAATTTTCCTTTCGTCTTATGCGTCATGACCATGGGTCTCCGGACGGCTAAGACAAGGTCGCCTTTCTTGAAAGTCCGCGCTTTGACTTTCTTGTTGAAGGCTCTGGTAATGCGAGCTTGGTAAAGCTCGATCTGCTGCTGGGCCTGCAGACGCTTGTCGTCTAAGGCTTCCAGTTCTTGGAGTCGCTGTCGATGCTTCTCCTCTGTCGTCATCTCGGCGGTCAGGGCGACGCGTAGAGATGGAATTTGAATTTCCAGTGGGAGCACGGCTTCACATCCGTATACCAAGGAAAATGGCGTGGCTTTAGTTGGGGTTCGCACGGTCGTGCGATATGCCCATAAGCATTCACCCAACTTATCGTCCCAGTCTCGTCGACTTTTCGAGACGAATTTCTTGAGAAGCTTGCCAATAGTCTTATTGAAAGCTTCCGCGAGGCCGTTGGCGGGAGGATAGTATGCCGTTGATGACACACTCTGGATTCTGAACTTAGCACAGAATCTCTGGAAAGCCTGGCTGATGAACTGGGGTCCATTGTCATGGACGATCCGCCGAGGCACACCGAAGCGATAGATAACGTGATGTTTCACGAACTTGATCACGTTAGACGATTTTACCTCTTTTAGAGGAACAGCTTCGGCCCACTTGGAGAAGTAATCGGTTATTGCTAGAATGAACCGATGTCCTTTCGACGATGGTGGGCTGATGGGGCCAACCACGTCCATCCCCCACATTTCGAACGGCCAAGTAGAGGTCGTAGAGTGGAGGTACCCTGGTGCCTGATGGATGAAATCGCCATGTATTTGACAGGCATGACATCTTTTGGCGTAAGCGACGGCATCGGCGACCATTTTGGGCCAGTAGTACCCCAATCTTTGGAGTCTGTTTGCCAGCTTCGGACCAGGTTGGTGAGCTCCACATGTGCCATCATGGGCTTCTTTCAACATTTCGCGGGCTTCTTTTGATGAGAGGCACCGGAGCAGGATCCCGTCATGCGATCGACGGTACAGTGTTCGCGTGATCGCATTATAGTAAAATTTGGGGGCTTTCCTCCGAATGGCGGCCGCCTCTTTGGTGTCTTCAGGCAGGATGCCGTATAAGACATAATCAATATAGGGAAATCGCCAGTCTTTAAGCTCTGGAGCGGTTGACACTTCAAGTGTTTCTTTACCGCGACGATCTCTTGTTGACCCTGGGTAGTCTCCGGGGGAAATTTTTGGACAGTATAGGTCGTGGCTATAGACGAATACTTTCTCCATTGCTCCTGCTGGAAGAGCTAGGGAAGCTGCGAGAGATGCGAGGGCATCTGCATGCGCATTTTGGCTTCGCGGCACATGGTCGATGTAGAAGTTTGAAAACTTTTCCGCCATGTGGATTGTCGCGTCGTAGTAGGGTACTAGATCTTCATGTCTGACCTCATACTCTCCGCGAACTTGGCTGACGATGAGTTTGGAGTCACCGTACGCCTCGAGATTTTTAACGCCAATCTCATCGGCGAATTGCATCCCAATCAGGAGAGCGTTGTATTCCGCCACATTGTTGGAACAGGGTTCGGTTAACGAGATAGCCCGGGGGATCACGTAGTTTTGTGGGGAGACGAGTACTACTCCTACCCCCGCTACTGTGTGTCCCTTTGGGCTTGCCCTTGATGCACCATCGAAGAAAAGTTGCCATACTTGTCCTTCAAATGATGTCTGAGTCAGGCAGACTTCGGCGACCTCATCTGGGAGATCCTCATAGAGTTTGGCTGCCCTCGGATCTGGGTGTTCAGCTAAGAAGTCCGCCACCGCTTGTCCTTTAATGGCCTTCTGTGGCAGGAAGTGCATCTCATATTGAGAGAGCAATATAGCCCATTTCGCCAGCCGGCCATTCAATGATGAAGGCTTTGTCATAAGCAACCTCAGGGGGTTGACTTTTGATATGACATTTATGGTTTGGCCTACCAGATAGTGTCGCATTTTCTGAATAGCGAACACCAAGGCCAAACACTCCTTCTCGATCGGGTTGTACCGATGTTCGGCCCCGATCATTGTTCTACTGAGGTAGTAGATCGCTTGTTCTCGTCCTTGGTCATCATTCTGAGCTAGTAGGGCTCCCAAAGAATGATCCATCGATCGGACGTACACCAGGAAGGGCTTTCCGGATACCGGAGCTGCAAGTACTGGTGGTTGGGTGAGGTATCGTTTGATCTCCTCGAATGCTTGCTGGCAAGCGTCGTCCCATATGAACGAGACTCCCTTCTTCATCAGCTTAGCGAAGGGTTGGCATCTTCCGGAGAGATTTGAAATAAATCTGCGGATGTATGCCAGTCGTCCCTGCAATCCTCTGAGCTCCCTGAGGCTTCTTGGAGGTTGCATTTCCTGAATGGCGCGAACCTTCTCCGGATCCAAATGAATTCCGGTAGAGGTTACAACAAACCCTAGGAATTTCCCGCTGGCTACCCCCAGGAATGATTTGGTGGGATTCATCTTCAATTGATGAGCCCGCATGATGTCAAAGACCACCTTAAGGTCGGCTATGTGATCGCCTTTAGTGCGGCTTTTCACCGCGATGTCATCGACATAGCACTCCACCGTCTTGCGTATCTGCTGGTGGAAAATGGCATTCATAGCCCTTTGGTATGTTGCCCCTGCATTCTTTAGTCCGAAGGGCATGACGGTGTAGCAGTATACTCCTAGAGGTGTCCTGAAGGAGGTATGCTTTTCGTCGTCAGGGTACATCTTGATTTGATTGTAACCTGAGAATCCGTCCATAAAGGACATTCGCTCGAACCCGCATGTATTGTCAATCATGACATCTGTGATTGGCAACGGGAACTCGTCTTTGGGGCAGGCCTCGTTTAGATCGCGGAAGTCGATGCAGATCCGGATCTTCCCGTTCTTCTTAGCAACGGGGACAATGTTAGCTACCCAGTCGGGATGTTGTTCCTCCCTGATGAAGCCGGAGTCAATAAGCTTCTTGACTTCTGATTGAATGGCCTCCATTATTTCGGGACGAAACCGTCGCTGCTGTTGCTTGACGGGTTTTACATCTGGACTGATGTTGAGGCGGTGCATAGCCACTTGAGGATCAAGTCCAGGCATGTCCTCATAATTCCAGGCGAAGACGTCTATATATTCTTGTATAAGAGATATTAGATCCTTCTTCTCTGATGGTGACAGGCCGTCACTTATGAAGATGGGCTTAGGATTAGCATCATCTCCTAGGTTGATCTGAGCAACTTTGTCTTCTGTGGGTGGCTCACGCTGTTCGAAGCGGATATCCCAGAGAGCATTCAGGTGTTTGATCCAGGGGTCTGTATCCGACTGGATCATTTCTTCGTCTTCGTCTTCCAGATGGCTTGTTGAAACCATGTTTACTGAAAGCCCTTTGAAGATGTTGCCAATACTGACATCTGATTCCCACGATGACGTGTCTGAAGAGTGATCATGGCCTGATGGTTCCTCAGAATCAGAGGCTGACGGCACTGGAGTTGATACATAGCCCAACCCCCGGCGGGTCTGATGATAATAGTCAGGTGCTTTCCCTTTCGGTACAAAAGATCGAAGCAATGATCTCCTTCCTTTGCCGAAGTTTAACCCGGGCCCGCTGGCTAGATCATACCCCATACGCTTCATCATCTTGAGCGTTCTCGGTTCATAGTGATTGAACTGTGGGGGCTCTTCCTCGCCTTCTGATTCTTCATGGGGCGTTGGTTCAGACATGATTCGTCCAAAGAGGATAGGTCTCTGGCCCTTTTGTCTGGCTGGAACCATAAATGAAGATCCTTGCGCGTCACCATCATCATGGTACGTCCCGAAGGATGATTTTATAGGTACATGCAATGATGTCAGAGCATCCATTGCCGACCATACATCCTCGCCCATGTCGGTACTAGTATCCGACGGTATTGACTCAGATTCACACACAGGAAAATACGCGAAATCTAAGTCTTCATTAATATACCAACCGCCTGCATCGTCGGTGGTATCAACATCGAGCTTATTAGTGCTCTTTACAAGTGGTTCTAACTCCCACAGGCACTCTTCTTCTTCGGGCTCGGTGTCAGCTTCATTACCAGAGTCTGGCTCCTCTGGTTGCGGGGTTCCATTATTCTCCTCATATAAGAGGGAATCCGTGAAATAGTTCTCGACCCCTTTGAACGGATGCCTTTCGGCGATCAACGTTCGAACCTGTCCGCTCTCGTCAATGTATTTCATGACTTGATGGAGAGTGGAGGGAACGATGGAGTTTTGGTGGATCCATGGTCGTCCCAGCAACAGGTTGTAGGAAGTGTCAGCGTCAATGACATAACACGTCACTTCCGATTTGAGGCCCCCGATCCGGCATTTGAGCTTGATCTTCCCCATCGGGCGGGAGCTGTTGGCATTAAACCCATAAATAGTCGTCTGGGTTGGGCTCAGACGATGGGCGGGAATGCCAAGAAATTGCATGACTCGGCGAGGTACGATGCTCAGTGCGGACCCTGGGTCTACCTGGATGCGGTTCACCTCGGATGACCCAATATACCCCGTGAAGTATAAGGGTCGATCATGCTTTCCTTTAACCTGCATGTCGTCTGCTGTGAAGGAAATGCAGGGAACATTTGGAGAGGTGTGGAGGCAATCCTCTACATCTTTCTCTCTCGGTACGTGGGTCAGAAAGACCTCAGCGTTTGTCAGGGCTTCTTGTAGAGCCTCTCTGGTTGACTTGGATAGCCTCAGGAGCTCATACAAGGTAATGCGTGCCGGGATGTTGGCTAACTGAGCCAGAACATCGAAGCGGTAAGATGTCGAAGATCCTTCCGCTGCACTTCTTGAAAGAACCCGAGAAAACCGAGTTTCTTTCTGCTTCTCCGCAGGTGGTTTTGTGGAGGGCTGAGCTGGCTCTACAGCTGGTTGAGGAGGAGCCATCGCTGTCTCGCCGTACTGCTTCAAGTACGACTGCCCTGAACGGGTTCCTGCTATTGGTTGGTTGGGCTCTGTGGCCAACACTATTGTCTCCTCTTCTGAGTCAGTCAGCGAGGGAACATCAGCGTCCGCTTCCCGAGAAGAAGCACAGATCACATGGCAAGATGAAGCCTTTCCTTTGCCTTTGGACTTCCTGTTGGTCACAGTCGTCCATTGCTGCTCGTCAACGAGGTCAGGGTGGACCCACATGATTCCTCCTTCAGGTGTAGGGACCGGGACCAAGCCCTTCTCCTGCTGCTGATGAGGGTCTGTATTGACCACTCTCAATTCTCCTTTCGGGACAGATATCACTCCCACGGGCATCGGGGGTCGTGTCCCGAAGCGGAGTGCCGACGTCATGTTGGCCGCCCTCTGTTTCTGCTCTGGTCGGAGTTTTAATACCTCCGCGTCAATTAGGGCTTGAAGGACGTCCTTGAAGATGTAGCAGCTCTTGGTAGGGTGCCCGAGCATCCTATGGTACAGGCAGTAGTTGGATTGTCGGTCTTGCCGACTTCTTCCGGGCGCCTGATTTCAGGGAGCTTCAGTCGATTGCTCTTGTTGAGTAGTTTGAAGAGCGAATCGACGTGTTCCTCCTTGAAGGAATACTGCTTGTTGGGGCGTGGCTGGCTTGAAGAGCCACTTGCCCTGCCTGTTTGAGGTTTGGTGGGAGATTTGGTCTCCGTCGCCAAATTATCCTTCCGTTTGGTTTGGAGGGATGTGTCTGGTGCACGCCTTGTCGACCTCTCTGGCCTGGGCTTGCCTTCTTCCGCTCTGACGCGGGCAACAATCTCCTCAGCCTGTTCACCTTGCTGGACTAATTGTTTCCAGGTGCGGCTTTCAGCTACTCCTATCTGAGCAAGGAGCGAGGTTTGGAGATTGTGGCGACATGTTTCCACCAGGGTGGCCTGGGTCATGCCGCTCGGACATCGGAGTGCCGTGTTCCGAAATCTTTCTACGAAAGACTTAACGGACTCTCCCTTTCGTTGCTTGGTAGCTAAAAGGGTAGGCATGGTAACCTCCGAATCATCCTCGAAGAAGCGTGTTAGGAACAGCTTCTCCAAGTCGCCCCAGTTCTTGATTGAACCTTCAGGGAGTTTCATAAACCATTCAAAGGCTAACCCTTTCAGGGTGCCAATGAATAGACGTGCCAGGATGGCATCGTTATCTACCACATTCCCAGTTTGGGATTTGAAGTAGTAGATATGCTGGTTGGGCGACCCCTTTCCGTCGAATGCTTGGAGAGTTGGAGCCTTGAACTTAGGAGGGTACGGGACTAAGTCCCACTCGGCCGGATAGGGCCGGACCACTCCAGCTTCTTGGAGATCTTTACGACTGGCAAGGGCGTTGAGTCGTTGCTCCAGTAGGCTCATTCTTTGATCTTGAGCTTTCTCCGAGTCCGGGTTGCTTCCTGCATGCGCTGAAGGCTGGGACATATCTGGAGTAGATCGTCGTGTCCTTTCGGAAGGATCGGAGGGTGGACTTTCTCTCCTTCCCCTTCTTGCTCTTGGCCTTCTAGGAGGAGATCTCTCTCTCTCTTCGAGCAATTTCTCAAGCATGTGCTTGAGACCGTCAATGGTTCTCTGCTGAGAGGAGAGTATTTGCATCTGGTGCTTCTGCATCTGCACTAGATGCTTAGTTGTCTCCTCAGGAGCGTCTTCTTTATCCTCAGGAGCATCTGCCATGTAGGCAAAAACTCCCCTTTCACCGGAAGAGTTCGAATCTTGCGACTCTATCACTACGGAGTGAGAGTCGTCCATTCTAATGCCGCGGGATAAGGCATTATAGTCAATTGGGGGGATGGTCCCTGTCCTGGTACGGGTATGTCGATACACCCCTTCTGTCTCAGAGTTTGACCCCTCTGAATTGACCATT
Source organism: Agave tequilana (assembly GCA_038442645.1). Taxonomy (NCBI): domain Eukaryota; kingdom Viridiplantae; phylum Streptophyta; class Magnoliopsida; order Asparagales; family Asparagaceae; genus Agave; species Agave tequilana. The sequence continues at coordinate 356,384 of JAVJIF010031097.1, forward strand.
GGTTGTTTTCCCCTGCTTCTGCTTGTCATATATGCAGTAAGCTCCGGGTATTCGACATCAGGGAAGGTTCTCCTTCGGTGGGAGCGTCTTCTTTTGGCTGACGGAGGAATCAGGGTCAGCTGTCTAATCAAAGATGGCTGGTGCACGCCTGATTCGCAATGGCATCCAGAGAGCATCTGGATGAGTTGTTGACAGCAGCAAGAAGAAGTGGCCTGATTGGCACTTCTTTTCCTTGTCAAATAATCCCTCAAATCCGTGGGAGGGGGATTAAATAGACTGGCCTCACAACGTCGAAGACGGGGGGCAGTCGTGTGTTGCGCTGTCTGAACGCAGGTCTCAGAAACGCGGTGGTCACGCTGTTGCGTTCCGCGCGTCTGGCGTCTCTGTTGAGACGAGACGCGGTTCTCGCGTTGTTGTCTGCTGCGTTGGAGCAGAGAGACTTGAGGCGTTACGCGCGTCTGGCGTCTCTGTTGAGACGAGACGCGGTCCTCGCACTGTTGTCTGCTGCGTTGGGGCAGAGACACTTGGGAGATAATGGGCTGCTGGGCCCCACGCCTGGGAACGCATGCGTCCTGCGTTTGATGAGACGTAGAAACTTCGCTTCGGCGTTTGGTAAGTTGGTCTCCAGCAGACTCAACTTGAGGAGTCTCGCATTTGGGTCGCCAAACGCGGATTTCTCGCACTGGTCGAGGTGCGGGCAAGGCATCATATTGAACGCCGCGTCCAACCCCAGTCAGAGAACCATCGGTTCCAACCGAGTGTTGACGCGCGCGTCGTCTTTGTCGACGCTCGGCATTTCGATTGCGTCGTGGAGGAGGAGAGAAGCCAACAACTTCCTGGTTTGAAGAACCAGGGCTGTTCACCACGCGGGTCTCTTGGGAGACGTTGACGCGGGGTTTCTGCGAGACGCGGGCGTTCTGCAAGACGCGGGCGTCACGCGAGACGCGGGCGTTGTGCGAGACGCGGTCGATCGCAGCAACAGTTGTGCCGTGGACCACGCGGGCCTTCAGAGAGGCGTTGGCGCGTGGGTTCTGCGCGTCGCGGTTGATCGCAGCAGAGGCGTTGGATGTTACGCGGGCCTTCGAGGAGGCGTTGACGCGTGAACTGGGCGCGGCACAGAGGGTGACAGCAGCGCCTGGTTGAGCCACAGATTGGGCTTCGGGAGGCTGCGTCGTTGAGACCCTGCGGCAGACGCGGGTCTTGGGCTCTTGGAGCCAGAAGAGAGAAACTCTTCATACTTCGCCTGGTCGAACTCAACGACGAGTGATTCGACCATCTTCCCCTTACGGAGAACGTCATCCTGCACCACGATGTGCTCATCGGTCACGAATGTAGTCCCCAGCGGAGTCGCCATCTCTTGTTCGGTACGGAAAAGAGATTTTGCCGTAAAATTTCCTTGAATCAGTTGAAAGATTACAACAAAACAATATTCCGACTACAAGGGAGGGAGGATGCTTGGATCTTCCCTTTGTTTAAATCTGGGTTCTTCGTGTGGCGATGGAGAGTGAATCTTGTTCTCCGTTGACCAGATGACCGTCCTGGACCGTCGGGGGTCTTCTCTTCGGTCGGTAGGGGAGTAACTCAGCTCCGGCTACCAAACTCTCAAAGAGGAGGTAGGCGAAGATAGGCTAGTACTCAGTAAGCCTGTTGAAGAATCTCTTCTCTCTCGGTCGTCGACGTCGGGCTTCTCTCTCTTGATGCCTTGATCTTATGACCCTCTGGATTCAAAAATGCCGACCTTAATTGATCACTCGACCTTCTTCTCCCACTGAATCCAAATCTTCGACCTTTCCTTCATAGCCAACAGGGCTATTTATAGGGGTCTTAGGGGGTGATCGTGCCCCCCCCTAAAAATGCGCCTGAATGAGGGCCGTTACCCGCGATACGCGCGGTAACTGACTCCCCACGATCTGGGCGGTTGCAACTGAGACGCGGATTTCAGACTAAACGCGCCTTGATGCTGAGACGCGGGCTTCAAGCCGGACGCGCCTTGGATGCTGAGACGCGAGCTTCAGTCCCTTGCGTCTTGGATGCTGAGACGCGGGCGTCGAGCCAACGCGCCTTGATATTGAGACGCGGGCTTCGGGCCGACGCGCTTTGATGTTAAGACGCGGGCTTCAGGCCGACGCGTCTTGAAGTTGAGACGCGGGCTTCAGGCTGACGCGTCTTGAAGTTGAGACGCGGGCTTCAATCCTTTGCGTCTTTGAGACTGCTTCTTTGGTGGCTTGCCTGTTAGTCATTTTTAGACAGCCTACATCAAGCTCGGTGGATCACGGTTTGGATCGAGTCAGCTTAAAGACGGAGTTCGTCAAGTAGACTTCGGTACATAGTTTAGTTTTTGTGTTTAGATCCATTTGTAAAGACTAGATAGTGTGATATGCTCAAGTTCACAACACACACACTTGTTTAAGTTTTCATGTTTATTGGTTTTCGATTTTTGGCTTAACCGATCTGGTTTTCATGAATAGATAGAATCAAAACAAGTTTACATTGTTTTATGTATATTAAATTTGTTCTATATACATGTATGCTTCATATCTTAGACAAACTTATTTTGATATGCCTATTCATGTGTTTGGAGTTTTATATTTTAACAAAACATATTTTCGGATTTAATATCAAAAATATTGATATATATCTTTACATGTATATTGGAGTATATCCATATACCACATGCTTAAAAGTTGTTTAAATATCATGTTTTTATATTTGGTTGAGTTTTGAAAAAATCAGATTTCCATTTGAAAAATCCAAGTTTTGGAAAATACGATTTTTGGTTTTCGGCAAAATTTTCATAACACAAAAAGAGTTCAAAATATTTGTAACTTGGTTTAATTTTTACTCAAACAAGTTTATATATCAAAGATAATATAAGAACTTATTTTTGTGGATTTTTAGAGAATTTATGGGATTTTATTTAAGATAAAAAGTCAACATTTCAATCCCTATATTTGTCCTGCCCTGGCTTCTGCCGGTCGACCGGGTCGGTCGACCGAGTCGGTCGACCGACGTGCACAGCCGTGCACGCCAGTCCTGGCTGGAGGACCCGGTCGACCGCCAGAGAGCTTCTGCTCTCTGGAAAGCCCCGGTCGACCGGGTCGGTCGACCGACAGAGAGCTCTGCTCTCTGTTCCAGGCTGCGATCGACCGGGCCGGTCGACCGAGGCTCCAACGGTCAGATTTTTGACCGTTGGCGGTCGGCCAGGCCGGTCGACCGACAGCCGTCTGGGCTGAGAAATTGCACCAACGGCTAGTTTTTTAAAGGGGCTATAAATACCCCATTTGAGGTGGTATTTTGGTTAAGATTTTTAGAGTGAAAAATTTCAGATCTTTTCTAGTGTTTTAAGCAAAAAGTTTTGTGTTCAAAATTCCTATTCTCTATTTTGTTTTAAAGGGTTTTTATTTCAAAGAAAATAGTCTTTTGGGAATTGGTTTTTGGTCTAAAAATTCTATATCTATTTGGTTTTTTTCCCAAGTGATTTTCTTTGATCAAAACACTTTGTTTTCCACACTTGAGCTATATCATTCTATCCTATCTATAGGATCTTTTATTTGTGGAAACATTGGTTTATGGTTGAGATATACCACCAAGTTGTAAACCCTCCTTACTTGTGTTATCCCTCTTGTGTAGAGGTTGATTTTGGAGAGGTGGTTGGCTCCCTCTAGTGAGAGGTGGAGATTGGTGTTTGGCTTCCTCTAGTGAGAGGTGGAGTTTGTGGTTGAATCCCTCAAGTGTGAGGTGATTGTTTTGTATTGGCTAAGTGCCTACCCCTCTTGTGTGAGGTGGTGTTTGTTATGGCTTTGTGTCTAGACTCTAAGTGTAGAGGTTATTTTGGTTGAGAGAGGAGTTGTGTACTTCATATTGTATTTGCCCCAAATTCTCAGTGGAGGTTCCCTGTGTGGAGTCCTGTGTGGACAAGTGGATTGAAAATCCTTCTGTGTGAAGGCGGGGACGTAGAGCTGTGTGCTCGAACCTCGAAACATATCCGTGTGTTTGCGTTTAATCCATTGTCTCTCTAACTCTCTCTCTTTATATTGTGCCTTGCATCATTTCATATTGATCATTCATAATTATATGCTTGGCTTGTTTGTGTGTGCCTCACTTGCACTTAACCACGAGAGCTTCATATAGCACCTCAACTCTTATTCAGAGGAATCAAGAGGAGTTAGTCCAGAGCCCTTCACCGGGAATTCGGCTACACTCGTTGATTGCATTAAGTGTAGTTGCAATTAGTTTTTAATTTTCACATTTAGTTCATTAGATTAGCAGTACACCTATTCACCCCCCTCTAGGTGTACTTTCAATAGATTCATCGGGTTTTAATTTTTTTGAAAATCCACTTACACCCAATTGGTTTAGTGCCAGAAGGCAAGTTTGCCAATTCTCAAGTATGATTACTTAGTATAGATATTTCGCTTTTTATAGCTTCTTTCCATATTTGTGCTTCTGGGGTAGAAATAGCCTCTTTAAATATTTGAGGCTCGCTTTCAATAGCGTATGCTATGAAATCTGGATCAAAAGATTTTGAAATTCTAGATCTTTGACTTCTTCTTGGTTCAATTTCCGCATTAACAATGGTTCCTCGGGGCTTTAGTCCCCGAATGCCATCTCATGTGTTCTTTTCCCAGAAGTCTTATCTGTTTCCCGTTTGTATAGAAAGATGTCTTTAAAGAACACAACATCTCTTGATTCGATAATCATGTTTACATGAGTATCTAGTATTTCTGATTTATGAACCAAAAATCTGTATGCACTACTATTCAAGGCATAGCCTATGAATATGCAGTCCATAGTTCTTACTCCCAACTTAGTCTTTTTAGTAATGGTGCTAGTACCATTGCAAGGCACTCTCACATTTTGAGGTAATGGTACGAAGGTGTCCTTTCATGCCATAACTCAAATGGTATAAGACCAAGTTTCTTGTGGGGTACTCTATTTAGAATATAATTTGCAGTTAACAGAGCTTCCCCCCACAAGTTCTGCGGAGCTCCAGAACTTACGAGCATGGAATTGACCATCTCATTCAACGTTTTATTCTTCTGTTCAGCAATTTCATTTTGCTGAGGAGTATATGGTGCTGTAGTTTGATTGATTATACCAAATTTAGTACATAACTCACTAAAATCATTTGATTCATATTCTCCGGTTCGATCGGATTTTAGAATTTTGATATTCTTGTTGAGTTGATTCTCAACTTCAGCTTTATATGTTATAAACATATTCATTGCCTCATCCTTACTGTTTAGAAGATACACATAACAGTATCTTGTAAAGTCATCAATAAAAGTAATAAAATATTTTTTCTCGCCTCTAGTTGCCATAAACTTCAAGTCACACAGATCGTTATGAATTAACCCTAAAGGTTCTGTATTTCGATCAATTGAGTTAAATGAATTTTTCTCGAACTTGGCCTCAACACAAATCTCACACTTGCGAATTTCTTCCAAGTTGAGTTTAGGAATATATCCTAGATTAGACAAGTTTTTTAAAGACTTGTAATTTATATGCCCTAATCTAGTATGCCATAAAATAGGAGATTAAAGCAAATAAACAGAAGACTTTTCTTTATTTATAAGCTTAGGGTACAAATAAACAGACATTTTATCTACCACTGCAACATTAGCTTTAAAAAGGCCATTAACAAGATAACCTTTTCCCACATACATCCCACCCTTAGTAAGTACAAATTTATCTGATTCAAAAACCATTCTAAAGCCTTTCTTACTAAGTATTAATCTAGAGATCAGATTCTTGCGGATATCTGGAACATGTAGCACATCGTTCAGAGTAAGCTCCTTCCCAGATGTCCACTTAGGGATGACTTTTCCTTTTCCCTTAACCTTGGAGACTGCTGAGTTTTTCATGAAGAGTTGCTTATCTTACTCTAGTTTATGATATTCAGAGAATAATAATTTCTCAGAGCAGATTGCCGAGTAGCCCAGTGTCTACCCACCAATCCTTATTGTTGGTCATCACATTCACTTCTGATACCACAGCTGAAAGGCTGGGCGACGCATGGTCGGTCAGGTTTGCCTGTGGATGGTTCTTTTTGTTCTTTTTAAGACGGTTTCGACATTCATTCACTTTATGCCCCTCTTTATTGCAGATGTAGCAAGTTCTCTTGAAGCGCATGTTCTTGCCTTTTTGGACCTTGCATTTGTACCCTTGGGCAGTCTTCTTCTGCTTTAAGCCTTTGGAAGAAGACGATTTCCCCTTTGAGTCTTCGATCACATTGGCCTTGGCTTCATAGAAGTTCCTACTGCTCCTTTTTTCGGACTTTCGGTTGTCCTCCTCAATTCGAAGCCTCACAATGAGATCTTCCAACTTCAGCTCCTTGCGCTTGTGCTTCAGTAGTTCTTGAAATCTCTCCACGCAGATGGGAGTTTCTCCACAATAGTAGCAATCTGAAAAGTTTCTGGTAGATTCATACCTTCAGCCTCTATCTCATGTAAGATAAGTTGAAACTTTTGCACCTAACTGATCACAGTCTTGTTGTCCACCATATTGTACTCCAGAAATCGTCCTACGACGAACTTCTTGGTAATAGCATCATCAGTCTTGTACTTCTTATCAAGACTGGCCCATAACTTCTTTGCCGTTGTAATAGAATTGTAGACATTATAAAGAGAGTCATCCAGTCCATTCAAAATATAGTTTCGGCAAAGGAAGTCACCTTGAGTCCATGCATCGACTGCAAGGACTGAGTCCCGATCAGTTTCGGGCTCTGGTGGATCCTCTTGCAGGAATTTAGCCAGATGCAGAGTGGTCAAGTAGAAGAGCATCTTCTGTTGCCATCTCTTGAATTCTGTGCCATCAAATTTTCCTGGCTTCTCCGGCTTCGGGTTAGGAAGTGGAGCAGGCATCAAAGTTTGGATCTGCATGTTTGGTACCTTACTTGAGCTGTCTTGATTAGTCTCAGACATTTTCTGTAATTTCAAGCAGAACAGAAGTAAGTAAGTTCAAGAGTTAATTGTCTTAAGATTGTTAGTTACTAGGATCAATCTGACGATTAATCAATATCACCGATCTAATTGGCCAGGTCGGTGAATATCAGGTGGGAGGTTTTTTGTTCAATAGAACGTTCCTTAATTACAGAACTACCTTTCAATTACCTTCCTTGGTTAAACACCAATTAAACTGGTATAAGTCAGTCTAATATACTGAATATCAGTATAACCCCTGGATAAAGAAAATTAATTCACTTATACAGTACTTGGAGTGAGGTACGCTTATAGTGAATCTCCTTAAGACAATTATGTCCCCCACTACGGTGCTAACGGGTTACTAGACGTTGGTCTTCCAAGATACAATACTCCTTTACGGTATTTGGATAGCACTACCAAATCACCGAACAGTTGAACCGTAGTTAACCAGTACTTTCACATGATTATGAAAGCAGCAAGACCAAGACAAATTTCAGGGAGAATATTTGTCTTTACTTTGGAGGAACACCCACTATAGAGAAAAGAGAGAGATAGAATAATATTATTCTTTGGAAGTCACAGATTCAGACAACAATTTTCTTAAAGAATCTGTTGAATTTTCTGAGCCTTCTTTCAGAACGAATCTTCAGAATCTATTGGAAGTTACTTGGGAATCCGAGTTGCAGAATTCCCCCTTCTTTTTGGAAGTCACTTCTGAATCTGAGTTGCAGAAGTCCCACTTCGAAATGCAGAGGAATGAACTAGTTTTCCTTTTCTGTACTATTTGTTGTTTTTGTTTGTGTTCTGAAATGAGAGAAAAGGATCGCTATTTATAGCGCTCCGGGAGGGGTAAAACCGTCCGAACCCGACCGAACGGTTGCAACGATTCGTTTCAGACAGAAATCGCCCAACTGTTCGCGGCAGTTTTAAGTCAGCCGTTGCGCTGAGTCGGTTCGGATCCGGATGGAGGAGTGGGCACGATCCGCTATAACGCATACACATGAGATCCGGTTCAAAAAGAACCGAACCTGGTAGGGAACCCGAACCCGAACACAAGCCCGGCATCGGCTGGCCGCCGGCTGCGGCGCGCGCAGGCATGGTTTCCCCCTAATTGGGCGCGAAAACTCCAAGTACCCAAAGGGCACCCTCTTTGTTCCCATTTTTCTCTATTTAAACACTTCAAGCTTCTATTCCATGGCCAATGTGGGACTAAATGCTTTTAGCTACCTTTAGTCCCCTTTTGGAATTTGAATTAGGCAAACTTTAGACTTATCTCATTCATTCAAAGTCGGAATTAAACATGTGAATATACCACGTTCATCTCCAATGGAAGGAGAACACACTCCAAACATTATTCAATTGATCCTATCAATGGATCTCGCCGTAATTCAACTCAAAGATTCACATTCTTCATATTTCCCAACATCTATAACTCAAAAGGCATTTTGGAAACTGCCTTAGTTGGAACCCTATTTAATAAATATGTCGCAGTTTTTGGGCTTCAATCCACAAGGATAATGAGAGGTTGATGTTACTAATCATACTCTTCACCATTTCTTTTAAGGTCTGGTTTCGTCTTTCAGTCACATCATTTTGTGATGGTGAGCCTGACACTGTGTATTGAGCAACAACGTCATGTTCCTGCAGAAAACCTCGCAAATAGACCGCTAGTTATCCTTTTTCTGTGTACCTATCATAATATTCTCCACCTCTATCTGACCTCACAATCTTAATTTGTTTACCCAATTATTTCTCTACCTGTCACTTTATAAATTTTAAAAGCATCTAGTGCTTCATTCCTGTCATAAAGCAGAAAAAGATACATATATCGTGAGCAGTCATCGATAAAAGTGATAAAATATCTGAGACCATTCAAGCACATTTCATAGGGACTGCTAATGTCAGTGTGTACGATCTCTAAATTATCAGAACTCCTCCTGGAACCCTTTTTATTTTGTTGGTCTGCTTTCCTTTATATAGTCCACACAAGTACTAAATTAGTAAAATCAAGAGCCTCGAAAACTCCATCATTTACCAATCTTTTAACTCTTTCAATAGAGATATGACCCAATCTCATGTGTCACAATATGGAATATCTCTTATTTATAGTACTACGCTTAATGCTAACATTACCATGCATAGTTGTAAGACTATAATAAAGGGAAGGATTTAAATAAAGCTTGAATTATCTATCATCTAAAATACCATCACCAACAATAACATTATCTTTTAACAAATGAAGGGAAGTACCAACGAAATTAAAACTGAAACCATGGGGTACAAGTCTTGAAAACTGAAATAAGATTTCTAGAAAAAGATAGAACATAAAAGGTTCTTTCAAGATCTAATACAAAGCCAGATCTAAGAACAAATCTGAAGGTACCAATTGCTTCTGCATGTAAACCTATCCGGTTTCCTGAATAGATAGAGCGTTCACTTTCTGTTGGTTTTCTTGGTTTAAGAAGCCCTGCATGGTGTTGGGAATATGAATTGTAGTGCCATAATGAATCCACCAAGTGTTATGAGAAACATGAACCATATTAGATTCGTAACATACTAAAGAGATGAGATTACCTTTCTTTCAAGCTAAGTATTAAATTTGGGACAACTCTTCTTCATGTGTTCTTTCTTCTTACAAAAAAAACACTTGACAACACCCTTATTGACCTGATTAAGGGGTGCCTTTGCCTTGCCTTTGCCTTTCTTGGCTGGTTGCTTATCCTGAGTCGTCAAATGGGCACTTTCAATCCTTTCTTGATTCATTATTCCTTTATCTTGAACACACATGGCCAAAATTTCATTTACTGACTATTTTTCCTTATGCGTGTTGTAGGAAATCTCAAAAAATCCATACTCAGATGGAAGAGAGCCAAGGATGAAGTGAACTAGAAATGACTCAGACATCTCAATCTCCAATAACCTAAGTTGAGCAGCAATATCCCTCATTTCCATTGAGTGCTCACGCACTCCTTTGGTGCCATTGAATTTCATGGAACACATCTTTGTCATTAGGGTACTAGCTAATTCCTATCAGAAGTCTCAAATTGTTCCTCAATAGCTTTGAGATATTCTTTCAATTTAGCACAGTTAGGAATCAAACCACGAATACTTTTTCCAACATGAGACTTAATAAGCATCAAACTTAAGCGATTAGATTGCTCCCAATATTCATATGATGTTTTCTCAATTTGGATGCTTGATTATATAGGAATTGGTGGCTCATCAACACGAAGTGCTAAATTAAGGTCCATGCACCCTAAAGTAAAGAGAATTTTCTCCTTCCAATCAGCATAATTATCACCATTCAGAAAAGGTATATGAGATAAATCAAAATTTGGAACAGATACAAATTGAGTTACAAAAATAAATAATAAAGTTTACTAAACATGTAATGAAGGAAAAATGAAAAATTTACCCCTGTAAATTAATCCAAACAAGAAAAAAATCAACACGTCATCATAACCTTTCCTCTGGGCATAGATTATGACACATAATAATTTTTTTTAAATGATTACTTTATATAGGACTAATATTTTATTTTTCATACAAAAATTTTCTAAACCTGTGGGAAACTAGATTTTTTAAAAAAAAAATATCGTTCACTATCTCATTCTAATTAAACACAAATATAATAATCACCATGTGGGGTTAATCACTATATTTTCATGTTTAATTACAATTATTGTTGTGTGACTAAAATTAAATTTTCTTTATCACTTAACATCATCATAATCAAGAAGTGGTAATTACTTAATTAATCAAATGTTACTTTAATATGACATCAAAATTGACTAAAATTAATGGCACATATAAGTAGTGATTCCAAATACTACTGACAAAAGAAGAACTTAATCCAAACATATTGTTCATATCATTCAAAAAAATCATTTATCTCAAATAGATAAATATGAGAATTAAATAACAAATTTATCTCAAGTAGATAAATATGTTATTTTAGGATCTCATTACAAATAGCCTCTAAACTGTAATAATACAATTTCTGCACTAATTCTATAAATTCTTAATTGCATAAAAGATCCTACAATTAATTTGGACTAAGTTGTAAATACTAAATTTATGTATAACTGCAGAAAAATCACTGGATTTAGATTTTATTTTCAGAACAGTCACAACATATAAATTGCATTTGCATAACGACACTAGAATATTAACAAGTCCATAATCTAAACAGAATCAAGTTTATGGTATAATTCTATTTTATCAAGGATTCTAATATAAAAAAAGTCAAAATTTCGATGATTGGATTTATCTTTTTCTCTAATAATTAATGAGATAAATCCAACAACCATTCTAGTAAATAGACAATAAATTTTATTTTACATTACACAAAATATTCAATTGACTGTATATAATATCTCTAAGCACAAGAAATATGGGGAAAAAATAAAGAAATATAATTTTATTTTTCTATTTTCTTTTATTTTATTTCTATTTTATTTTATCATGCATTTTTAAAAATAGAGATAAATTCAACCATGAAAGAAAGAAATTCAAATCATTTCAGTTATACAAGAGATAAGAATCATATAAAGCAAGATTCTTGTTAACATTTAAATAATCACAAAATTAAATTATCCTTTCACAAGATAAATAAAATTGAACCGGTCTCTAAACTAGAGATATGGCTCTGATACCAAATATTAGCAATTTTCAAAATAATAGATCGATTGTATATAAACTTAAGAGCGAAAGCATTAGATCGTACCTCCAACCATAGCAATCAGAATTCAAATTCTTGTTGTAGTAAAATAAATAACATCAAAAATTTGGGATTCGTTGGCTAATCTATCCAAACTTTATATCCATGAAAAAGATGGAATCACACAAACTGTTTTGTAAACGAGAGACCCTAATCCCTTAAGAATAAATTTTTTCTCTTGATGTCTTCTCCCATCAAAAATGGCATATAAATAGGAGTAAGATGGGTAGGTGTAACTTTATGAACTGTGTCTCAAATTTTAGGAAAAATAACTGTTAGTGGGTTTTTCTTTTAAACTTCTAATGGGCCGTAAAACTGAAAAATGGTTATATTTGATCAATAATAAAATAATATCCAACATCTCTCACACAACAATGGCTATTCTACTGGGCTTATGTGAGCTGCATGACGTGCATAGCATGTGCAAAAAATCTAGTCTCAATGATGTGGGAGGAATCTTAACAAAAAGGGGTATTATCGGTAGTTATTTATTGTTATTGCTATTATTATCATTATTGTTTTTATAAAAAATATTAGAAATTTAAGCGAACTACTAATTACAACTACTAATTACATCAAAACCGCATCATGCTCTTGGTGCTCCTCAGTCTTCACTTCTTATGCTCCTAATTTCTTCACAGCTGTTATTAGAAAATTAAAAAACCCGTTACTGAAAAAAGACCCGACCCTATAAGCTGCCGTCTCGACGCTTGGATATCGTCGATACGAAAGCAGAACAAAAATAGATTAGAGAAATTGGCAAGACTCAAGAGTGATAAAAATATTTATCGAGGAGGTGGTTGGGGGTTCTGTCTTCTACTACAGATTTCTTTCTCTCTATTTTCTTTCCAATTAAAGCTTCTATTCTCACCCTTCAATTTCTGTGGGTGCACCCTTTCACGTGAAGTGTGTCTTCAAGTGGACAATATATATAAATTAATTATTGATTATTAAAATTTTACTGCAAGAGAAGCTTATTTCTGATGATTATTAGTCCTAATATTACTTGGACTGAAGCCAACTGCTGATTTATGGGTCACATCATGCATTATTGTTAGTGATGCAAAGAATTTAGTTCATTGAATTTACAGGAAGAACTCAGTGCCTTATGGATAGTGGCCCACATGGTGTATGAGTGTTACAATCTACTTTAAGATAGTATAAGAAAAAATAGAATTCAGTAGCAGATCGACAAATGAAGCGGCTCACCACCACATTGGTAGTCAATATCTCAAGCATCAATTATTTGGTCAGTGGCTGTATAAGTCTCTTCCACTCTTCTGTCAGATGAGTTAGATATTAATTCATGTAACTAATGTTATATCTAATATAAAGTCAATGCTTCATTCTTAAAAAAAAAAATGATGATTAGTCAATATTATGATATTAATTAATTGTAATAAAATATTAAAAAACAAATCTAAAGAGAATTCTCAAAAAACTACTTATTTAATGTAATCCTATAGAGTCGAAAAACAAATCTTGTGAATTGTAGTATTTTAATCTTAACAGAGGCTACAAGATAGTGAGTCATTATAAATTTTTATTTTTAATAGTGGACTATAAAAAAGTACGAGTTAAAGATAAAATCGCAAATATTTCCATCATATAGCTTTTAGCACAAAAAATTTATATTGTAGCCTGATTGAGCTAAGAGCTGGCACGTACATTTGTCATGAAATTTAATAAGGCTTTTTGTGTATTATTATTTGTAAGCAATCAATTTTGATATCTTATAATGTAATATTAAGGGTTTGTTTGTTTCGCCGCAAAACGTCGTAAGTCGTAAGTCGTAAAATGAGAATGGGAAAAGTGTACTGTATCAGAGAAAATATGTTGTGTTTTACAGTGTTTGGTTGATAAAGTGAAAGTATAAATGAACAATTATATTGTATTTTACGGTGTTTAGTTGGTAAAATGAAAGTGTAAATGGAAAGTATATTATGTTTACGGTGCATGGTTGGTAATGTAAAATATAAGTGGAAAAGTTGACCACAAAATTAACTGTAGCAGTGATTTATAAATACTATTAAATTAAATCTACTATTGCAAATTAAATTGTATTAATAAATTTGAGATAAAATATTAATAATATTAATATTTATTTATAACAATAATATTAATAAATATTAGTATAATTAATAAAATATTAACTAAATAAATAATATATTTTAAGAAAATCTAAAGAACATTAATAAAATTTTAAGAATACTAATAAAACATAAATATTAAAAATCTTAAGAAAAATAATAAAATATAGTTATAATAATATAATATTAAAAAATATTTGAAATTTTATTATAATATTAAATTTTATTATAACATTATTGTAATATTATAAAAATATAAAATTAACAAAGTAAAATATAATTATAATTTAATAATAAATTATTATTATTATAATGAATTATTATTACAATATTAACATAATAAAATATTAATATAATTATAAAGTATATTATAATATTAATTAAGTAATTATTTATATTAAAATAAACAATTAAATATATAGTAATTTTATATTAAAGTGTAATATTGTTATATTAATAAAATAACTCTAGATAAGTAAAAAAAATTTGGTATAAGTAGTAATAAAATAATAAAGTATTAAATAAAAATATTAATAAAAATAATAAAATATTAAATATTAAAATAATATTAAATAATAAAACTAAAGAATAAAAATATAAGATAATTAAATAATTAAATAAGAAATTAAACACTATTAAAAATATAAATATTAAATAATATTAAATTATATATTGATTATCAAGTAACTGCTTTGAACTGCAAATGTACTACAAGTGGAATTTACATGACCACAAATTAACTGTAGCAATTGCTGGTGGGAAAATGTGAGTGTAAAAATGAGATTTACATGTTCACAAATTTAACTGTAGCAACTACAAGTTCGAAAACGAGAGTTGCATTTGCAACTTGTTTTTCAGTGAAACAAACAGCGGAAAATGAAAAAGAAGTTTTACGACTTGCGACGTTTTTGCGGCGAAACAAACAGGCCCTAAGTGTAAGACTTTTAACCTATACGATTAACAACAATAAACACTTAAAATCAAACCTAATTGATACATACATGCAAATTATAGCATTCGACTAACACATGCTTTCAATTCGCATAGGTAACTTTTATAAGTTATCACTCTAATTTTAAAGATCAAGTAACTAAAATAAAGCTAGTGGAAGAATGGCACCGCAGTTGAAAAGATTTCTCGATGATGTGAGATAATAGTAATTCTTTTACTAGTCATTTTAGAAATGTTGTTAGTAAAAGATAAGATCATACATAGATAACAGGAAATTGCCGCGACACGATAAACACTCGAGAGAATAATTTAAATACAAAATGATTGGATGAATTCATACCCAAAACCAGCAGTACAAGTGCGTTGCGGCGGGAGCACTAGCCTTTGATAGTACGGTACAAGTTAATTTAGAACTGTGATGACTTATCTTTCAAACAAAAGAGAGACAATTACGTTCATGTAAATTGTACATGCAACAAAAAAAACACAAGGTCAACTATGCAAAATCGCACTTGCGCGGAGGCGGGAGGTTTTTTTTTTTGTTGGGGGGGGGGGGGGGGATTGGTTTTCCTTATCCCCAAAAGGATAAAAACAAGAAAGCGTAGACTTGTTTAAAAACTAGGCGTGTACGTATCAAAACTACTGTGACACTTTTTCAATTTCTGTAAAAAAAAAAAAAGTTAAGTAAATCGCAATTTTAATTGAATCCCCCTCTAATTATTTCCCAAATTAAACGACCCAGCATCTCAAGTGGGTAATAAAAAAAAAAATTCCCGATCCCTTCCCCAATTTCCTATTTTTTACAATTAATGACTAAATAATTTATTTATTTTACAATTACAAATTTTATCCCCATTTTATTTTACATTGTATTATCAAAGCCGGCTGAAGAGAGGTTTCTCTCATGACTCATATAGAAACTTTGTTCGTCCGTCAGTCTTTACCGGAGAGAGAGCAATATCGACCCCTCTTTTTTTTTTCCTCAAGCTCTTACTCCTTTCTCCTCTTTTCTCTCCACTATCCTTCTCATTGACAAGGCAGTATACTAGTTATTATAATCAAACTGATTGAAGGAGGTTCTCTCCTACGACTCATATAGAAACTTTGTTCGTCTTTCTGTTTCATCCGAGAGAGGGAGCAACGTCGATCTCATTCTTCTTCTTCCTCTCTTAGCCCTTACTTTTTCTTCTTCTTCCTATCTCTCTCCTCTCCTCCAAACCGTTAGTAAGTCTCACTAATGGTGACGCTATACTAGTTATTATTATTATTATTGTATTTTTCTTATTATATTTCATAATTAACGACAAAGAGAGAGAAAGAAAACACATCAGCAGACCAATTTAGTGATCTTCTCTTTCCTCGTTCTTCTCTCTTCTTCTCTTCTCTCTCCCCCCTCCCCTCAAAAAAATCTCAGATCAAATATCGAATTAATTTCGGAAAAAGGGGGAAATTTCGAAAAAGGGGAGGAATTTTTGTGCGAAGGAGAAGGCAGAAGCATGTGGAAACAAGCGGAGCTCAGCTTTCTTCTTCAAACAACAAGAGACTTTCCTCGTCTCCCGCCACGTCGTCCCCAGGAACCCGAAGCGCTCCAAGGTCCGATCTTTGCGCTTTTTTTGGTGATTTTGATCGATTCTGGCGTCTGGATGTCGATTGTTTTTCTGGATCGGTCTGAATATTCTTTTTCTTGGTTGACTTGTTCAGGCGGCGGCGGCCGTGGCAGCTGCGGCGGCGGTTTCGAATGAGGAGTGGGATCAGAAGAAGAGGCGCCGGTGCCCGCGGAGTCGCCGAATCTAGCGAACGGTGTGGGCGCCGCCGAGCCCCCGAAGGATCCGGCGATGTGGGGCCCGCAGAGAAGAAGCAGCAGCTGACTGTGCCACCGCCGGGTTCCGATCAAGGTCGGATCTTGGGGCTTCTTTCTTGAGTTCTTGGAGAATTTGACTCTTTGGAGGTTCTTTTGTTGAAATTTTGGTTTGCTTTTCTTGCAGCGGCCGATCATCAGCTATTAAAGCAGCTGCAATTGCCGCTGAATCGGAGGAACGTGCAGCAGAGGAAGCAGCGTTTGGGGAAGGGGCAGCCGGACACGGAATCCCATGGGGAAAACTTCTGTCACAGTCTTCTGAGGTTGGATATATGTGGTTTTTTGATTGTTCTTTGTGCTTCTTTATGCATGTTACTTTGATTGTTCTTTGTGTGTGTGTGTGTTTTTTTTTTTTTTTTTTTAATGCATGTTATTTTCCTTTGTATGTTATGCATGTGGTTGTTTGCTGCTTCTTTTAACCATAGATTTCTCTCTGTTTAGTGTTATGCATGAAAAAAATTATAGCTTCTCAGTCTAGTGTTAAGTTGACTTCTTTACTTGTTTAGGTTTCCAAGAAAGAACAATATCAGTTTTGGTTTTCTTGGCTTGATCGTTTTGTCGGCAAGGGGACTGTTTATCAGTTCTTTTACTTTTACTGATGTTTAGCAAATCTGTGTGGACTGCTAACTTTTGCTTCTGCTGAGACATTATGTGCTTGATAGGTAAAACCGTGAAACTAGTGATGCAAAACGGGAATAAGCTTGGAATATGTTTAGTCAGTGTAATTGGCCTATACACAAAAAGATAAAAGAGATTTCCAGCTACGTGACCTGTTTTCCAATTACCTACAGCAGAATTTGATTCCACCTCCAATTGTAAATAAGTTTTTGTGCACTTTTAAACAAAATTTGTATATTGAGATCAGCTCCAAACCGAGTCTTTCTATAAATCCTTCATAGGTGAACAATATCAGGCAGGTCTTATGGATCCTTAACTGATAAAACATGGGCAATCCAAACTCAAAGGAAGTGGAGCCTGCATGGTAAGCTCATTGATGTGGGACATAAGGGGATTTAGGGTTTGTGGTGGGGATTTTGATGGAATTGGAGAAGAACATGGACCCTGGCTTCACCGCCTGATTGGATTCAATCCATTAGATCAAACCAAAACAACACAAGCTTCACATGAAAATAAATTTTTAATCAAATCATCATTACTTTCAAAGCTCAATACCTGGCTATATATATGTAACCTACAATACATGTACCATACATGCAATTATTGATAACATCAAATTTAACCAAATCTATGTCAAATTAATCCTAAATCTCAATCAAATTTACTCAAATCTAAATTTTAAATAAAATCTAAAATCTTCAAATCTGAACCATTCGATTCCCCATCATTCTCCCCCGCTTGAAAACTTTCATCTCCGATGAATGTGGTGATAGGTGCAAAGTAAGCACGACCGGGGGTGGAACTGAACCACACTGCAAATTCTCAATCAGGCCAAGGTGGTGGTTGGGGAATCAACGCTGATGCGTCATGGCTGACTAAGGTGTTGGAGTTGGAACTGGCTTTTGTGACAAACTGGCTGTAGTTGATGGTAACTCGAACAGGATATGTGCAGCATGCTGTAGCAAATCATCTCTGATGAAAGCTAGATCGATACCAGGATCTTATGGGATATCCAACACGTAAGTAACAGAAGCACTCCTCTTCAGAACCTTATCGGAATATGTACGCCAAGTGTGCAACTTCCTCACGGTCTCAGTGTGATTCGTAACAATCACCTTATTATCAACTGCAAATTCTTATAAAATACTATATGGATATGCAATAAATTTGTAGTTCTCATCGCAATTTGCTAAATGTCTAGTGATTTCATCATGTACAAGCGACAAATGCAATGCAGTAGACACTCTAGGCATAACTCCTAATGATGAGAAAAGGAGATATATAGGGTGCCTAGGATGATACACATCGAACCCTACTAATGATAATCTGGACTAAGGGATTAACTCTAAACAACTAGTAAAAGAGGAAGCACTAGAAATCACCTGTTGGATCATAGTAAGGAACTACGATGATTCACTAGAAATGACTTGATAGGAATGACCATAAAATCATAATCAGCACGAGGAGACTCAGATGGCCTACTAGATGTAACGACTTTAGAATCAACTATCTCATTCTCTATCAAAGATGTGGCAAATAAATACCTAGAAATGTGATCAGAGACATTAGATTCTACTAATTCAGGTACAAGATCACTAGTATCATGAATATGGGCATCTTCTGTTAATGATGTACCAGACTCGACTATCGCATTCACTACTTCACTAGTATCATCATAGGAAGCACGACCCTCATCAAGAATCGGTGTGTCAGAACCAACTGATATATCTTTAATTATACTAGTAGCCTTAAAAGGATCGTGAACACCCTCAACAACTTTCGAGTCAACATCATTAGATACAATACTAACATGTCGACTCTTCGAGGGGCACTGATAATCATAGTGCTCATATCCCTCAAACACCGAGCTTTGGCATTGACTAATCTTGTGAGAGTCAAGTCTATCTCTAAGGAAACATCAAAAGTCTCTTCAATGGTGTCTAAATCATATGAGTCAGTAATCATAGCATGCCTTATTTTGGACCTTAAACCCAAACATAGTTTCAATATGAGAATGATGCTCTCTCACATCACAACAAAGGGTTAAATTCTCAAATTTAGCTATGTAATCTTAAACAGACATATCATCCTGACGAACGGAGATTGTGTAACTGGTCTGAGAGACGGTTCCTAAAATATTTGGGAAGGTACTTTTCTTTAAGCTTTTCTTTTATTTCTTTCTAAGACTCTATGATAACCCTACATCTCAAGCAATCTCTCTCTACTGAGGTCCAATAACTATTAGCTGACCCTATGAATTTCCTCATAGCAAATAGGAGCCTAGTCGCGTCGGGAAACTCATACCAATCAAAGTAACACTCCATATCTGCTAGCCAATCATTGAAAACACTAGGATCACATAAACCATCAAATTTAGGATCTTCTATTTTAAATCTACGCGCTATTTCATCTTTCCTAACATGCCAATCGTGGACACCACTACTTTCATAGTCACCTTTAGTGTAAGTCCACTGGTAACTCATGTTGGCTATAAATGCAAGTTAGACAAGTAAGCATACACAATAGATAATCCTAGACTCAAATGAAACTATATGTATGCACTAAAATGAAAAAAATAAATTTTCCTAAAGATTTAAGCCCTAAATGCGAGAAAATGCAATCCTAAAATGATGAAAAACGACAACAATGAAACAATCACTCGAGGGAAGCAAATACAAATCAACTACAAATTGTCGCAGTCCAATAATACTTGCAAAAATTAAGCAATCACTACATCAGCTCAAGTTAGGATATCACTTGATGGTAGGTCATTCATGCCCAAACGTAAAATTTCTCTGAGAAGCCTCAGAGAAATATCAACATTGAATAGATGAAATTACTCACGAAAATCCTGAACAGCGACAATAGGGTCTAAAAGGTGCCTGCCTCGAGAACGACGCAAATCAGGACTGAAACAAACTCGAATCACATTACTGGTCTGCAGCTGGAACAATATTGGCACCAAACATGAGCTTGTAGAGGTTGGATTTGCTGTCCGAATGTTGCAAAAATCTTATAGTGGCTTAGGGACAGTTACGAACCAACGCTTCGAATAGAGACGAAACAAACTCCGAACGGGTGGGAAACAACCTTTGTATCACTGTTGTGTTGAGATTGAGAACAGTACGGCTCAGATTGAGCCGCCATGAACAGTTCGACTCAGATGAGTCGTGGCTCGAGCCACT